>JARWLC010000007.1:79900148-80242648 GCA_033318265.1 Phyllotis vaccarum | reverse complement strand
GTGTGTGTGTATGTGTGTGTCATGTGTGTGTATGGTGTGTGTGTGTCTGTGTGTATGTGGTGTGTATGTGTGTGGTGTGACTGTGTGTGTATAAATGTGTGTGCATGTGTGTCTATGTGGTACATATGTGTGTGCATGTGTGTATGTGTGGTGTGCATGTACATGTGGTATGGTATGTATGTGTGTGCATGTGTGTATGCGTGGTGTGTATGTGCATGTGTGTGTGGTGTGGTGTGTTGGTGTGTTTGTGTGTGTGTATGTTGTATGTATGTGTGTGCATGTGGGTGTATGGTGTGTGGTGTGTGTGTCTGTGTGTGTATGAGTATGTGTGTATGATGTTTATAGCATATTGATCATAACTGAGTTAGTCTTTTTTGGATAGCGATTATAGGTTTATTGATAGGTGTAATCCATTTTTTATTCCATATATTTAGTTTTCATGTCAGTCATTTTCTCCCTGGTTTAAATTTCAAACTAATCTTCTTGTTAATATTATTTCATTCACATTGACACTCTCAGCATCAGAATGGATGCAGGTACTGAGAGCAGAAAATACAGCTACTCGTTCATAACAATGACAATGTCTGAAGTTTGTCCTCACATAAGTGTAGAATGGATGATTCTGACAAGGATGATTCTGCCATGGGATGCACGAATGGACCCGCTACAAAGCCAAACTTTCAGTGACTAAGGAGCTGAGCTTATGTTGTTCATTACTGTGTTGGCAGCAGAAAATCTACGTTCTCCTTCAGGTAACTTGGCCATTTCTTTTTTACTGATGGAAGTGACATCAGAAAAGCCTTGGTCTCTGATAAACAACAAAAAAAATCTCCAGGCTATATATGTATAAAAGGCCCACTTTTAGGTCAGGATCCCAAGATCGTTTGTTGTTTTCTGGTGAGTTTTAATCATTACTTTATCCTTTGAAATATACGAAAGTGGAGAGATAGACACACATAATCTGGGCTCATATGTGACAAAATTTATTTGAATCTTTGTTTTATCTAAATTTTTACCTGAGTTGATGACTTTTTAAAGGAACCAAGAAGTTTCTTTTATTTCTGATTATACACAAGCAACATATTTTGGAATTAAATCAGCCTTGAAAGATTTATTTCAACCAAACTCCTTTATAAATATAGATTCCCATTTTTTTGTATATAAATTACCAATTTCATTATTTTCCCTTTGGTTATTTTTGAAATTAGTTTATACATATGGATTTTGCCTGCATGTATGTCTTTGTATAACTTGTGTGCCTGGTGGCCAGAGAGGCTAGAAGAGGTGTCAAATCTCCTAGAACTGGAGTTATGGATGGTTGAGATCTACCATATGAGTGCTGGGAATTGAACCTGGGTCCTCTAGAAGAATAGAAAGTGCTCTAAACCACTGAACACTCTCTCCAGCTACTAGACTCCCTTTTTGATATCGTAAGAGATGGTTGTCTTCTTATTTTATTGCAGTAAGTTGAACTTTGGCATAATATGATTCTGCTTTGTGAGAGTTAACCAGTACCAGTTGTAGAGAGTTGCTTACCAGGGAACAGATTGTCTCAATGTGATCTTTCTATGTCACTGGTCAATTTAGGATCTCCTGAGTGTGGTTTTGTTCAAGCATTATGCATGTGTCATTTAGAAATAATATGATTGTTTTGCAATACAGGGTTTCTTTATGTAACAGCCCTAGCTGTCCTGGAATTCACTCTGTAGATCAAGCTGGCCTGGAACTGCCTGCCTCTTCTTCCCAATTGCTGGGATTAAAGCTGTGTGTCACCAGTGCCCAGCTAACAATATGATTTTTAATGAAAATTTCACCATCTAGAAGCTGGAAGTTGGCTTCTTTCTAATTAAGTTGAATAAAATCTGATATAAAACATGACAATTAAAAAGATTACTATTTCATAGATAGGCAACACAGGTACTAGAATACTAGGGTAGAAGTCTCGCTACTCCATCTACTTTTATGAGTTTACTCTTAGTGTCCTAATTATTGAACAGATGAACGTCATGACTACTTTCCATTTCTTGTGGGCAAGCTGAGTGTCCCTTGTAGGGGCTGCTATGAAGAACTTTGTAACACACTAAAACACGGGGGAGGGGAGTCATGTCTTTGTAAGTGTGAAAGAACATGGTATTTACTTTGAATATAAAGATTTATGCTGCACAAATAAAGGAAACACAGAGCCAGATCTCAGGGAAAGGCTGAAATATCAAAGAGAGTAAACACCGCAATCAGATCTCACCCAGCTGTCTTCCAGCTTCCTCAGCCTCGCTCCTCTTGGCTTCTACTGCCTGCTCTGTCTTTCTATGCCTGCCTTAAATACCCTTTTCACCCAGTTGTTTCACATCCAGGTTAAGATTAAAGGCGTGGCACCACTGTTGCCTGCCTGGAAGCCTGGAACTCTCTCTGTAAACGAAACTGGCCTCAAACTCAGATCTGCTGGGATTAAGGGTATGGGTCACCATTCTGGGTTTTTCCCTATGCTGGGATTAAAGGTGTGAATCACCACTCTCTGATCCTCCTAGACTGTGGGTAAATCCCTCTGATATCTCAGACTGGTGTTTTTTTTTTTTTTTTTTTTTTTTTTTTTTTTTTTTTTTTTTTTTTTTTTTTTTTTAATTTGAAACATATCCCCACAGATTTAGGCTCTGTGGTCTTTTGAATGAGAAATGTCTCCTGTAGATTCTAGTGTTTAGACATTTAGTCATAAACTGACGGAGCTGTTTGGGTGTGTATAAGGAAAGAACAACACGGAGTGGACTCTGAGAGTGCATAGCCTGACCACTTCCAGTGTCTCTGCTTTGTGTTTGGGGTTGAAGATTGATGTCCCAGCTTCTTACTCTTGCCAAAAAAGCCTGTCACTTGTTGTCATGTGTCTCTACTTGGATGGACTCTTATCTTTCTGGGATCATAAACTCAAATAAGTCTTCCTTCTATAAGATGCCTTGCTTGTAGTGCTTTATCTCAACAGCAGAAATGAAATGATCACAGGCCCATTCTAGGGTGAGAAATACAATGTGTTCTTAGACAGCATTTAGGAGAGCACATGTTTTGAAACCTCAGTTCCGAGTTATTTATTATCTTGCTGCATATAGCCAGACATAGCTTTTAATAAATATTTATTCTAATGAGATTTTGGAAGCCAAGCTATTTCTTATCAGTATTTTCATGGTGGTAGAGATAAACAGATTACAAGTCATTGAAAATCTTTCTAAAATTTCCAAGTAAGCTGGAACCTGTATAGCATTCCTGGCCAAACATCAAAACATTAGACAATGTTTTATTTTCTATTTGTGATGGTTAGTATATATTTTTGAATCAACCAGGAGCTGCTCAACACTTTCCAGCCTGAGCTGGTGGAGGACACAGATGGCTCCCCCCAGACTTCTTGGTCTGGGGGCTGACATAATCAGTCAAGCAGGACCCTGCTTGTTGCTTTCAATGCTGGATGGTTGGGCATTATCACACCAAGCACTCCAAAAGGTTTCTAGGCCAGGGTACGCAAGAGAAGAAAAGCAACAGCTCAGGACCATGCCTTGTCGCTTGGGAGACAAAAAGTATCCACCCAGTTCTACCTGTGACCCAACTAATATCCCTGGCACCTGGTGATCAAGCACCATTATGGTGAGTGAGTACAGGGTATAGGAAATAGAAGAGAGAGAGGTACAAGGGTTCATGGGCTTGGGAGAGAGGCAGATCTGAAGAACTGAGGGTGGTAAGGAGCAGGCTGCTGTGAATGTCCTGCTAGCCACCTGAGACCAAGGTGATGTCTGAGCCTGGGCTGTTATCAAGAGTGAGGTCTTGTAGGAGGTTCTGAAGCATCTAAGGCAGTTTGTGTTAATGCTTGAGGCTCCTGTTGCCACTCAGGGCCATGCAGAGGCCTGTAGTCTTAGTTGCCACCTGAGGCCATATTGGTATCTGAGGGTCATATTGTCATGGGGGCCATGTCAATCTGAGTGGTCTATATTTCTGCCTGAGACCATAATGACATCCTAGCTTGGGCTTCTGCCTAGGATCATGTCTTGGTTCTCAGTCCTACCACAAACTAGGGTCTATGTTGATGTCCCTGACCCATGTTGCCACCAAAGTTCACTTGGATGCATAGGGTTTAAGGCAAAACCTGAGACCATGTTGGTGTTTGAGGGCTGGGCTGCTGCTGGGGGCCAAGCCAATTTGAGTGGCCAATGCTATTACCTGGGACCGTGGTATTGTCTAGACCAGGGCTGTTCTCTAGGACCATGTCTCTGTTGGTAGCCTTGCTGCAACCAGAGTCTCTGTTTATGTTTGTAGTTTCTGAGACCATTAAAGGCCATGCTAATGCCAGAGATCTGGGATGTTACCTGGGGCCAGGTTGGTGTCCAAAGCTCATGCTGCAGTAGGGGTCATGTGGATCTGAGTGGCCTGCACCTCTAGCTGGGACTATGGTGACATCCAGGCCTGAGATGCTGCCTAGGACCATCTCTGAGTCCATGGTCATACCACAATCAGGGTCTATATTGTTGTCTGTGGCTCATGTTGACACCAGGGACCATGCAGATGCCTGGGGTCTGAGCCATAGCCCATGGCCATGAGGGTGTCTGAGACCATGCTGCTGCCAGGGTTGTGCTGATCTGGGTGGCCTCCACTATCATATAGGGCTATGCTGTTCTCTAGGCCAGGGCTATTGCCGAGGGTTATGTCTGGGTTTGTGGCTCTACAGCAGCTAGAGTCTGAGTTGATCTCTGTGGTGCCTGTTACCACTGAGGGTCATGCATATGACTGGAATCTCAGCCATTTGAGATCATATTGATTTGCAGCTGTACTTATCTTCATGGCCAATGCTGCCACTTGGGGCCGCGAAGATGTCTGGATTCAGGCCACTGCCTAGGGGCACGTCTGGGTCTATGGCTCTGAGGTGATGTCCATGGCTTCTGTTACCACTGAGGGCTCTGCAGATGCCCAGAGTTTTGAGACCATGCTGGTGTCTGAGGGCCATGCTGCCACCAGGGTTATACTGATCCAGGTGGCCTGTGCTGCTACCAGGGTCATGGTAATGTCTGGGCCAGAACTGCTGCAAGGGCCATGTCTAAGTCCATAATCTTACTGCAGCTGGGGTTTGTGATAATGTCTGTGGCCCATGTTAGCACAAGAGGTCATTGGAACTGTGTTGTGCTGAGCCAGCCCCACCTTTTACTGGCTCTGGGATTGCTGGCCCTGTCCTCCACTGCATACTGCAACAAGAGAGCTGGGCCCATCCCTCAGAGGAGAGATGCCCCCAACCCCACACTTAGTGAAAACGTTCTCACCACTCACCACAGTATGTACCTTACTTGGGCAGCACACTAGAGCTGTTCCTATGGTCCCATATAAAGGTGAGCAGACCCTGAGGGTATGAGAGCAGGGAGCTGACCCAGCTTCCGCTTTCTTGTCTGCCATGGGGTAGCATAAGTTAGAGAAAGATACCCTCCACCTTCACCCATCACACCTATGGCAGGTAAGAGAGCTGGCCCTTGGGTCACAAGAGTGGGTTTGACTCTTGATTCTCATCAGCTGATTCTGTTGATGGGGGGGGGGGCACAAGTGAGCCAGCTCTGAGGGCATGAAAGAAGACCAGCCCCTACCCACTCCTCCTATGCCCCTGATGGCAATCTGGAGAGAGGGCCCTGCACCTTGCCTGGACAAAACAGTGGAACTGGCCCTGGTGGTGTGAGTGTGGATTATCTGAAGACCTGAGAGCAGGAGAACTGGCCCCACTCCTTGCTGCAGGCTGCAGTGGGTGAGCTAGTTAAGGAAGTGCTGGAGAGTTCACCTGAGTAGTGATGATGAGGGAAAGCTGGCAGGGTGACCAACCCAGATACCACTGAAAACCAGGGCTATGAATTGGCTCATTCCAATATCCACCCCATCTATAAACTGTTGGAGCAAGTGAAGGGGATGAACCTATAGACCCAAAACAGCAGGATCTTCATGAGACAGGACAGCAGGATATTCAAGAGGAGCCCCAGTGAGAGCCCATTATTGCTGGTGTAGTAGAAACCAGAGGCCTTGAGCCAGACCAGTGACTGTGGCAATGAACACTTGCAAGTGAAGATGAATCAACTAAAGGGTAAACTGTGATTCAATGAGCCACACGACAGCTTCCATGACAAAGTCTCTCTCCCTCTTTATTTTTTGGTGGGGGAGGTCTCTTAAATTTGGTTTTGTTTTAGAGGAGGTTGTAAGGGCAGATGGAAGGGGACAGGGAGATAAGTGGAATTGGAATGCATTCAAATGTTTTCTAGGGATTGTCTTGATTAGATTAGTTGAGGTGGAAATATCTGTCCACTGTGGGTGGGTCTATTCCCTAGGATACTGGACTCTTGAGAGAGAAAGGTGAGTACTCCTGTACAGGCTTTGACTTGTTCCTTTCTGCCTTTAACTGTGGACGGAATGTGAGCGGTTCACTCTAGCTCCTGACCCCAAATAAATGGAAGTGAGTCTATTTTCTCCTTTCCCCTTCTTTAAAAGGGAAAACCAGCACATTGCAGATCCTGAATTTGGTCTTTCGCTTCACATTGTGCCTTAGTAATTCCAATTAGTTTGCAGAGATTGTTTATTGTTCCAGTTTTTGTGTGTGTGTATGTGTGCATGTGTGTTCATCTGTGTATTTACATGCTTATGTAAAGCTACACAGACACATGCATACGCAAGCTTGTGGAGGTCAGAGATGACCTTAATTTTTTCTTTACCTAATCTGTTAAAACAGGGTTTCTTGCTTATTCTTTAACTCACTAATTTGACTGAACTGGCTTGTCTGAAAGCCTCAGGGATGCTCTCATCTCTACCTCCTGCATGCCTGTATTATTCACTATGAATTTTATGTGGGTTTGGGGATCCGAGCTCAGATCCTCTTCCTTGTGCAGCATTATACCTACTATATCAGCTCTCTGGCCTCTTCGTCTCATTTTTATTTTTATAATTCCACAATGCACCACTGTGTGGATGTGCCATGGTATATTCAACCTTCTTCTTGTAAATGGGTATTTAGCTTGTTTCCATTATTTTGCAATTATAAATCGTAGTACAGTGAATAAAGTCTTTTTTATTGCATTTAAAAATTTTGTTCTTATTTTCTGTACATAAGGTAGGCATATGTAAGGTGGTGCATGACCAGGTCATAGGACAGCAGCAGCTAGGTCTCTCCATCCATCCTGTAATTTCAAGGGTTTGAACTCAGGTCATCAGCCTCAGCAGCAAGGGCCTCCACCTACTAAGCCAAGTCATGGGTCTATAAATAGTCTGTTAGTTTTCCCTATTTTTGTATGAGTAGTTAAAGGGATTGAACCCAGGACTTTAAGAATAATAGGTAGGCACTACCTCACTATGGCCTAGTTTAACCTCCAGCCTTATATTTTTAAAAAAATTAGATATGGTTCAAAAAGATGGCCCAGTACTAGAGCACTTGTTGCTCTTATAGAAGGACCCCAGTTTGGTTCCCAGCAGCCACATGGTTGTTCACAACCATCTTATGCAAAGGATCTGATGCCTCCCTCTGTGTCACCAGGCACACACGTGGTGTACTTACATCCATGCAGGCAAAACACTTAAACATGTAAAAATAAAATCAAAAAACAAATTTTAAAAGCATTAAATAATCTTCAGGTAAAAGTTAAATTTTTCTTGTATTTTAAATTTGGTTACAGGTTTTAAAACGTGATTTAGAATTAGACCTTTGGAAGGTCCTTTGGAAGAATAGCAAGGATTCTTGAATGTGAGGCCATTTCTCCAGTTCCCTTGGTTGCTTTTGTCAGAGTGCTTTTCCACAGCCCCTCGGAGGAAGCTAAAACAGTTCCCATGAAGGTAGTTAACTCAACAATTATAGTAGGTTATGTCTTATCCTATCTTTTATTCTTTGATGGGAAATACAAAAAAATTATATGTGTAAGTATTTGCATCTTTGTAGTAGTATACAAGTAACAATATTCTGTGAGCAGCATTTCCTGCTTTGTGTTTTTTATTTAACCCAGCTTCCTTGAGAGTCTACTCCTAGCGGCTTCTAGAAATGCACTTCCTAACTGACTCAGGTACTTCACTGTCCAGGGGCATAGTAGACTAGGGGGAGGAGAGAGAATCTACAGCAGAAAGCTTCAGATGCAGCTCAGAGAGTTTTGTTCTGAGGGAAGTTGCCAGCAGCTGACACAGATTGTTGCTCTGGCCTGAAACTGGGGGGCAGAATTTTTGGTGTTTGAAAGAGTTTTGCAAAATCTCTTGCTATCTAAGCAGGTGGTGAGCAATGATGGAGGTGGAAAGCTGAATCCTACCCACGGACTGCCCACAGCTCACCTTCATTAGGTCAGTTCCATCCTGGAGGCTGGTGGACAGAGACAAGACGATCGTGACTGAACCTGACCAGGCTGTCAGTGGAATGGCTGACTCAGTCAGGTACTCAGATTCAACCGTCTTCAGGTATCCTAATCTGGGTACTCAATCCACTCATTTGGGTTAAGCGAAACGGAACTAATTGAATCTCCCTCTGTCCGAGCTGAGGAACCAGCAGAAGCTCACATTGCAAGTAAGGCCAGTGGTTGTCTGTTGGAGAGAACTCACTTGAGGGTGGTTGAGTTGCTGTTCATTCAGGCTGTGGATTGACCAGAGACTACCCATATTAAGAAGGTCTATCTGCTTTTCTCTGAACTGATAATTGACATGTTAGTCTCACCCAAAACTCTCTCACAGATGCACTCAGAAAAGGAGTTTACTTAATATCTAGATATTTTAGTCCAGATAAGGATGTATAACGTTAGCCACCACAGTGATCTTGGTAGTTGAGTGGCAGAATGAAAGGTCAGAAGACTTCAAGGTCCATGTGAAGATGCTCATCACTTATCATGACCCTAAACTCTTACACTTAAGGAATACTAATTTATTTTACAAATGAAAGACAGAAACTTGCAGTGATTAAATGAAACTTCATAGATTCTAAATATGTTCAGTGAATAAATAAATAAAATAACTATTGATATTTTTCCATATGCCAGGCATTGGTAAGTCAGTGGAGCCAAGGTAGACATGGCTTCTTACCTTCTCTGGAGGAAGGGATGCTTGTGAAATGAAGATATGTTGACATTAAATGGATGAATTCAGGGTAGGCCAAGTCAGCTTCATCATGGCTTCAGGTGTGGGTTTCCGAAGTGGGAAATAATTGAGGAACTTTAAAAAGCAGAGAAATATTTAGAGGACACTCAAAAGAGGTCGGGACAAGAATCAATGATACTCTTTGTGGTCACTGCCCCTCAAAATGACACACATCCCCACCAGCTATTGCTTTTTTAAATGTTCAACACTCTTTAAGTAATGTCTTCCTGCCTATAGAGAGCAGGTATCAACATTGCAATTTAGCAACTAAAAGAATTAAGGCATTCAGCACTTCCATGCCTTGCCCAAGGCCACTCAAAATTTTGATTTGAGAACTACAATTAAAAGTCTCAAGGGAAGGCTTGGCTTCTATGAGATAATCATGTGAAAGCAAATTATTTATTCTGAAAATTGAAATAGTCATCTTGGAAGCTTTGGTGAAAACAGAGTGCAAAAATAGACCTGCCTCCTATTCCCCAGTGCAACAATAATTTAGCAGTAATTATGATAATGATTGCTCAATGATTTGTGTGTTGATCAGAATAAGAGTTCCCAGGGTTGAGTTCTCCTGTTGTCCTCCTCAGAAACCCCTCTGTGACTCTCCTACAGCCATGACATGATGAGACTTCCATATTTCTCCAGACATAAATTTGACCTCCGTTGGACCTGCCATCCCTGGGCAACGCTAGTCGGAACACAACCGAAGTTGTCCCAGATTATTGCTGTGTTAGGACTGCTCCATGTTTGGTTCACTTGATTTATCATGGGATGGAAGTTTCCATTAAACAGCTGTCTGTTCCCCACTTATCTCTGTGATTTACATTTACCTGTGGTTTCTCTGAATGTATTGAAAACATTTAACTTTTATCATTCTTTAATTTTTAATCATCTTACGGTTGTCAATTAAGCTTTAATAGACTCTGTTGGAAACGGAGAAGCCAGTTCTGGTGAGCCATATCTATGTTCATTACGTCTGACAGTTAGAGAAATGAAGAAACAAGGGGGAAATGTTGATGTCTTCTGGAAGATGCATAGCATGTCATGGGCCTGGTATTTGCTCATCCTGGGAAGAGATAATTCTTCAAAAACCACAAGATGTTTGGATGACATACAGATGTGCCCCTTGCAGCCAATGTTGTATGGCTCTAATTACTCTGGGACACTTTGCAACTTTCATCAATTCATTTTCAAATTAAGTGGGAACCTATGCCATCTTATTAGTGTAAGTGGCCAGTGGGTGGGTCTTTAACCAGGAGAGACCGTGAGTCCACGTCCTGGAATGAGCTTCCCACCCACGTGATTGTTCAGATGCTACTTAGCCTCTGACTCTAAGTTCTTTATAATTAAATAGGGATACTGTTTTCTTCATTGTGGTGCTCTTGTGATTAAATGCAATGTGAAAGGCCCTGGCACCACTCAAGCACGCCCTGCCAATTCTGCTGAACTTCCTTTGGAAGTTTGCCACTCAGAGTCTTAAGCTTGAGAGGAGCTAAGACTTATAAAGCATGGTGCTTTGTTCACACATTTCAGTTGTGTTTAAACTTTGTGTTGGGACTAGCAAAATTATTAAAGCATCTAGATCATCATTTCAGGATTCAGTACCAGTGTTTTGACATTATTTCATCTTTTTTTAATTAAAGACCATTCAGAGTGTAGTAAATGTGCCACAATTAAAGAGAATTGAAATTGAACCAAACTTATTTAATATTCCCTTTCAGGCTAAGAGTCAAATACAAGTGAATCCTTATTTATTTTCATCTCAGGCCCTTTTAGAATATGATCCATAACCCTTTGTTAACTTCTCTCATGTGCTATTGCTAGCCACATCCATAACCTTTCTTTTTTCTCTCTTTTATGATCTCTTTTCCAAACAAAACAGATCTACAATGTTCAGCTCATTCTGTTGATGGCAGGCTGATTTCCAGTGTAAGTGAAAGGTTCAGATGTCTATGAACTTGTTGTGACAAAACTGCACTGCAGCAGCACGGACAGAGTGAAGTCCTGCACACTTCAGAACTTGGTGTTACTCAGTATGCACTTACTGAATTGCTCTGTCTAATGACTCTGGAAGCTCTCCCACCATTCAAGAAGTTGTCCAGCTTATGTTTTTGAGGCTTTGGTAATTTTGACTCTCCAGACAGGCCAGTTAATAAAAAAAGGAAATTATAGTCCCTTACCTATGAACATAGATGTGAAGATTCTAGATAATGCTTTTATTTATTGTGTTATTTCCATGCTCAAGTATACCTTACAGTGTAGTACATTATAGTAACTGCATAACTAGAAGGCTTTTTGTATACACACATGTGCCTATAATCTGAGTGGAACATAGAACAGTTCTAACACTAATGCTTCCTTTGTACCATCTCCCAGTAAACATACATGGAACTATGTCGGTCAGCTTTCTGTGACACAACACCTGGGAAAATCAACCTTTAAAAGAAGAAATAGACTGGGCATAGTGGTGCACACCTTTAATCTTGGAAGGCAGGTGAATCTCTGTGAGTTCAAGGCCTGGTCTACAGAGTGAGTTCCAGGATAGCCAGAATACATAATTAGACCCAGTCTCAGAAAAACAACAAAGCAAAACAGAATAAATAATTTGTTTCAGCTTGTGGTTCTGGAGGCTTTGATCTGTGTCCATTTGCTTTGGGTCTATGGTAGCACAGTTTGTCATGATGGCAGCAAGTGGAAGAACAGGTCTTTTCACTTCGTGGTAGCCAGGAACCAGAGACAGGAAGGAGCTAGGGCCCAGTATTCTCTTCAAGGGCGCAGCTGAAACCACCTCATTTTCTTCCATTGGTCCATATCTACTAGAGGTTTTCATCACCTGGTATTAGTATCACAGGTTGGGGACTAAGCCTTCAGCCTGTTTTTCCTTTTTTTTTTTTTTTTTTGGAGTTGTAAATTATTTTCATTTTAGTCCTTCTAGTCTGATGCAGGTATAGCCATGGTTCATTGTGATTCATGACTGCATCTCTCTCATGATCAGTGATGACTACCATGACTAAGATATCTGACATGCCCATGAGCCACATGGGTCTTCTTACTTTTCCTTTTTTTACAAAATGCTCTTCAAACCTGCCTAAGTTTCAAAAATTGAGTTGTCTGTCTTTTTCCTGTAGGAGTATTTAAAACAATGCACTTGGGCTGTGAGTTGTTTGTGCCTATACCTCAACACTTAGGAGGGTGAGGGAGGAGGATTGCTGTGAATTTGGGCCCAGCTTAGGCTACAGAGTGAGACCCTGCTCCAAGAAACAAAAAAAAAACCAAACTATTTCAAAAACAAATCTATTCATCTATCTATCTATCTATCTATCTATCTATCTATCTATCTATCTATCTATCTATCTATCTATCTATGTTTATGTTTATGTGCATGTTTCAGTGTGGACATGTATGAATGAGTGCAGTAACCATGGAGTTCAGAAGAAGGCATCATATTCCCTGGATAGGGATATAGGCAGTTGTGAGTTGCCCGAAGTGTGTACTGGGAACTGAACTCAGGCCCCTTCAAGAGCAGTATAGACTCTGAACTGCTGACCCATTTCTCTAGTTCTATTTCACTCTCTTAATCAAGTCTTCTGACGAACATGCTGTAAATTATAATAAACTCTATCATTTTTATCTTTGGTGATTTTTGATTTGCATTAGTGACATTGAACTTTCCTCCTCATATCTACTGTGCATTTGCAACTCTTATTTTAAGAAGGTGTGTAGGTCTTTTGCCCATTTTTCAGAAAGGTTATTTGTTTTCTTGTATTGAGTTTTTTTTTTTGGTGTTTGGGATACAACCCCTTTAGCACACGTAGAGTTGTCATTGTATTTCTGTCTTTCTGTG
Source organism: Phyllotis vaccarum (assembly GCA_033318265.1). Classification (NCBI taxonomy): domain Eukaryota; kingdom Metazoa; phylum Chordata; class Mammalia; order Rodentia; family Cricetidae; genus Phyllotis; species Phyllotis vaccarum. Next base: position 80,229,714 of record JARWLC010000007.1, on the reverse strand, counting down.
GGCTGCCATTTTATTCTTTTGGCTGCTTCTTTTGTTGAGCAAAGGTTTTGGAACAAACAATCTTATTTGTCCTTGCTTGATTTTGTCATTGGCCATTAGAATCATATTTGAGAAAAAAAACCCATGGTCTAGATGAATATTAAAAAACTTAACTCTGTATCTTCAATTAGGAATTTAATAGGTTAGATCTTGACTTAAGGCTTGGCTTTGTGACTTCTGAGGCTTGTAGAAAGTGAAGGTGCACCTCAGTTATTGTGAGCCACCTTCTCACAAGACTGTTCCTCTTACTTGTTCTTGGCCCCTTTAAAAAATAACCTGATTAGAAACATTTGTCTTTAGCTACTGGCCCTCACTGTGTTAGTTTGTGTGCATACTGTTTTATACCTGTGCTCTACTAGCTTTATTATTGTAGCTCTGACATATATTTTAGATCAGGCAGCATAATTCCTCCAGCTGTTTTCTTCTTGCTCAAGACTGCTTTGACGATTCAGCATCATTTATGGATGGTTTCATATGCATTTTAAGATCCATCCTTTCATACTTAATGGGAAAAATGACATTGGTATTTTGATAGGACTTATGTTGTATCTGTGGATTGTTTGTGGAAATGTAAACATTTTTGACAATATGAATTCTTCTTAACCACAAATAATGTGGGATGCCTCTCCATTTATTTCTGTTTTATTAAATTCTGTTTACCAACATCTTATAGTTTATTTTTGTCTTTACAGAGCTGGGAATTTAATCCAAGCCTCTTCACAGAGGCCAGACAAATATCTACCACTGAGCTATGCCTTCAAACTAAGTTTTGCAGTTTTGAGCATACACACTCTTCATCTTCCTGTTTAAATTTATCCTTGCATATTTTATTTTTTGATGTTATCATACTAATAGGACATTTTTTTCCATACTTAGCCTTAAGTATAATGGAAACACAACTGACTTTTTAAAGTTTTTAAAATTTTTTCACAACTGACTTCTTTTCTATCTTAATTTGTATATTGCCACTTTACTGATTTATTTATTTGTGAAAATTGTTTTTAGGGGGCAAGCATTAGGTTTGTCTGTATGTAAGATTATGTTTTCAGAAACAGGTATAATTTTACTTCTTCATGTGTGATTTGGTGAGAGTGGGATTCTTGCCTCTGATCTCAGAGGAGATTTTAACTTTTCACTTTTTAGGATGGTGTTACCTGTGAACTTGTCCTATATGATGGCCTTCATTACACTGAGGGAAAATTCCTTCTTTAACAAATTTAGTGAGAGATTTTATTTTCACATGAAAGTCTACCAAGTACGCCAGATACTTTCTCTCTGCCCATTAAGGTACTGCTGTGATTAGAATCCTTCATTGTGCTAGTAGGGTGTCTGCCATTGACTGATTTTTGTATCTTGAGGCATCCTTGCATGTCAGAGTTGATTATAGTCCCAGTGTGGGCCTCTTGCCATGCTGTTGATTTGCTTTTGTGTATTTTCTCTTATTGTCCTGTCCTCATCTGGTTTTGGGATCAGCCATGCTGATGATAGAAAAACAAGTTTGGGAAGATTTCTCCTGTGAGAAATCTGTTTTTGAGACAGGTTCTCACTCTGTAGCTATCACTGGTCTGGAATTCTTTATGTAGACTAGGCTGGCCTCGAACTCACTGAGACTTGTCTGCCTCTGCTTCCTGAGTGCTGGGGTTAAAGGCATGTGTGTCTGGCTGGAAATTTTTTTTCACACATTTATGGCAGCTTTATTCATGTTACAGAACCTTGGGAACAGTCAAGATGTCTCTCGGTAGGTCAAAACATGAAGAAATTCTAATATATTTTTATCTCTATTTTTTAAAAACGTTTTTTCATACCCACTACTGCTTCCCTCCCTCAGTCTTCCCTCAGCTTCTCGCTACCCCATCCTCTCATCCATTCCCCAGAGATGGCAAGGACTCCCAAGGTGAGTCAGTTCAGTTTGGCACATCCAGTTGAGGTGGGTCTGAGTCCCTCCCCTCAGTGTCAAGGCTGAGTAAGGTGTTCCTCTGTAGGGAATGGGTGCTGAGATATCAGTTCGAGCACAAGGAATGAACTCTGGTTCTAATGCAAGACGCTCCACAAACTTCCCATGTCATCTACATTTGGAGGGTTTAGTTCTTTTCCATGAAGGTTCCTCAGCTGTCATTTCAGAGTCAGTGAGCTCCCAGTAGCTTGGGTCAGCCGTCTCTGTGGTCTCCTGCTCATCATCCTGATCCCTTTGCTCATACACTCTCTCCTCTCTCTCTTAGCTGGTCTGGGAGCTCAACCCGGTTCTTAGTTATGGATCTCTGCTTCTGCCTCCATCTATTGCTGGATGAAGGTTCTATAATGACAGAATGGTCATTCATTTGATTATAGGAGAAGTCCTGCTTAGGCACCCTCTCTACTATTGCTTGGAGTCCTAGCCAGGGACACCTTGTGGGTACTTGGGTGCTTTCCTAGCACCAGCTTTCTCTCTAACCCTGCAATTGCTCCCTCTATCAAGATATCCATTTCTTTGTTCTCCCTCTCTGTTGCTCCTCCCACTCAACCATCTCCTTCTCTCATAAAGTGTTCCCATCTCCCCTTGCTTGTTCCCCGTATGTTCCCAATTTACTCAGAAGATCTTTCTTTTTTCCCTTCCCAGGTGGTCCATGAATGTCTCTCTCAAGTTTCTCTTTGTTACATAGCTGCTCAGGGGGTGTTGATAATAGCCTGGTTATCTTTTGCTTTATGTCTAAAACCCACTTGTGAGTGAGTACATACTATGTCTATCTTTCTAGGTCTGAGTTACCTCATTCAGGATGATACTCTCCAGATCCACCCATTCACTTGAAAATTTCAGAATGTCTTTTTTTTTTTTTTTTTAAACTATGGAGTGGTATTTCATTGTGTAAATGTACCTCAATTTATTAATCCATTCTTCAGTTGAGGGGCATTTAAGTTGTTTCCAAGTTCTGGATATTCGAATAATGCTTCTATAAACATAGTTGAGTTGGGGTAAGAATATGCATCCTTTGGCCCAGTAGTGGTATGTAGTATGGGGTTTCTGGCCTGAACTTTTGGGCCTAGCCTCAAGGTCTACTACAGACCCACAGACCGGCAGAGACACACAGATGCTTACAATAGTTTTAGGCTGATCAACTTAAGGCCCAGGTATACAACATGCTAACTCTTTACCCTTAAGCTAACCTATGACTCTTATCCTGTTCAGCCATGCGGCTCGGTACCTTTTCTCAGAGCAGCATAGTTATCATCTGCTTCTTCTGGTTTCTCTCTGGCCTTCTGCTCTGTTCTGCCTGTTCCTAGAGTCTTCTTAGTCTAGTAGCCCTGCCCACACTTCCTGTCTGCCTTTGGCCAATCAGTGCTTTTTATTAAACTAGTGGGCAGGACAATTATTTACAATGGAACAACATAATTCCCCTACAGCGGTATTGCTGGATCATTGGGGAGATTGATTCCCAGTTTTCTGAGGAACTGGCATACTGATTTCCAAAGTAGCTGTACAAGTTTATATTCCTACTGGCTGGAAATTCTTTTTCTTTTAAACTACTTGGAAAATTTTGAGAAATAATATTGCTAATTTATCTTAAAATTTCTAATTAAATTTGCCAGTGAAGCATCGGGTCCTGGACTTTTTGTTGGGGCATTCTACAGTTTAGTCTCTGTTCTTAGTATTAGTCTATAGACAGTTCTCTTTCTCCATGGCTTAGCCTAGGAATTAAGCATATACAGTGCCTTCTTATTACTTTCTATTACTGTTCTTGGCTCTTGTTAAAAAAAAAAATAACCTGGTAATAAATATACGTACTTAGCTATTGGCTTTGAATTCTATTTGTATTGGCATTGTATTCTGATTGTATATTTCTAAGAATTTATTATTTTCTCCTAGGTTATTTAGGTTTTTTTTTTTTGATTTTTACTCACATTGGTTTCTTCTGATCAGTTTAATTTGGTGTTATCAATTGTCTTTCTTTTTATTGATAACTCAGTCTCCTCTTTTTATATTCCTCTAGCTGAAGGCGTGTCAGTTTATTGTTTTCAAAAGCCAACTTGAATTTACTTTTAAAAAATAATGGGTTTGTGTACACTTTTATGTACATCCTTGTGTACATATGCATCTGTCCATATGTGTGGAAGCCACAGGCATCACCCTGAGGGAAATGGTTCATGTACTTTGACATAGGATCTCCCATTGGTCTGAAGCTCACCAAGTGTTGCAGGCTGACTTATGAGCAAGTTCCATGGATGACTTCTTCCTGTCTCTGATTCCCTTGCACTGGGGTCACAAGTGTGTACCAGCACACTTAGCTTTTTACATGGATGTTAGGTCCTGGCATATATAAGACAAGGGCTCATCAGTAGAGCCCTTCCAAGGCCAGATCCAGTGATCTTTTTTAAAAAATTATTATTGGTTTTTCTTCTTTCTATTTTATTTATTCTTTCTCTGGTCTTTTATTTCATCCCTGTTGCTAACTCTGAACTTAGGGAGTTCTGTTTTCTTTCTGTTATTTATTTATTTTACATCCAGACCACAGCTTCTTTCCTATTATCTCCTCTCACTCCCTTACCTCACCTCCCCTGTGTCCCCTCTGACCCACCCCTCCTATATATCCACTCAGAAAGGGGCAGGCCTCTCATGGGCATCAGCAAAGCATGGCATATCAAGTTACCCTAAGACCAAGGACCTTCCCCTTTATTCAGTCTTGGCGAGGCAATACAGCATGAGGAATAGGTTCCCAAGAGTCAGTCAAAGCATCAGGGACAGCCCCTGCTCCCATTGCCAGGCGACCCACTAATAAACCAAGCTACACAACTGTCACAAATATGCAGAGGACCTAGGTTGGTCCCAAGCAGGCTTCCTGCTTGTTGACTCAGAATCTGTGAATTAGCGTGAGCTCGATGTTTCTGTGGGTTTTTCCCTGTGATGTCCCTGACCCCCTTGGCCCCTACAGACCCTCTTCCCTTTTCTCAGCCCAGTGTTTGGCTATGGGTCACCAGTCACTGGATGAAGGCTCTCCTTTGACAACTGGGGTAGTCACCACTCTGATCACAGTGGTTGGTCAGTTCAGGCTCTGCACCCACTGCTTCCAGGAGTCTTAGCTGGGGCCATCCTTACATCAGGCTTTTATCAAATCTTATAAAGCCCCTCTTTTCAGTCATATCTCTCAGCACTCTCTCCATCTAACCACCTTTTACACCAAGATTCCTCAAGTTCCCATGCCCACCTGCTCCAAGTCCATGCTGGCTATCTACTCTATTTCCCCTTCTCAGGAATATCCATGCATCTCCGTACCCCTTGGGTCCCTCTTGTTACCTAGCCTCTCTTGGTTTATGTATTGAAGCATGGTTATCTTTTACTTTACAGTTAATATCTACTTATGAGTAACTCATGATGATTTTTTTCTAGTTCTATCCATTTGCCTGTAAATTTCATGATTCCATTGTTTTTAACAGCCGAGTAATATTTTATTGTGTAAATGTACCACATTTTCTTTATCCAATCTTTGATTGAGGAGCATCTAGGTTGTTTCCAAGTTCTAGCTACTACAAGTAAAATTGCTATGCACATAGGTGAAAAAGTGTCCTTATGGTATGACTGAGCATCCTTTGGCTATATATAACTGAGAGTAGTATTGCTGGGTCTTGAGGTAGATTGATTCCCAATTTTTGGAGAAGCCACCATATTGATTTTCAATGTGTCTGTGCAAGTTTTCACTCCCACCATCAATAAAGGAGTACTCATATCCTCTTCAGCAAAAGCTATCATTTATGTTTTTGATCTCAGCCTTTCTTACAGGTATTAGATGGGATCTCAGAGTTGTTTTAATTTGCATTTCCCTGATGACTAAGGATGATGAACATCTCTTTAAGTGTTTCTCTCGAATTTCTTTGAGATTCTTCTGTTGAGAACTTGCTGCTTAAATCTGTACCCCATTTTCAAATTGGATTATTTTATTTTTTGATATCTAGTTTCTTGAGCTCTCTATATATTTTAGAGATCAGCCCTTTGTAGGATGTGGGGTTGAAGATCTTTTCCCATTCTGTAGGCTGCTGTTTTGACCTACTGACAGTGTCCTTTACCTTATAGAAGCTTTTGATTTTCATGAAATCCTATTTATCAGTTATTGGTCTTAGTGTCTGTGCTACTGCTGTTATATTTAGGAAGTGGTCTCCTGTGCCGATGTGTTTAAGGATATCCTCTCCTTTTCTTCTTTCAGGTTCAGTGTGCCTGGGTTTATGTTGAGGTGCTAAGGCCTTCATTCCACATGGACTTGAGTTTTGTTCAGGCAATCTTCCACATGCTGACATCCAGTTATGCCAACACCATTTGTTGAGGGTGCTTTCTTTTCTCTACTGTATGATTTTGTATTTTTTATCAAAAATCAAGTACCCATAGGTGTATGGAGTTATCTATTGATCGATGTGTCTGTTTTTATGCCTTTTTTTTTAATTATTATTATAGCCCTGTAGTAGAGCTTGAGATCAGGGGTGGTGATACTTCTGGAAGTTCTTATTGTAAAAAATTGTTTTAGCTACCCTGGATTTGTTGTTCCATATGAAGTTGAACATTTTTTCCCAAGGTCTGTAAAGAATTGTGTAGGAATTTTGATGGAGATTGCATTGAGTTTGTAGATTGCATTTGGTAAGATGGCCATTTTCATTATGTTAATCCTACCAATCCATGAACATGAGAGATCTTTTTATCTTCTGATGTCTTCTCCAATTTTTTCTTCAATTACTGAAAGTTCTTATCATATATGTCTTTAACTTGAAGGGTTAACATTATTTTGAGATATTTTATATTATTTGTGACTATTGTGAAAGACGTTGTTTCTCTGATTTCTTTCTTAGACCTTTTATCATTTGTGTATAAGAGGACTACTGATTTTTTTAGTTAATTTTGTATTCAGCTACTTCACTGTAGGATGCCCCTGGTCAGATTTTTGAAGTTGCTCATGTCAACTATCATGTCATCTGGAGGATGAGATGCTTTGACTTCTTTTTAAATTGGTGTTCTCCTGCTCTCCTTTGTTATCTTATGGCTCAAGCTAGAACTTAGAGTACTATACTGAGTAGAAATGGAGAGAGTGGGCAGCTTTGTCTTGTTCCTGACTTTATTTGAATTTCTCTCCATTTAATTTGATGTTGGCTCTTGGCTTTCTATATATTACTTTCATTACATTTGGGTGTGTTCCTTGTGTTCCTGGTCTCTCCACCACCTTTATCATGAAGAGGTGTTGGATTTTGTCAAAGGCTTTTCCAGCATCTAATGAGATGATCAATTTTGTTCTCTCAGGTTGTTTACATGGTGGATTACACTGACAGATTTCAGTAAATTGAACCATCTCTGTATCGCTGGCGTGAAGCCCACTTGATCATGGTGCATGATCTTCTTGACGTGTTCCTGAATTCTTTTTGTCAATACTTTATTAGGTATTTTTGTATTAGTGTTCATGAAGGAAATTGGTTTGTATTTCTCTTCCTTTGGTGTGTCTTTGTGTGGTTTGGAGATGTAGTCTCATAAAAAGAGTTTAGCAATCTTCCTTCTGTTTATATGGTGTGGAACAATTTGAGCAGTATTGGTATTATGTTTTTTTCTTTTTTTTTTTTCAAATTCTGATAGAATTCTGTACTGAAGCCATCTAGCTCTTAGGCTTGTTTGTTTGTTTGTTTTTGGTTGGGAGAATTTGGTGACTGCTTTTATTTCCTTAGAGGTTCTAGGTCTTTTTAAAGTGTTTATCTGAGTTTGGTTTAATTCTGGTATGTGGTATCCACCAAGGAATTTGTCCACTTCTTTTAAATTTTCCAGTTTTGTGGAGTACAGATTTTTGAAGTATGGCTATTGACTATATAGATGTCCTAACTGTCTGTTGTGATGTCCTCCTTTTAGTTTCTGGTTTTGTAAATTTGTATTTTTTTCTTTATTTTATTTTTCTTATAAAAAATCTTTTCTATCCATATATCCTCCTGCTCCCCCTCTTTTCCCTCCTCCAAATCCCTTCCAGTCAACCTTCAGCCCGCCCCCTATCCCCCTATCCCTTCCCCCATAAAAGCAAGAAATCCCAAATTGGGTCAGCTCAGCTTGGCACATCCACTCCAGGCACATCCGATTCATTCACCCCAAAGTTAATAATGGGCTGGGTGTACCTCTATAGGGAATGGGCTCCAATGTGCCAGCCTATGAACAGGAACACAGTCTGATCCCACCCCTTGTGACTCCTCACACTCATGGCCCAGCTCCCCCTCCCAGTGGATCTCCAGTGGCAATTCCCAGTTCAGTCAGCTCCCCAGAGGTCCAGCTAACCATCACCATGGGAACCTTTCTCATAATCCCTATCCCCCTGCTCATACAAACTCTCCTCCCCAGCTCTTAGCTGGACCAGGAGCTCCGCCCACTGTGCAGTCTCTGCCTGCACCTCCATTCTCTGTTGGATGTAGGTTCTGTGATGACACCTAGGGTGTTTACTAATTTGATTATAGGGGAAGTCCCATTTAGGAAACCCCTCCACCATTGTGTGAAGACTTGGCCAAGGACATTCTGCAAGTTCCTAGACATTTCCCTAGTACCCAGTCTCTTTTTAACCCCACATTGCCTTCCTCTATCAAGGTATCCATCTCTTTCTATCTCCTCTTTTCTCCTCTCACTTAACCATCTCCTTCTTTCAAGATTTGTTCACAACTATTCTTGGTTGCAATCCGTTATGATACCAATTTGCTAAGGAGATCTTCTCTATTTTCTCTTCTTAGGGGAATCTCTGGATGTCTCTCTTAAGTTCCTTCTGATCCCGAGCTGTTCAGGGGTTGTGGTTTGCACCTTGGATATTCTTTGCTTTATGTCTAAGTTTCACTTTTGAATGAGTACATCCCATGTCTATCTTTCTGGGCTTGTGATACCTCACTCAGGAGGATATTCTCCAAGTCCATTCATTTGCCTGAAAATTTTCAGATGTCATTTTTTTTTTCTTACTGCTGAGTGGTACTTCATTGTTTAGATATACCACAGTTTGTTAATTCATTATTCAGTTGAGGAACATCTAGGTTGTTTCCAGGTTATTGCCATTACGAATCATGCTGCTATGAACGTAGTTGAGCTAATGCCTTTGGGGTATGAATGTGCATCCTTTGGGTATATGCCTAAGAGTGGTATTGCTAGATCCTTAGGGAGATTGATTCCCAGTTTTCTGAAAAATAATTATACTGTATTCCAGAGTGACTGTACAAGTTTGCACTCCCACCTGTAGTAAGAGGTTTCTGGCCTGGACTTTTGGGCCTCGCCTCAAGGTTTAGGCCCACAGACCCACAGACCTGCAGAGACACACAGATGCTTACAACAATTTTAGGCTGATCAGCCTAAGGCCCAGGCATATAACTTGTTAACTCTTTACTCTTAAACTAAACCATGACTCTTATCCTGTTCAGCCATGCGGCTTGGTACTTTTTTCAGAGCAGCATAGTTGTCCTCTGTTTCTTCTGGCTTCTCTCTGGTATTCTGTTCTGTTCTGCCTGTTCCTAGAGTCTTCTTAGTCTGGTAGCCCCACCCACACTTCCTATCTGCCTTTGGCCAATCAGCACTTTTTACTAAACTCATAGGCAGGGACAGTTATTTACAATGGAACAACATAATTCCCCTACATATTCCCTTTTCTCTTTTAAGACAAAAAGAGCTCCAAATCAAATATTCTTTTCCCCCCTATCTATAACAACTTATAAACAACACTGTAAATAAACATGAACATTTATAATCTATGTTTTGGGAATGTGGGCATCCTTCTCTAGGCTACTTCCTGCTGAATGGGGGCATTGACAATCTCATGGGAATCCAAAGAAAAATGTAGGATTATGCACAAGTCTTTAGTGGAGTAGTCTGTAAGGCTGGGTCATCTCAGCCAGTCTCCTTGAAATTGTTCTGGATACAGAGCTCAGAAAACTTCAACAGAGGTGCTCTGAAATGCTGAATCATCTGGGCCATCCATTTTCATTGGAGATTTTTCAGGGGGTCTTCCTCTATCAAACTTTATGTTCTTTATCCAGGAATAAATCCACAGCCTCTAATTTTCTGTGAAAATTAAAAGAAAACTTCTTCTCCAAAGTAGCATGTCTTTGGATTTCAATTTTAAAGTCAACTCATTTACAAAATATATAGGTTGAATTAATCCAACATCATTTATAATCAACTGTCTTTTAGCAGCTTTTACTAAGACATTTTCAGTCAAGAAGCTTAAAGATAAGACAATAACATACACTATCCAGACATTCTTTGTATTTTCCATCTTTACGTGGCTTATTTATTTATTTATTTATTTATTTATTTATTTATTTATTTATTTATTTATTTAATTCTATTTCTTTTTTAAGGGCTTTCTCTACCCTTTTTCTTTTGTCTAAGCCTATGTATATATATTTTCAACTATAAACCACTTAGAATTTATTTCTAAAAAACTGTCTTTACTGTATATTTATTTCTTAACTTTTTCTGTCTCTGACCACACCTTTGCTTGGCTAGGGTGATTGACTCCATTCAGATTCTTCTATTTCTTTCTGTTTCTGAACACACCTTTAATCTGCCACGGTCCTTGACTAAGGATTAAAGGTTGGTAGGATGGATGGATGGCTCCACCCAGTTCCTAGTCTAATTTCATAGAATTTATCTTTTTAATCCAGGTACTCTGGGGAATTTTAGAGCCCATATAATCACCAAGTAAAGCTTTCCCACCTGCTGCTCATTAACTCCATTTAAGTATTAGGCAGCAGGGCCTCTTAAAAAAACTCACAAGTGTTTTGCCTCTAAGGATGAATCAGGAAGCATCTCTTCAAAAAGTCAAGCCTCTGCTTGGCTCCAGCAAACAGAGCTGATCCAAGAAAGCACCACCACTAGAAAGCCATCTTTGATTCTGTTCCTTTTTTGTCCTTATGAACAGAAACCTTAAATACATCATATAGAGCTCTTTGCTTACATCTAGTTTCAGGAACTGGACTTGTTCACCTTAAGTTGCATGTGGCAAACACACTGTTTTATAATTTAATGCTATAAACCACCCAATCTCTTTACCGCAGGCCACTTCAGAGACACAACTCAGAAGCTGCTTTGGGCTTCAGATTCTGTGCTCTAGATCATTTTTAAGCTTTCTGCAGCTTTATGCAGGTTTATATCACCCCCGTTGGGCTGCCATTTGTAGTAAGAGGTTTCTGGCCTGGACTTTTGGGCCTAGCTTCAAAGTTTAGGCCCACAGACCCACAGACCAGCAGAGACACACAGATGCTTACAATAGTTTTAGGCTGATCAGCCTAAGGCCCAGGCATATAACTTGCTAACTCTTTAGCCTTAATCTAACCCATGATTCTTATCCTGTTCAGCCATGCAGCTCAGTACCTTTTCTCAGAGCAGCATAGTTGTCCTCTGTTTCTTCTGGCTTCTCTCTGGCATTCTGCTCTGTGCTTCCTGTTCCTAGAGTCTTCTTAGTCTGGTAGCCCCGCCCACACTTCCTATCTGCCTTTGGCCAGTCAGTGCTTTTTATTAAACTCATAGGCAGGGACAGTTATTTACAATGGAACAACATAATCCCCCTACACCCATCAACAATGGAGGAGTGTGCCCCTTGTTCCATGTCTACTCCAGCATAGGCTCTCATCTGTGTTTTTGATCTTAGCCATTCTGACAGGTGTAAGGTGGTATCTCAGAGGTGTTTTGATTTGCATTTCTCTGAAGGCTAAAGATATTGAGCAATTTTTAAGTGCCTTTCAGCCATTTGTAATTCTTCTGTTGAGAAATCCCTTTTGAGCTTTGAACCCCATTTTTAATTGGGTTATTTAGGTTTTGGGGCTCTAGTTTCTTGAGTTCCCTATATATTTTCGAAATCAGTCCTCTGTCAGATGTAGAGTTGGTGAAAATCTTTTCACGTTCTATAGGCTGCCATTTTGTCTTATTGACTGTGTCCTTTGCCTTATAGAGGCTTCTCAGTTTCAGGATGTCCCATTTATTAATTGTTGTTCCTAGTGTCTGTGCTACTGGTGTTATATTTAGGAAGTGGTCACCTGTGCCAATGTGTTGGAGGGTATTTCTTACTTTCTTTTCTATCAAGTTCAGTGTATCTGGGTTTATGTGAGGTCTTTGATCAACTTGTATTTGGGTTTTGTGCAGGGTGATAAGTTTGGGTCTATTTGCATTCTTCTGAATACTACCATCTAGTTATGCCAACACCATTTGTTGAAGATAATATCTTTTTCCATTGAATATTTTTGGTCTCTTTGTCAAAAATCTGGTGTTCATGGGTATGTGGGTTAATGTTGCAGTCTTCAATTTGATTCCATTGATCCACAAGTCTGTTTTTTGTGCCAATACCAGGCTGTTTTTATTACTATGGCTCTATAGTATAGCTTGAAGTCAGGAATTGTGATTCCTCCTGAAATTCTTTTACTGATTGTTTTGTCAATCCTGGGTTTCCTATTATTCCATATGAAGTTCAGTATTGTTCTTTCAAGGTTTTTAAAAAAAATGTATTGGGATTTTTATAAGTATTGCATTGAATCTGTAGATTGCTCTTGGTCAAATTGTCAGTTTTAATATGTCGATCCTACGTATCCAGGAACATTGGAGATCTTTCCATTTTCTGATATTCTCTTCAATTTCTTTCTTCAGTGACTTAAATTTTTTGTTAAACAGATCTGTTATATCTTTGGTTAGAGTTATGCCAAGATATTTAATGCTATTTACAGCTATTATAAAGGGTGGTGTTTCCCTTATTTCTTTTTCAGCCTTTTTTTCCTAAGTATATTGGAGGGCTATTGATTTTTTTGAGTTATTCTTATACCCTGCTACCTTGCTGAAGGTGTTTATCAGCTGTAGGAGTTCTCTGGTAGAATTTGGGGGGATCACTTATGTATGTGATCATATCATCTGCAAATAGAGATAGTTTGACTTTTTCCTTTCCAAATTGTATCCCTTTAATCTCCTTTTGTTCTCTTATTGCTTTAGCTAAAACTTCGAGAACTATGTTGAATGAATAAGGGGAGAGAGAGGACAGCCTTGTCTTATTTCTAATTTTAGTAGGATTGCTTTGAATGTTTCTCCATTTAGTTTGATGTTGATTGGGTTTTGTTAATTTGTATGTTCTCTCCCTGCCTTTTAGTTAGTTTGGATAAAGTTTTATCTATCTTGTTGATTTTCTTGAAAACAAATTCTTTGTTTTATTCATTCTCTGTATCATTCTCTTTGTTTCTATTTCATTTATTTCAACCCTGAATTTGACTATTTCCTGCTGTCTCCTCATCTTGAATGTATTTGCTTTGTTTTTTTTTTTTTTATTCCTGGTATGTTGTTACGTCACTATGATAAAATTTCTATAAATTCTTTACGAAGACACTTAGTACTATGAACTTTCCGCTTAGCAGAGCTTTCATTGTGTCCCATAAATTTGGGTATGTGCATTCATTTTCACTGAATTCTAGGATGTCTTTGATTTCTTCTTTATTTCTTCCTTGACTAGGTGGCAATTGGGTTGAGAGCTGTTCAGATTCCATGAGTTGGTAAGCTTTCTGTAGTTTGTGCTATTGTTGAACTCCAACACTAATCCATAGTGATATGATAAGATATAGAAAGTTATTCCATTTTTTTGTATTTGTTAAGGCTTGCTTGTGACTAAATACGTGGTCACTTTTGAAGAAGGTTCAAGGTGCTGAATAGAAAATATATTCTTTGATATTTAGGTGAAACATTATGTAGATATTGGTTAGAAACATTTGAGCCATAATGTCTGTTAGTTCCATTATTAGTCTGTTTAGTTTTGTCTGGATGACCTGCCCATTGTTGAGAGTAAGATATTGAAGTCTCCTACTACTAATATGCAGAGTTTGATATGTAATTTTAGTTTTAGTAATGTTTCTTTTTTAAATATGACTATTTTTGTATTTGGATCATAGACGTTCAGACTTTATACATTATCTTGGTGGATTTGTCCTTTGGTGAATATGAGTTGTCCTTTTCTATCTCTTTTGATTAATTTTAGCTAAAAAGTCTATTTTGTTAGATATTACTATAGCTACACCAGCTTGCTTCTTTTGTCCATTTGATTAAAATATCTTTTCCCTATCTTTTACTCTGAGGTATTATCTGTCTTTTATGTTGTGGTGTGTATTTTATATGTAGCAGAAGTATAGATCCTGATTTTGCATCTATTCTGTTGGCCTGTGTCTTCTTATTGGGAACTGAGTCTGTTGATATTGAGTGATATTAATGACTGGTGATGGTTAATTCTTATTATTTGCTGTTGTCATGTGTTTCCTTTTGGTGTGGAATTATTTATATCTTGTGTTTTTGTGGACATAGCTGACTTCCTTGCATTGGAATTTTTTTCTAGTACTTTCTTTAGAGTTGGGTTTGTGGATAGATAATGATTAAATGTGACTTTGTCATGAAATACCTTGTTTTTTCCATTCATGGTGACTGAAAGTATGAGTGGGTATATTAGTTTGGGCTGGCACCCATGGTCTTTTAGAGAATTCAAGCAGTTTATTCAGGCTCTTTTGTCTTTTAGTGTTTGGTATTTTGTAAGCTTCCTTTACTTTTATAGATATGTCTTTCCTTAAGTGGGGAAGATTTTCGTCTATTATTTTGTTGAATGTATTTTCTGTTTTTTTAAAAGCAGGGATTCTTCTCCTTTTTTTATTTCTATTATTCTTAGGTTTAATCTTTTCATAGTGTCCCAGATTTCCTGGACATTTTGTGTTAGGAATTTTTAAAATTTAACATTTTTTGACTGATGAGTCTATTTTTTCTATCATATCTTCAATATTTGAGATTCTCTCTTCCATCTCTTGCATTCTGTTGGTGATGCTTGCATCTGTAGTTTCTGTTTGTTTACTCAGGTTTTTCATTTCTAGAATTCCCTCATCTTGAGGTTTTTGTTTTGTTTTGTTATAATTGCTTCTATTTACATTTTCAGGTCTTGAACAGTTTTGGTTGTATACTGTTTTGTTTATTTATTTCAATTTTTAAAAATATACCCACCACTTTTCCCCCTCTCTCCTCTCTTCCCAGTCATCCTCCAGCTTCCTTCTACCCCATCTCCCTATCCATTCTTTAAAGAGGGTAAGGACTTACAGTGCGAGTCAATGCAGTCTGGCATCCAGTTGAGATAGGATCAAGCTCCTCCCCCTAGTGTCAAGGCTGAGCAAAGTGTTTATCTGTAGGGGATGGGCTCCAAGAAGCCAGTTGATGCACCAGGAATAAACTCTGCCCACACAATTAGGATGTCTTCCATATCGAGAGGGCTTTGTTCATTCCCATGTAGATTTCCCAGCTGTCATTTCAAAGTCAGTGAGCTCCCAATGGCTTGAGTCAGCTGTCTCTGTGGGTCTCCTCATCATGATCTTGACCCCTTTGCTCATATAATCCTTCCTCTCTCTCTTCAGCTGGACTGAAAGCTTGGCCCAGTGCTTAGCTGTGGATCTTTCATCTGCTTTCAGAAGTTACTGGATGAAGGTTCTATAATGACAGTTAGAATGGTCATCAATTTGATTATAGGGAAAGGCCAGTTTAGGCACCCTCTTCACTATTGCTTGGAGTCTTAGCCAGGGTCATCTTTGTGAGTTCTTAGGTATTTCCCTAGCACCAGGTTTCTCTCTAACCCCACAATGGCTCCCTCTATCAAGATACCTATTTTGCTGTTTGCCCTCTCTGTCCCTCTCCCAGCTCAACCATCCCATTCCCTCATGTTCTCTTCCCACCTCCCATGGCCTCTATGGTCCCAACTTCTCAGGAGATCTTTCTATGTTTCCTTCCCAGGGGCTTTATGCATGTCTCTTTTAAGTTCCTCTTTGTTACCTTGCTGCTCAGGGGTTTTAAATTGTAGCCTGGTTATCCTTTGCTTATATCTAAAATCCACTTATGAGTGAGTATATACCATGTTTATCTTTCTTGGTCTGTGTTATCTCACTCAGGATGATATTTTATAATTTCATCCATTTGCTTGCAAATTTAAAAATATACAATAGAAGAAAGAAAGCATCTTCAACAAATGATGCTGGCATAAATGGATGGTGGCATGTAGAAGAATGCAAATAGATCTATATCCATCACTCTGCACAAAACTCCAGTCCAAGTGGATCAAAACCTCAACATAAACCACTTACACAAAACCTGATAGAAAAGAGAGTGGGCAATAGCCCTGAATACATTGGCACAAAAGACTACTTCCTAAATATAACATCAGTAGCACAATTATTGGGAGCAACAGTTAATAAATGGGACCTCCTGAAACTTGAGAAACATCTGTAAGACAAAGAACACAGTCAATAAGACAAAAATGACATCCTACAGAATGGTAAAAGGTCTTCCCTAACCCTACATCTGACAGAGTACTAATCTCTAAAATATATAAAGAACTCAAAAAACTAGAGGTCAAAGAAATCAAATAATCCAGTTAAAAATGGGATACAGAGTTATTCATACAATTTTCAACATATCTGAAAAACAATTAAAAATTATTCAACACCTTTAGCTATCAGAGAAATACAAATCAAAACAACTATGAGATAGCATCTTACACCTGTCAGAATTGCTAAGAACAAAAACACTAATGACAGCCTATTCTGGAGGGAATATGGAGTAAAGGGAACACTCCTCCATTGCTGGTGGGAATGTAAACTTGCACATTCACTTCAGAAATCAGTATGACTGTTTCTCAGAAAATTGGGGATCAATATACCCAATGACCTAACAATACCACTATTGGGCAAATACCCAAAAGATGAATATTCTTAGTACAAGGACATTAGCTCAACTATGTTCATAGCACTATTACTTGTAATATCCAGAACCTGGAAACAACCAGATGTTCCTCAACTGAAGAATGGTTTAAAAAATTGTGGTATCTTTACACAATGGAGTACTACTCAGTAGTAAAAAAATTATATTCTAATTTTGTTTTTTGTTTTTTCTTGGTTTTCTTGACTTTTTTTCAGAGATTTATTGATTTCATCCAGTTTTTTGGTTGTCTGAATTTTTCTATGTCTTCTTTAAGGACCTCTGTCATCTTCATAAAGTCATTTAAGGTCTTTTTCTTGTGCTTCAGTTGCACTGGAATGTTCTGGTCTTGTTGGAGGATGGCTGGGTACTGGTATTGCCCTTTTTGTTATGGATAGTGTTTTACACTGGCATTTAGGCATCTGTGTTTGGGGTTATTGAGTCCTAGGTTTGCCTTTATTAAATGAGTATTTTGTCCTTAGTTTCTTTTTCAGCTCTCATCTTCCGGCCTAAATGGCCAAGGGTTCTGATGACTGTATGGTCTTCAGGTCCACTAGGCTGTCTCTGCTGGGGTTTGCGGGGGCTTTCATTCCTTAATCCTGCCTGGCCTCTGGTAAAGCTGAAGTCTTCTTGGGTTTCTAGATCTGGCCTGACCTCCAGTAAAGCCCGAGTCTTCTTCTGGGATACTTAGGACAAGGCTGGGCTCAGGTAGAGCTGCTGGGCTGTTTTTTCTAATGGTGTGGAATCTATGTGTGCCTATGACATCTGCTATTCCAACTACTGTGCTTTGTGCTTGGGCCTGCAGAGTCTGCTAGAATTCTGGGAAAGGGCCACTTGTTGACTGGCAAAGGCAAATGTGGCTGGTATGGTTTGCACCTCCGTGGTAGAAACCTATTGGTGTTGAAGGTAGAGCCCATCAGCAGCAGGGCCAGGGACAAACTGGGGTGGCATTGGTCTGGAGAAGGTTCTTGGGGACGGAATCTGGAAAGGGATAAATTTCCCTTGGGAAGCAGATCATTTACCTGTTTTGGATTGTATGGCCTGGGCCTACTTGGGGGAATGGTGGGGAGGAAGAAGAGGAGGATGGAGATGGGGGGCATGTGGGGATTTGTCACACGAAATAATGAGACTCAGGGATAGATCTCTGAAGAAGTTGGAGATACTAGAGGGAATAAACACCACAGTCAAATCTTATCCAGTTGTCTTCTAACTTCCTCAGCCTCGATTCCCTTGGAATGGTTTTCTCTGTGTTTGAATCCCGACTTAAGTATTCTTTCGGTAATTAAGGCGTGGCCCCACCACACCTGCTTGGGAGCCTGGAATTCCTTCTATAATCTGAAGTGACCTTGAATCAGTTGGGATTAAGGGTGTAGGTCACCACTCCCAGGATACTCCCTGTGCTGGGATTAAAGGTTTAAATCACCACTCTGATTTTCCTAGACTGACTGTGGTTAGAGCTCTGGGACTTCTGAAGCTTTTACTAACCCCCCACATAGACTGTGGGTAGATTCCCTCTGATATCTCCAAAACTTCTGAAACTTTATTAAGTCCCCACATATCCCCTTTTGTGTCAAATTAAAAAAATAAGGTGATAGCTAACATAAGAAAAACAATATACAATAGGTACAATAATTATATACAATATATACAAACAATAAATGAGTAATGTCCAGTCCATTAACAATTGACAATTCCAGGAAAATATTTCATTAATTATCCTATTTTGATGAGTCCAAAAGATTATACCTAATTCATTTCTTTTCTAACTAAAAGCTATTATTTTTATGTCTCTAAAACTTATAAGCTTTACCTTCAAAGTTTCTTTTCTAAAACTGTCATTAGAAAATTGTAACTAACTATCTCATCTTAAACTACCTCAGAGACCCAAGAAGGAAATAATATTTACCCAAATAAACAGGAAGTGCAATCAACTTTCAAAAACTAGAAATGACAGAGATGATACCTATCTGCCTGGACAGTCACCCAAAGTTCCTTTATAAAGTTGGGGCATCCATCTTCAGCCTACAGGCCCAGAGTCTCTTTTCATCTCAGTGAAGCAGGAAATCTGCTCTGTCCATTTTGGTGTAGTTCAGTCATTTCTCCTTGTGTCCTGTAGATTGAAGACTCTTCAAAGTTCTTTTCAACTTTCCCTTGTGGTACTTGCTGGTTATTGGTCTCGTGCCGGTATTTAGCTTTAGATGAAGTTTACCACCACTTTTGACTGCATTCCCAAGCAACCCAACTCTAGGAAGATCCAGGCCCAGCATGCCAGGGGCCACTACTGCCTCACACCATCCACAGGCCATCTCTGACAGTTTTCTCTGAAAAACAGGAACCTGAAGGACCATCTCAGCTTGTTCTGTCAAAGTTCAAAGGTCACTTTCTGAGGGAACCTGCATGTCCAGTTCAAATAGCACACTGTTAAGCAGTCAACACAGGGACAGGTTCTTGTCCAACGACTAACTGTTGCCACAAGGAAAGTAGATTCCATATGGAGTTTCTTCAATGCCCTTTTTTCTCTTGAAGTATATTGGGACTGCCAGGAGCAGACCTGTCTCACTGTCCAGAAAAGTCTTTAAGTTCTAAAAATATTTTAAATGCCATATTCTATGGATCTCTGAAATTTTTGAAGAAGACCTGTTTATCTAACATATATTTGTTTGACCTTGAAACATGACTATGTCTGAATGTAATGTCTAACTACTGACTTGCATTGCTTTATATTCTAATTAATTGGAAATAAAAACTTTCATGGACTAGCAATTTGTATTACAATGTTAGATAAACTGATTAAGTATACTACCTGAAACAAGCATAGAAATATTTGTATAATGACATAATTAATCTCAAGATATACAATTTGTATACAGAAAACCAATGCAATGTAAAATATTTAAAGCTAGCAAATCCTTTTAAAAGAAGATTCCATAATCTATCCTTATATCCTATATATCTGTATCCCCTTTTTCTTTATACTTTTTAAACACAAATCGTGAATCTAATCATTCTTGTTTAACTTTTTTCTAACCATAACCATGAACAATTTTTAACCAATTAACCTAAACAATGACAATCATCCATAACCCATTGAACAACCAACACTAAGCCACGCACCACTTGGGAACCAAAACCAACCCACCCCACCACTTGGGAGTATGGGCGCTGGTTCTTAAGTTTACTTCCTGCTGACTGGGGGTGATGGCATCTTTTGGGGATCCTGAAAAGAAAAGTTTTGTTAAATGTCAAGTCCTGAAATAAGTAGCTGTGTCATTTGTTGTCCAGTCTCTGCATAACAGGAAAGCACACAGCTTGTCTCAAGTCCTGGCCATAGTAGTCTGTGAAGCTGGTTCATCTCATCGAGCTGCTACAAAATTGTCGTGAGCAGTTTGTAATCCAAATCTGATCTTTGATTGGTGTTTGTCAGCCTAGTGGCTTTGTCAGAGTTCATGTGAAACCATCGTTGTGGGGCCCCATCTTCCTTCTGGATATTTCAAGTTCACAATTAGGCATTGTCCAGGATCACTGCAGAAAACTGACAAGAGACTAAAAACCAACACAATGTACAGGAAACTAAATATATAACAATTTATTGAGCATAGACAATAGAATAGTCCCTTATTTTTTGTTATTCTTCTGTCCCATATCAGGTGGCTCTTCTGATATGATACAAAGATTTTTTTTTATTTTCCTTTAACAAGTATGCTTGAGTTTAGAGAAGGAGAGAGCTACAATCCAACTCTAAAACCAGCTTTAAATTATAATTAAACTCGGACTTTAACTAATAAAAAATTTTGTAAAGGTTAAATAATGAGATTTTACCCTATCAAGTACCAATAGTTACCATATTCTTTTGTTTGCAAATTTTCCTGGATAGCCTCTTTTTTGCTTTAGATGTCTGGATGTCCAAGGCCTTTAAACTTCTTGAAGATGGGTATTTCCAGTTTCCTGTAAAGACAAGAACAGAAACCTGCCCCGACCCTTTGTATTTATTTGCAACTGAAAGAATTGTAATATAAGTTGATGAGCTATCAATTCTTAGTTTCATGAAGTGTCTCTGGTTCTGTTCGAGTCTTTATTAATTTTGATGGTATCCATATCTTTTCTTCACCTGTGGAAATAAACGCAAAACCCCTTCCCCAACAGCGCACATACCCTGGCTTCCATTCAGAGGTTAGTACATCTTTGAAGTAAATAGGCTGATTTAGTTCAGGGACAGACTCGACAGAATACAGCTGCGCGTGCAGTTCCAGTGGTAGATGAGTCACTTACTCCTTCTGGCTGGCATGTGAGTTCTGTTTTCAAATCTTACCTTCATCTTTGATTTTTGAAGATTTCATTATAATGTTTCATAGCAGAGATTTAAACTTCTTGGAATTCTTTGAGATTTATTGATCTAATTCTATTGATACATTTGCTCTTTGAAAATTTTATGCATGTGTACCTGGCATTTTGATTAGTATCACCCCCATCATTATCTTCCCCGTGCCCTTGCTTCCACCCCAAGTCTCTTTTTTACATTCACCGTCTTTTGTTTTATTTTGTGACCCATTGCTTTTAACCTGGGCTGCTTGGGTGACTCTGTATTTGTAACTGTCCACTGGAGCCTGATTGGCTCACCAGAGCATACACAGTGAAGACAATGACTGCCCCAGCATTCATCAGCAGCCAATCGTCCACCAGGGAAGTGAGGTCCCCCTCAATCTATGGTTTACTGTTGATAGGCCTAGTTTTGCATAGGGTTAGTGCAAGCAGCAGCTGCTTTTGTGAGGTCATCATTGCAGTGGCCATGATGCATTGATCAACACTTTTCCTTGTCTTAGGGCTCTAACAGTCTTTTTGCTTTATCTTCTGTGATGTTTCCTGAGCCTTAGTGGGGTGGTATAAAATGTCTCGTTAAGTGCGGATAACTCTGCAGTCATTTATTCTCTGGGCCTTGAATAGCCATGGGTCTTTGTATTCACAATGTAAATATAAACAAATCTTTAGGTGGCAGTTTGGTACTATGTCAATTCATCTGAACAGTTCTCCTTTAGGGTATATGACCTCCCCAGGCATGGGTTTTTGACTGGGTATACAGTGCCGAATTTATAAACATTAATGTTCATGTCTTCCTCCAAGTTTGGGGAGTAAGTTGTCATGTGTGTGTGTGTGTGTGTGTGTGTGTGTGTGTGTGTGTGTGTGTGTGTGTGTGTGAAAGCTTTCCTCTTTCCATTTTATTTTCCCTCTGGGCCTTTTCTAATAGTGGCTTTCCTGGCTGTATCCCAAAGGCAAGTAGGCTTTCTTCATTTTTTCACACTTGTTTTGGTTGTTGTTACCTGGTTTCTCTGATCAAACAATTCTGAACTCCACATGTCCTTGGGTCTGCTGAGTCTCTCTTTCTTGGCTCCATGGTTGCTCATTTCTATGGATTTTCCTACTGTGTCACCATGTTCCTCACTCAGCTCTTTGCCCTTTCATGCTTTCTGTCTCTTGGCCGGAGTCTAGTTTTCCTAGTTTTGATTAGTAGACTATCTGCTCTCCTGAAGTTTGCTGAAGATGATTATTTTGAATGATGTACCCATTCAAAATAGTTGAAAGTTCCATTTCTTTAGGATCAGTTTCTGATGCTTCATCCTTGGAGTGCCATCCTGTTTCTCTGACTGTGCACGGTTCTGATGGTCTGTGTCAGAGTCCAAGCATTACAAGGGGTGAGTATCTCTTTTAGTCTTTAAAGATTAGTATTGGCACAGAGAGTGCATGGTGGGCTGTTTTGTGGACTTGCTGCTGCAATTTTGAGAGGACTAGAAAGTTAAGTAGGCACTGGACTAATCGCTGGTTCTGTAGAGACTAACCTGATACCTATAACCAATGGACCTTCTTAGAACCTGAGACAGTTGGACTGCTCTTGGATTCTGGACCTTAAGCACAGGCCTCCATTCTGTTGGCTACAGGGCTAGAAGACACCAATTTTTACAGGTTTAGGTCTGGGTCTTGGGTAGGCTTTAAGCCTGTGTCTACAGAGACGATCTGGGGACTTAGATTCATGGGTGTTGGAGGGGTGTGGTGGGTAGTGCGAATGTTTCACTTGTGTCTTATTCATTCCTAAATTCTGTTCCGGGGCTAGTATCTCTTACTAGAAGCACTTAGTTGTTCTGCTTGATGCTTCTGCAGAGGGACAAGAGTTAGAAATCTCTATTTTGACTTACTAATAATATCACTTCTCTTGTAGAATCCATCTTTATCATTTTTAACATATGAGAAATGGAGGTTAAAGTTTATTTTCCTCAAATGGGTATCCCACTGACCCAGTAGCACTCATTGATACAATTACTATTTCGCTATTGAATCTCAGTGACACTTCCCTTCTATCCTGCAAATCAAGTGAATGCATGTCTGCTCCAGGGCTCTTTATTCTACTCATTTGACCAAGGTTCTTATCTCGGCATCAGTGCCCCTTATTTATATGGGTTTATACTAAGTCCATTTTTTATTTTTGGTTTGGTATTGAATCTGCTGCTTGTGAATGTTAAGCACATGATCTCCCACTGAACTCTACACCAACCAATGTAATACATTTGGATATTGTATTTTAACTTCTAGCTTTTTTTGGGATGTCTTCCAGCATCCCTGAGATTGCCTTCACTATTTTAGCTATTTTATATTTCCACAAATTTTAGAAATACTTTATAACTAGAATCAATTTCTAAAAAATATGCTACTCTTGGGATTTTCCCTAAAATTGCATGTATTGTATATACAAGCAATTTTGGAAGATTTGACATAACAATGTATTTTCTTTTGTCCTTTGAACATAGGATATCTCCTTTTAACAAATATTAGTTAACCAAATCCAATAGTGTATTACCAACAGTGCCGTAAAAATAAATGGGATTTATTTCAGAAAGAAGTCTGCATTTCCAAAAACAGCTCTATACCCTTTACTAAAAAACATCCTAAGGGAGATAAAAAAATATGTTTTTTATATATAAGACAAAAATCTTTTTTGATAAAAATCATAGCAACAAGGAGACTACATTATTAAAAGAATAGATGGTTAGAACAGGACACCTGAAACCCTCCTCTGGTGTGTGAGAACAGGCAAACACTCCCCATCACACACATATGTGCACATACATCTCACACACACGCCACACATAAATAGTGAAATAGAACACAAGCAAACAAGCCAGAGGACAGTTGAGGCGACTCAAAGAACAAACCCAACAGTGGTGGGTGGGCATTGTAGAGAAGAAGGGACATAAGCATCTTCTAAATATTATAAGTAGTTATCTAATAGCTATTTCAGAAATGAGAGTAATGGAGACAATAACCAACACTATGGTGTATGTATGTGGGAACTCTAAGGTCTTTTCCTATCTGCCACTAAGTAGTTCTTGCTGAAGTAGATGGGCAATGACTTTTTGTTGTGGTGGAATTGGGCATGCTTGGGGTTCTATGAGAAGGAAAGGTCTAATGTGGTATATGGGTATATGTACATCATGGAATCCCACACGGAATTTAAAATACAGTAGATTAAATGTACCTACAGAAACATGGTGAGCTTAAAAAGATGGTGCTTTGAGAAAACAACATAGGATAAAATGAGATTAAAGTGATGTTGGGAATACTAGTTATAACACAGAAAATTCTAGTTGAGAAGTAGAAATATATTTTGTAAGAACACAGAAAACTAGGCATTGTGGGGAATTCATCTAGGCTCAGCTACTTAGGAAAGTAAGGCTGAAAGATTGTTAGATCCCAGAAACTTGAAGCCATCTTAAAACAAAACAAACACACCCTAAGCCACAGCAAACCAAACCAATAAACACAAAAGGAGAAAAGAAAACAAAGAGGAGATGCTGTATAGAGACACTAAAGTAGTTGCCTATTGGGCAAGAAAGTGGGATGTGGACTGAAAGGGAAGAATTAAACAAGCAGGAGCGTTTCATTGTCATGGTCTGATGTGCATTTAACTGGAGTGTGTGATTTGCTAGAGCTGTTGGACGAGCATCCTTATGTGCTTGTGGAATGGGAGGCTCCGCAGATACAGGCATGGCTTGGATTCTTTCCAGCTACGAGTGGGAGAGTGAAGCGTTATGTTTGGTACATTACTGAGAGTGCTCTGGACATGCCATGAACCTCTAAGGGAGCTGCATGTATCTAAATAACCCTTCTTTTTAGGAGGTGAGCCCTTAAATGACACTTGGAGAACAGGACCAGAATATTAGGAATAAAAAACAAACAAACAAACAAACAAACAAACAAACAAACAAAAAACCCCAGAGAATTTGGCAAAGGCATATTCACCCTCTCCTCCAAGTTTGAGAAGTCATCAATATATATATATATATAT
Organism: Phyllotis vaccarum; assembly: GCA_033318265.1. Taxonomy (NCBI): domain Eukaryota; kingdom Metazoa; phylum Chordata; class Mammalia; order Rodentia; family Cricetidae; genus Phyllotis; species Phyllotis vaccarum. Next base: position 80,204,650 of record JARWLC010000007.1, on the reverse strand, counting down.
ATAAACAAAGACATCGAAACAACAAAAACCTCAACAGTAGAGTGCTGTGTGTGTTTACTCCTCAGAATTTACAGTTCTAGCATGTTTTCTCAATACATTTTTTAATTATAAAAAAATCAAACACAGAGGTAGGATAAACTCGCATCTACCCATTTTCAGGTTTTATGGTAGGGACTTCACTTGCTTCCTTTGCAAATCACTTTTGAAAACAGAAAATAAAGCCGAGTGAACTCTGTTTCAAGAACCGGATCAGTGTTTTGTTGAACACGTTAACAAAGGAGGTTTAATCAAAAAGACCAAAGCCCAACGTCATCATTGGATTCCTCAGATTCTTTCTCTGCTTCCACTTTCTTCTTAGCTGAGCAGTAGGCATGGTGAAAGTGGTGAAGGGTGCAGAGCTGCCTGCTGCTGTGGTTCCAGCTCCATGGAGCCTACCGAAATGTGGAGCAGAGCTAAACTGCCTGATGAAGTAGCGGTCTCATCCGCACTGCACCTACGCTTCCTCTAAAGGATAGAATCCTATGATTACAGCTAAGGATAATTTAATCCCTACCCCGGTATGCGTGTATCTTTGAAATGAGTTTTATGTAGCTCAGGCTGGCCTCCAACTTGCTGTGTGAGAAAAGCTCCTTGCCATACAAGCCTGACGTTGATAGCTGAAATCCACATGAAGGTAAGAAAGCCACACACACATTTGTCCTTTGACTTACATACATAAACAGTGTGTGTGCACACCCCCCCCCCCCATGTGCACACACACTCAGCATACCACATACAGTAATGATGACAGTGATAAAATACTTGTTACCTGGCAGAGAGTATCCTTGAGCTCCGGACTCTCCTGTCTTCACCTTCCCAGAGTTGGGATTATAGGAATGCACCATCACACCCAGTTTTATGCTGTCAATCAGCCACAGTGCTTCTTGCTGCTAGACAAGAACTCTGCCAACTGAACTTCCCCAACCAAGAGGCAACCTTTTTATACTCTATTTTCCACTTTATTTCTATCCTTTCCTCTCTTTATCGTAAGAAACAAACCGTATCAGGAACTTAGAGGGAATCCTGTTATTTTCCTACAACAACGACCACCCCCCCACACACACTTTCTTAAAGAGAAATGTATAGCAATGCTGTCCAATAGAAACACAACGCAAGCCACAGTGCAGTTTTACGATTTTTGTAGCTTGTTTAAAAAGCACTAATGCACCAGAGCACAATAACTATGATATATAACAATAGATACAGTAAAACATAGTAACTCCAAAATGTTAAGCTGTGTTTAGTGTAAAAATCTGTTTCAGGGTGTCTTCATTTCAGAATTTAATTAAAATTAAGACATCAATTTCTTGGTCACCCTGGCTATAGTTCAAATATGTATTAGATACTTATATGCCAAATAGCATAGCTGTATAGTAATTGTTTTGTATACTTTTAAAGTTTATATATGTAATAATGGTACACTGAAATTGTCTCCTGAAATTTGTTTTTCTTATTCAACTTATTTAAGAATGAATCCATGTAGATATTAACAGGATATTTTCTCTATTGTCAAAATTATATTATTATTCTATCATAAACTACAGTATATCTTGTCCAATCTCCATTTGGATAAACATCTTGATTGTTTGCATTATTTATCAATATATGTAAGGCTGCAACAAACTCTCCTATACGTCTTATCTACTGACCAGCCTAAAGGATGCTCATAGCTGCGGTGTCATTGCCTTGGTTACGGAGTCTCTTCACAGCAACAGAACAGTAACTAAAACACCCCTCAAGTCCACTTGGTGCTCCCATGTGTTCTTGGATGTGTGGTCTTACACAGGAGAATGGTAGACATATCAGGGGCTACACTCCTAAAGAAAACTTTCCATCTCTCAGTAGCTGTCAATTGCCAACATCTTCTCAGGAAGGGTGGGGTGTTATGCAGTCTCTCCTCTCTATGCTGGGGTTTAGTCTGGTTTGCGCTTGCACAGATGATACACATACTATCATAGCATCTCCACAGTATCTCTGAGTTCATATGTACAGCTACTTTACTGTGTCTTGAAAACACTGCTTCCTTGAAGTTATCTGCTGCCTCTGGATCTTACACAGTTTCCCCACTTTCTTCCATAATGATCCTTGAGCATTTGGAAGAAGGGCTGTGAGACAGATGTCCCATTGAGTGCAGAGCATTCACAGTTTCTTGTTCTTTGAAAGTTGGCCAATTGTGTATCTCTGTATTAATTACCATCTACTGTGAATAAGTTTCTCTGATGAGGATTGAGAGATATATTAACTTACTAACGATAAGCCATTAAGAATCAATTTAATATTGTGTCTGTTTAGCAGAAATAATGTGACATTTTATATAAACATCCTTGAATTTGAGTCCTGAAACCAATTCCATGCAAATGTCAAGGAATATACCATTGGTTCTGTCTTCTGGGAAACACCAACCAATAGGAAATAATATACAAAAACAGAATTTCCAGGCCATAAAGTAAGGCAGTTTAAATTTTCTGAGTTATTTAATACTAGTGAAGCATTCCAGTCCCTCCACACTCTTGGTTGTATGTAGTCACACTTAAAATGATTGATATTTTTTATTTTTGTTTTAATCTTTTTGACTGGATAATTCAATAAGCCAGAAAATAATAGGTCTCAACATTTTGTAAATAACAGTCTGAACACATTATCCAAATGACATTTTTAAATGATTCTAAGGAAAATAGCAATAAATAGCATCTGCAGAAATCATAAACTGTTAAAAAACATGGGGAGAGCATATTAGAGATTTCTCATATTTTGTACTATTATTCAGTAGGATGTGATCTGAAGGAACACTAGGTAAAAAAGAAGGGCAGCTGATTATTATATAGTAATAAAACAAATAAGTAGTTTATGGTGAATAAACAAATACAGAAACAACACAAAAGAGGTAGCTATATCTAGACACAGCTGACCTGATAACATTGAATAAATACTCCTCAGCATCTTAGTGAAGACCTGTTAATCTCTCTTACTTTCTAGCATGGTACATACTGGTTATAAGAGCGGGGCTGTGCCTCCTTGAATTCACAGTGGCAGTTTCTTCTTTCCTAGACTTGTCCTCCCTCAGTGCCGTCTGTAGGTTTCCACTGGTGGAGGACCTGAGCCTTCCTGTCATGATCTCACAGTCCATGCTCAAGTCTAGTTATTCAGGTACGTGTCTCTTATGCTTATTCAGACTTAAAGGCAGAGTTTGCTCTTCTCTTGTCTCTTCGGCTCCCACAATTCCAAGTACAGTGTCTTCTATACAACACATTCTTTATTAAGAATCGTGTTCTCTAAGCATTCGATACATGAATAAATATATGTCAGGCATGAGGCAAAGAGCAACTTCCGCAGTACTTAATATCCCAGTTATGCCTTGTGGGTCTTGGAGCTTTTATGGGAAATCTTGGCATCTCTCCTAGAAATTGTTAAAGTCCTTAAGGGTATGCCATCTTTGCATGCATTTATCAAATATTTATTTAGGAAATATTAATGCATATGGTATTATGATGATGTGGAGTGGGGTGAGAAGAAAGATATAATCTATGTGAATAAGACATGCTTTGCTCTAGAGGTTTATAGATTAGTGGGGCTGGGGAAATGCAAGCTTTTTTTACACTAACATAAGGGGCAGGGTCATAGTCACGGAGCATCTGCTCTCCTGCTTTGCTAAGTGGTACTCAAAGTGCTTCATATTTTAGAACACTTCATATTTTGAATTTTCAGGTTAGAGATGTTCAGCCTGGAGCAAACCATTGTAGAGTGAATACTGGGAGTGTATGATCTCTGGCCTCAATGCTGTTTATTTAACTTGAAGAAGGAACAAGAATTAAGCCATTCCTTGCTTTCAGTATGAATCTGTCTAAATTTGGCTCTTTGCTAGTGGATGCTATGTTCAGACAAGAGCAAACTTCTGCCTGGTCTATGTCCTTTCTTGATTTGCTTTTGGGGATAGCGTCCCAGATTTGGAAGTGGGTTAAGCAATGTATTTTAAGGTAGACAGAGGCCAAGAATAAGACTAATAAAAGTGCTATGGGCTAGAGAGTAGGCCAGACTGAGCCCTAGAAGAGGTTTCTGGGCCTTAGGTTCATGGATGAGGCTTTGCCTTCCATTTCATCCTCCAACTGTTCCCATGCACCCCATGCTGCTCTCTCTCAAATTCACAACCTCTGTCTCTTAATTATTGTTACACACATATACACACACATGCAGGCACACACACGCACACATGCATGTGCACACACACATGTGCACACACACACACACACACACACACACACACACACACACACGCATATATTGTTGTTCAGTCCATGAGACTGTCCAGCAGTCCTAATATGATGCTAGAGACACAGGGGAGTCATAGAAATTTGGCAGTTTTTATTCTACATAAGATTCCCAAAGAAGTAAGCTCTAAAGCCGGGGAAGGGATGGCTCAGGAGCAGGATCGATGAACTTCCCAGCAAGAGTAAGAACAAGCCGGCAGGAAGGAAAAGCTTCTTATTCCATGTTCTTTTATGTGGGCTGACACTAGAAGTTGTGGTCCAGATGTAGGTGGGTCTTCTGATTTCAAATCATCTGGATTTAAGGCAAGTCTTCAACCTCAAATAACCCAACCAAGAAACATTCCTCACAGGTATGCCAACTGCTTGGATTTTAGTTAATTCCAAAAGCAGTCAAGTTAACAATCAAGACTAGTCATCATAGTCTGTATGATGCAACTTGTATGCATAAAAATTTAGGGCTGACCACTTGATATTATATAACCTTCACTGGAAAGACTGGTTATCTAGCTCTCAGCATTCCTCAGTTGCCTGGGATTCTTTGTCTGAAGGTGAGGGCACGAGATTTCCCCCTTTCTTAACAGTTTATTATTGATGTCATCTTTTCTCAGGTCTTGTTTAGGTAGACTTAAGTTGTTTAGGTAGACTTAAGAGGTAGAGCTTCAGACATTTCTAGAAGATACAATCACACAGCAAACTTCCTGTTCTTCTGGCTCTTAGAATATTTCTGTCACTCTTCGGCTATGATCCTTGAGTTCTAAGGACAGGAGTTGTGTTGTATTGAGTGTACCAACTGGGCCTGACCACCATTACTAGCTCTCTGCATTTCGATCATTTATGGTTTCCTATAATAGTTTCTCTCTGTTGAAAAGTGCTATTTCTTTGATGAGGGGTATGTCCTATACTTATTTGTGAATATAAGGTAAATATTAGATGCATTGCCTAATTAACAATGTAGTTAGGGATTACTCTGGTTTAGTAAACCTGTGGGTTCTTCAAGTCCATGACTTCACTAGTCCCAGGGAATTAGCTAGGTTTCTAGTACCAGTCATGTTTTCCTTCTCATTGAGCAGGCCCTAAATGAAATTAGAAAGCAATGGTTACGGCCAAGGTATACATGCTACTATTGCACCCTTAGGGATACTGTGCCAGGTGGTCATTGTTGTAGTTCACAGGCATGATAGCCAGGTAGGACTATTGAAGCATAAAGCACTTAAAATAAAACTTGCGTACACATTTGTCCCCGGGACACAGTATGTGACTACTGACATAAGCTGTGTCTTGCAGAAGAGCACACGGCTGCTTCAGGCTGAACTGCTAGCCAGGCGGTGGCCTTGGCTCTGGGTGACTTTAGTCTAGGAAAGGATTTCCTTTTCTGTGTCCCTCATGGAGTTGGTGATTTTCTAATTCATCTGACAAGAAGGGTTAGATTTTGATATTTAAGAATTATTTGCTGGCAACTGATTATGTAAAGGTTTAATATTTATTAAGGGGTTATATAAAACTCACTGATAGAAGATTGAACTTTAGGGGAATTTTTGGAGGGTTTTTCTGGAGGGAGCACCTTATCTTACTTTGCATAGAGGAGCCATTGGCAAATTGCTGTCCTGGTTTGTAGGGTTCCCTCTGATGTTCCCTGTATATAAACAACCATAGGAGCCAAGTAGATAACTCATATTATGGATGCAGTTTTGTTTTCCACCCAGAAAGGCAAAATCGTTACTCTATCCATCCAACCATGCCTTTACCCCTTTTCTTCATGCTCTAAACAGTTATTCAACAGAAGTAGAAAAGATAAGGAAAGTCAGCATGAGCTTCTTAGGATTTTGCTTTCCAATTTGTACAATGTGGATGACGTTAGTTCCTACATCAGGGTGTCAAAGAGATTAAATACAGCTAAATAATAAATACATAGAGTAACACATCTGGCAAGCTCAGGCTGGTGGCACAGGTCTGCAAGGCCAGCTACTGAAGAGGCTAAAGGCTAGAGAATCCCAAGCTCACAAACTGACTGGGCCAGAAAATGAGTTCAATTCTAGTCTGGGCAACTTCATGAGAACTTGTAATTATACCCTGCTTCCTGGTAGACAGCGTGTTTAGCCTTGTTCAATTGAGGCCCTAGGTTCAATGCCCAGAAATACCAAAATGAAAAATGTGGTAACCTAGATGTGCTCAATTAATTTTTCTTCTCCTGCCCCACCCCATCTAAAATGACTGCACTGTTCATTATACTACCTTTCCAGCGTGCTGCTCATCTGCCAGAATCACTGTGAAATGAATTGAATAACCCTTATCGCATTTACATACTGTTAAATCTCTTATAAGATATGAGCATTTTTGAGAGTTAATAGCATTCTTCTCTCTGATAGGGGTTTAATGCAATCACAAAGCCTCATTGACTATTCTATCCATTTAAGTGATTTTTATCAATATTATCAAGGGTTGATCTTTGTCTTTAAACTCTGATTTTATAACGAAGAATGCAAAACCTCCAGGCGTATGAAACTGACATAAAGCCTTTAACTAATTATATGAGTCAAGAGGGTCTAAGAGTAAAAACGTTTTTACAATTTCAAGTTAATAAGCCAGACTCTATGAATTAATCTAAAAATAGAGGTCTAATTTCTATGAAAGCATTTCAGTTTATTTTATTACTATCAGTTTTTAAAAAATAATAAAATGCACCTTCAAACACACAATTTCTCAGGTTTCTTCTTATATATGAAAACTAAAATATAGATAACTTGAAGTCACAGAGTTTGAAAATTATTTGACGAAAACCTTATATTACAAAATTGCCTTTTTGTCCTGCTGGTGGTTTAGTTTATTTCTTAATGTCCTTTACAAAAAAGCAATGAGATAAAAATTATTACTATTACCATTTTGCATTTTTTTTCAATGATCAGCTACAAGGCTTAGGGCTAACAAAGTCACCAATGTAGATCCTAAGCCCAGCTCTGCTAGGATGTGGTTGACTTGAGTGGAGGTGTCATTATATAACCAGTAAAAACAGGTGGAGCAAAATCAGCCCCTCTCCAATTTTCATTTGTTATGGAATATTTAAGGATTTGCTTTAGAGGAAGTAGGATCTGGGAGGGGGAGATTATGAAATAAATCCTGCATTTGTAAATAATTACAAATTATTTTATTCCTTTATCATGTGGTATCTTATTACAGTTTTGAGGTAGAAATACAATTTTATTTCCTTTGATTAATTTTCTTCCTTGAAGGCTACTCAACTCTACAAACTTACTAACAGTTTTAAGAAATGGGGTGTTCAAGTCTTTGGGTAATAAATTCTGTCATGGTTAAGCATCAGGCAGGTTGTAATGTGTTTTTAACTTTTGCCTGAGGAAGACAGTTGCACATTTCTTATTGGGACATTTGTAAGCAAATACTATTTTTTAAAATATTGTTTAATTTGGAGATGTATGTTTTTTTTAATCCCTCTTCAAAGAAATTAAAATTCTACATTTATTACTATTTTTTATGACCCTAAGTTAAGGCAAAAGAGGAGATGATGTTAGAAAAAGTTCAATTTGCAAAATTTATAACAGTTCCAATTGATGGGTCTTCAGGAGTCTGTCCATTCCACTTGTAGCAATTTTAGGTATAAATCCATCATTCTTGGGTGATAATTGATAACTAACTCTTAAAATCAGTAATTAAAGGATGGCTGGTAGGTGATGAATGGATGTGTAAGCAATGAGATTCATTTACTAGAAGAATAATTACCACACGTGTCTGCTTTGCTTGCATCCCTCCACCTCAGGTTAAAATCAAATTGCAAGAGAGAGAGAGAGAGAGAGAGGAGAGAGAGAGAGAGAGAGAGAGAGTGAGAGAGAGAGAGAGAGAGAGAGAGGGAGGGAGGGAGGGAGGGAGGGAGGGAGGGAGGGAGGGAGGGAGGGAGGGAGGGAGGGAGGGAGGGAGGGAGGAGGAGAGAGAGAGAGAGAGAGAGAGAGAGAGGGAGAGAGTGAGAGAGAGAGAGAGAGAGAGAGAACCAAAGAATAGACTGAAGAGAACCATTGACCACCCTGAATAGATCATGTTCTAAGTAGATGAATGGATTAGACCAACCAAATGACGATTATGAAAAAAATATAATTTTCATGGGTGGTATTATGGCTGAGACATAGGTACAGGTTCAAAACCTTGTTCTGATGTATTCCAGTTACAAAGTAAGAGGCAGGAAGGCACTCATAATGGATGCCCCAGTATCTCTGCATGTAGCTGGAGAAAGGGCCAATAACTATTGAATGGAGATGTGCACTATTAGATGTGGGAGTGAAAGTATGTGATATGATATGAGATGTGATGTGGTAGTGCACTACTTTTCAATATTCTGAAACACTCAGACAGGAATCCAGTGCATTCATGAGTGAGTGTTTGGTTTGTGCACAGGAGGCTGAGGTAATCTAGAGAATAACTGAGACTTCAGAAGGCAAGATGGTTCCAAAACTGAACTTCTGAGCAGAGATAAGGGTGGAGAGCCACAGCTGTTCATAACAGAATGGGGGTGTGTGGGGAAAAAAAAACCCCAAAAGGAGACAGACTTTCTACAAAACAAGAATAAGGCTTTGAGCCTCCCTAATTTTGATTTTAAGAGACCTGATGATTAGTTAAATTATTATACAGATAAATTGACCTGAAAGACTTAATGTGTCTGCTTCCTTTAGGAAGTGTGCCTTCAGAGCCTGTAGTCTCTAGACTGAACCACTGTCATATGACTTCTGGGGCTTTCTACCACACCCAACCCACCCTGGATCACCTGTGTCTTTTCTGACTTACGACTTGAACTAAAGGCCCTCACCCCAACTCCAACAGCTAGATGAAGATCTTTCCATGGTTGTCTGTCACAGAGCTATTCTACATTTTTCTAATGTCTGCACCCAGAAGTGCTGGAGAGAATATCTGAAATTTATTTTAGATTACATTTTTATTTGTTTTTTTCAAGACAGGGTTTCTCTGTGTAGCTTTGGAGACTGTCCTGAAACTGGCTTTGTAGACCAGACTGGCCTTGAACTCACAGATATCTGCCTGCCTCTGCCTCCCAAGTGCTAGGATTAAAGATGTGCACCACCACCACCTGGCTCGATGAAGACACTGTTTTATGGTTTCTCTTTCCTTTTTTCTCTGTATAATTTTGTGTTCATTATGCTATTTTAATGGTAAATATCACAACACACAGACTAAATAAATATGCCTTTTGACTCCTTTTGACTTCTAGCTCTTATTATTTTTATATAACATTTAATTTTTCTTGCTTCTTAGAAAGCTATTTTGCTACTGAATGCACAAAATATGTGGGCGAGGAGTAAGTTATAAAAAAGAAGTAGATTTTTTTGAGTTAATCTTGTATCCTGCTATATCGCTGAAGGTGTTTATCACCTGTAGGAGTTCTCTGGTCGAATTTTGTGGGTCACTTTTATATACAATCATATCATCTGCAAATAGGGGTAGTTTGCCTTCTTCCTTTCTAATTTGTATCCCTTGATCTCCTTTGATGTTTTATTGCTTTAGCTAAAACATCGAGAACTATATTGAATAAATAAGGGGAGAGAACAGCCTTGTCTGTTCCTGGTTTTAGTGGGATTGCTTTGAATTTCTCTCCATTTAGTTTGTTGTTGACTGTCAGCTTGCTGCATATTGCCTTTATTATGTTTAGTTATTTTGTATTTTCCTTGTATCCCTGATCTTTCCAGGACCTGTATCACGAAGGAGTGTTGGATTTTGTCAAAGGCTTTTTCAGCATCTAATGAAATGATTATGAGGGTTTTTTTTCCTTTCAGGTTGTTTATATGATGGATGGCATTGACAGGTTTTCATATGTTGAACCATTCCTGCATATCTGGGATGAAGTCTACTTGATCATGGTAGATGAATTTTTTAATATGTTCTTGAATTGAGTTTGCCAGTATTTTATTGAGTATTTTTTCATCAATGTTCATGAGGGAGATTGGTCTGTAATTCTCTTTTTTTGCTGCATCTGTGTGGAGGATCAGGGTATAGCCTCATAAAAACAGCTTGGCAATGCTCCTTCTGTTTCTATAGTGTGGAACAATTTGAAGAGTATTGGTATTAGCTCTTCTTTGAAATTCTGGTAGAATTCTTTGCTGATGCCATCCATAGCTAAGCACTGGATCAAGCTCCCAGTCCAGCTGAAGAGAGGGAGGAGGGATTATCTGAGTAAAGAGATCAGGATCATGAGGAGGAGACTCACAGAGATGGGTGACAGGAGCTATTGGGAGCTCTCTGACTCTGAATAGCTGAGGAACCTTCATGGAAAGGAACTAAATTCTCTGAATGTAGATGACAGTCAAACAGCGTGGGCAGTGTGTGGAGCATCTTGTAGTCTGACCAGAGTTTATTGCTGGTGCATGAACTGGCCTCTTGGAGCCCCTTCCCTATAAAGGAACACCTAACTCAGCCTTGATACTGGCATGAGGATCTCTGTTCTACTCAACAGGACATACCAGAAGGGACTGACTCACCTTGGGAGTCCTTACCCTCCCTGGAGAATGGATGGGGTGAAGGGGTGGAGGGATACTGAGGGAGGACTGGGAGGGGGAGCAGTGTTAGGTATGGGGAAAACACTTTTTAAATAAAAAGAAATAGAGAGTTGCATAGGTATGGCGCTGATTATGGAATTAGAAGCAGATTTATGTAGATAAGAATCTCTGCATTTCCATTTTTTAGTGACATTAAAGAAGTTATTTAAATACTCGGGTTCTCATAATCACATGTAAAATGGAGTTCACAGTACTACCTTCTGTGGTCGGGGGAGATGGATCAGTGGTTAAGAGTATTTACTGTGTTAATCTGAGGACCTGAACTCAGATCCTAGCAAACATGTAACAAGCTTGTCATGGTCTTGTGGACTCAGTGCTGTTGGGGTGGAGGCAGGTGGATCGTTGGGGTTTTCTGACTGCCAGTCTAGACAAAATAAAAACAAAACAAAACACAAAGTGAGCTTCAAATTCAGGGAGAGATCCTGCCTCAAAGAAATAAGTCTAAGTGATAGAGGAGGACCCTTGATGCTTCTCTCTTTCTCTAGCCATATACACATAGGCATGCTCACTTGCCCACACATGTGTACACATATACCCCCACACACACACACACAAAAACAGGAGCTATCTTATAAGCCCAAGATAATTCATGTAAAGCATGCAGAATACTACAGACTGCCAGTGGGTGCTCAATAATTATTATAATATTGTTATTTACAAAAAATATTTATACTAGAAAAATGATATTTTATTGGTTTCATTTTATTTTTAATTTATGTGATACTCTTATTTGATTATTTAGGAAAGTCAAAACATTTGCCTTCTTATGACTTTGGCTCTTTTCTAAAGCAAATTCATATTATTTTTGTTTTTGTTTTTCTGAATTAGAGTCTTGTTATGTATCCCAGACCACCTTTAAACTCCAGATGCTCCTACCTCATTCTCTAGAGAAGTTGTTCTCAACTGGTGGGTTGTGACCCACTCTTGGCAAACCTCTATCTTCAAAAATATTTAGATCATGACTCTTAACAGTATCAAAATTACAGTTATGAAGTAGCAATGAATATAAGTTTTTGGTTGGGAGTCACCACAACATAAGGAATTGTATTAAATTCAAAGCATTAGGAAAGTTGACAACTATTTCTCTAGAGAGTACAGGGATTTCAGGAACGGACCACCATCTCTTGCTTCTTCATTCATATTTAAATACATAAAAATCTGATAAAATTGTGAATATTTTAAGAATGTTCCATTGACTTTGGAGACGAAACTAAAACCCAAACCACACCCTAACCAATCAACTAAACAGAAAACATCAAATATTTCAAAATTCTTGGTACATTAGAAACATGGATGCTTTTACCAACTTATTATTTTTAAGGGAATAATGTTTATTTGGAATGCAATTTCATTGTTTTACTAACATACTCAAATCTATTATAATACTAGGAAAAGCAAATAATGGCTCTTAAAGATATGGAAATATCTTTACCCAGAACTTAAAAATATGTACATGGCAAGGAGGAACTCATTTTGATAGTCAGCTGAGTGGGAGATGGAGCAATTAGCTAGTATGCACTGGAGGGCTCTGGGGGATTCCCTTAGGTGAAAGACAGAAGCAGGAGAAACAGTGTCAGTGGTGCAGTGTAAGATGCCCCTTTGTCCATTTCTAGTCTTGAACATGAACGGCCAAAACCAAGGGTTGTGATGACATATTTTATATGTAATCAAATCAGTCTGGAATATCAGAGAACAGATACACCCACAGTCAAGCCAGGAAGGTCAGAGAGTGGTGACTCAAACCTTTAATTCCAGCACAGGGAAAGACTGGGAATGGTAACCTATGCCTTTAATCTCATAACTCCAGAGACAGACATCTTTCTGTGTTTCCTGAGTTCAAGGACTAACTACGAAACAGTGGTAGCTCACACCTTTAATCTTAACTCTAAAATATAATGCAGAGTTGAACCCAGAAGTGAAGGAACTGGGTGAAGAAGATATTTAAGGTGTTGGCAGACAGTGTGAGATTCTGTAGAAGTGACAAGTGAGGCTGAGGAAGCTGGAAGATAGCTTTTACCCTGAGAAGTTGGCTGAGTGAGAATTGACTGTGGTCTGTTTCCTCTCTCTGATATTCCAGCTTTCCCCCAATATCTGGCATTGAGTTTTCATTTAATAACAACTAGAATTTGTGTTTAAAAGGGTAGCTTCTAGAAGCTGGAAAAGGTGAGGTGCTGGATAGAAGCTTCTGGGTCCAGTGTGTACCATATGATCACAGTCCTGCTGACACTTGGTTCTTACTCCATCCAAGTTCACTTTAGACACCTGACCCCTGAACAGTCAGTATGTATATGTGGTTTGAAGCCACCAAGTTTCCAGTAATTGGTGATAGCAGCAACTGGAGACTAAAATAGTGCCATGACTTGCCACATCACATGACATGGGATGAGTTTGAAATCATAGTCTTTTTGCTCATGCTTTTATTATTTTGGGATATTTATATGGAGAATAAAAATCACTTGTGCAAAGAAATACAGCGAAAATGTTACCATTCAAGGCATGGATGTCAGTAATGAAATATTCGCTGCTATTTGAGGAGAAGGTTACTTTCCTTTCCACTTCACCGGGCAGAGATTACTTCACGTTTGAAGCATATGTTGGGGGATAAATAGGGTCTTGTGCCGTGAATGGAGTGAATCACTGGAGAAAAATCTTACCTTGGGCAGAATGGCCACGTTTGTGGAAATTTTGAAGAGATTAAACTGATGAAGCTCCTATTTATAGACTCTTCTGATTGTTCCTGTTTCCCCAGGCTTCTGGAGGTAAATACATATGCTATTCATTGACAGAGCTGTTTGATTTTTCTGTTGAAATATATGTGATGGGGCTCTGCAGCTCTTAGGCATATTAGAGAAGGGACGGCTTTACGGACGATCGCGTATGTATTAGCATGAGCTGAGGAAGCTTCTGTGCTACAATGGTTTCTCGGCAGCATAATTTCATGGAAATGGGCCCGGAATTTATGAGACAGGAAACTGTAAAGTTTAAAGGTGAAAGGAACATCGAAAGGAAATGTATTACAGGGAAGGATTCAAACTCTCAACAGAACCATCGCAGCTAGAAGAGGCAAAGTAGATGAAGAGGCCCATGAGCTAAGGCTATGTAAAGGAATTAAAAAGATCCACAAGCTCATTTACAACTTTATCATGGAACAAGAAATACAAGAGGGAGAATGGCCCATCAATAAATGAGGAGGGAGGAAAATCAATGGTAGTTGTAAAATGTCTGAGCTATTGAACTGCTGTTTTCAAGTCAGTCTTTATGAAGAAATAGGGGTCTGGATAATTAGGAAGTAATTAAGGTCCCGCCGACTCTGAGGCACTATTGATGACAAATCAGTAAATAATTACCACTTGCATTAACAAAATGTGTGTGAGTGTAGCAGAAATGCACTGGATAATACATTCGCCTGCTCCAGTGGTAATTATTACACCACTTGTAAAGTAGCAGTAGATGGGGGAGAAACTCTATCTCCAACATGCTCAATTAGATAGATGCCATTTTATCCTTGGAAAAAGACTAAGGACTGAGCTCTTCAGGATGTAACTGAGAATGTCTGGCACCAGCATATTTAGACAAATGAACAAAACAACAATAATACTCAAATAACACTGCAGGGAAACAAAGTCTGGAGGCAGCCATGTGGCCTGGAAGTATGAGATGCAAAGTCTGGCTCCCTGGGTTGTCTAGTGATCAGGAGGCTGACCACATACTGAGTACTTTATCTCTTCAAAGCTAAAATCTAATGCAAATTACTACCAGTCTTATTCAGGCTACATAGTATGGAGCTGGATATGAACTGAGTATTTAGTATGAATTGGTTGGACAAGTCATATACTTTTCATTGATGTACTAATTAACTTAATAATGGCTTAAAAATTCAGAGGCAGTGCACAGTGATAAAGAACAAACCTACTTGAAAATCTCATCTCAACCCCATACAATGGAATATAGAGAAATGTTTTGACCCTTTGAATGATGCTAATAATATTTACTATCCATGGCTATACAATGATCAAGTGAAATAGTTGTTACACAGTTTTTGGTATAATACTAAATAATACTAAATTTAAATACTTCAGTAAATACTAAAAAATACAACTCATCATCGTAGTAGTATGATAGATTTAAGTAAAACATGATATGATTGCTTGTTAGAGAATTCCAAAGTCGGCTGTGGAATCATCCTTTTGTGGAGATTTGTCACTCAGATTGGATCAATAAAAAGCTGATTGGTCAGTAACCAGGCAGGAAATATAGGTGGGCCAAGCAATCTAATGATGCTGGAATGAAGAAGGGTGGAGCCAGGAACTGCCAGGAGACACAGAAGAGAAAGACATGCTGGGAAACGGGTAAAGCTATGAACCATATGGCAACACATAGATCAATAGAAATGAATTAATTTAAGTGGTAAGAACTAATTAGTAATAAGCCTGAGCTATTGACCGAGGATCTATAATTAGTGTTAAGCCTCTGTGTTGGTTGTTTGGGAACTGGAAGACAGGACAGAAACTTCTGCCTACAAAACTCTACTATTGTTTTTATCTTAAGTAAGATAAAAATTGGCATATTGCTGCTTGATAAATGGTAGATACTAATGCATACTTATTATTTAGCTCAGTTACCATGGGAAAAAATGATAGTCTTATATTGACTTCCACATAAATTTGTGTTTGGCTATTTTGAGTTCTGAACATTATTAGAGGGAATAGTTCCTCAAGAAACTAGAATGACTTGGAAAGGTAAAACTAAGAAATAACTAGAGATAAAATGTACTTAATTGTTATAAGAACGTCAGATGCTTGAAGAGTAGAGGGCTGGCTGCCTTATCAGCAGAAGGCACATCAAGGAAAAAGTGGTACTTACTTTGGACTTTGATGTTACTTGAGACTCGGATGAGGAGAAGATGAAGGAAGGTAACGAAATGTTAAATGGTTTTGGGGCTCAAGAACAGCCTGAGCCAGGAAGTGAAGGCAATACCTGGTGACTGCATTTCTGAAACAATGAACATGTGATCTTTTATGAGGATTGCAACAGAATATTATAAATTAGGGCCTTTGGACTATGTATGCGGACAGTGAGTAGATGTTGTGTGATTTCTTAGAAGTTATATAAAGCTGAATAGATGATTAGAGAACAAAATATAAAAGCATTGTCAGCCTTGCTAATTTTCTATTGTTTTAAAGCTTGTGATATTTGATCCTCTAAAAGCCATTGTTAACCAGCCATAGGAGTTTTGCTTTGCTTTTTATTTGCTACCTCCATTATTTTATGGGTGTTCTGTGAGCAAAAATCCAGTTTTGCTCATCTTCATAAGTGAGTACTACTATAGTGACTGTTACACAATATCAAGTGAAATAGTTGTTACACAATACTTGTAGGACAAATGGAAGATGCTGTAGAGTTGTAACAAAAAATCATTTAATATTTGTATTCCAATTACATTTATTTTTGCTACACATTTTATCTGCTTCTAAAAAGGCCTCAAAGTAGTTTGCACATTGAAATACAATACCTGCTAAGAAACAGAGGTAAAATTTCAAGAGTGAGTTGCTTTCCTTTGGGGTCCAAGGCCAAGCAGATTATGATATTCAAGTGGTCCATTTGGACTTGGTTTCTGGCAATAGAAGCTATTAAATAAAAGACTCATACTATGCTTTCATTTTCCTAATAAGTAGCCTACAACATTCAACTGCACAGAAAATGTTTTCCCTGGAAACAAACTTGAGGAGGAAGTGATCACATGGGAGCTTGTAATATTTCAATTAAATGTTCCCATATAGGGAAGAACGTTCAATTGGATGTGAGTGAGCATAAAATAGGTTCTAGAGAAAATTGGCATTGAGACCAACCCCATTTCTACTGGCTTTCCAGATGGTTCAGGGATGAAATTTGCTTTTTTTTTATTATTATTATTTTGGGAGAGTTGTGCATCTGGAAAAAATAACCAGGAATCCAATTGTTTAAAAAGTAAAGACATTTAGATATAGTTCGAGTATGGCATTCATATTCGATGATTTTGCTTTGAAACATGGTAAATAAGTTGGAGGATAGCATAAAACACTCTGCACGGGCATGACTCATAAATCTATAACACTGCTTTTATTAATTTGGAATCTCCATAAGGAGAGATGAAGAAAATAGCCCTTGAAGTGATTTCCACATTATGCTTATTTTGTGATCATCTGTGTACTAAGCGACCACCCAATTCATCTCCATTGTAACGAACACCAGATTTTGTCCTGGGTTTGAAATCTCTGGCTATGACATGCAACATATTTAAAAAATCTGTTTGATTGATAGTTTAATCATTGTTCCCTATTACATCAGCAGCCAAGCCTAGTATTCCAATTTTGAAGGATTGTTTTGCCTCTGTCCCTGTGTCACACAAAGTACTTGTGGCTTGCCAATGGCAGATCTGATTGCAGCTTTATAGAATTCAGACGTAGTTGAAAGTTTAAATTTTCTGTTCTGTTCTCATGTTTATCTTTTAGACAGCACATGATTTTGATTCCTCCTGTTATAAAATAAAATCAGCTTACCAATCATTTTCTGTCTTGTGTTCTTGTCTCTTCTTTTCTTTCTTTCATATTTATATGGGTATCATATTTTATTCTTTTGAACTGGTTATGGGACAAGCCAGTCAGCACCTGATCATTATGAACCCAACAAAGCAAATAGACAATTAGGTTTTCCTCTGAGTGTACTTGCAAATCCTTCCTTTGGTCAATGGCTTTGTCCTCCGTTTTCTATACAGTTCAATAATCAGCCAAATGTACATGACTTTACAGGCGGAGAGAAAATTAACCAGGCCTAAAGAGTAGCGTCAATTGCTAAGTACAATATTTAACTTAACCTGACACTGGCATTTATCCACTGATGATATGTTTGTTGCCCAAGCAAAATCTTTAGGAAGGTCTTCAGGGGTCCTGTTTCATAGGCATTTTTTCTTACATCTCTTTTTTGTGGTTGTTGTTGAAAAAATGTTAAAATTTTGTTTATTATCTACTTTTTCTCCCCCAAATCTTTAGCAAGTCACACAAGTGGTCTTGCTTAGATAATACTCAATGTTTTGGGCTTTAAATAAGATGTTGATGAAGTATGAAAGACATACAAAATATTCAATACTTAAGATATACTATGGCAAACTCCGACAGGTGAATTTCTGATTAGTACATTGGGGACAATGAATAAATCTACTATACTATTTCTTTGAAACCTTCCCTATTGCCCCTGTCTTCCTTCCTTTCCTCAGAAACTTCTATCTATTATTTTTGTACTTTTTGATCGGTTTTGTTTTCTGATATTGTATATAAATAAATTGTATTATGTGTGATATAGTCCTTTTTGGTATGGTTTGGCTTTTTATCATTTATTATTATTTTGAGAGATGTCCATGTTGTTTTATACCACAGCAGTTCCTTTCAGGAGAAATTTATTTATATGTGTATGTGTCTGTGTGAATTTATGTGTACTATGTGTGTGCAGGTATCCATGTAGGCCAGAAGATGGCGTATGTTCCTCTGGAACTGGAGTTACAGAAGACCCAGGTTCAGTTCCCAGAACCTACATGGCTGCTCCCAACTGTCTACACACACACACCAATGTATATTATAGGTAATTTTAGGTAAATATAAAGTAATATTCCTTAAGGGTTTATCAAACATCTTTAGAGTTATTTTTTTCTCATCCCTCTCTCTCCTTTTAAATTGGCCTCCTGGCTTTCCTTTTTTTCAATATATTAATACAGACAATCACAACCATTGACCTTTTTTTGAATGATTAAACCATCCATGCATTCCTACAATTAAACTTACTTGATTGTAATTCATAACATCTTGTATATACTATTGAATTTAACTTGATAAAATTCATGATGATTTAGTAAAATTTTGTGGTGAATTTTATGGTTATGATTGATATTGATCTATAACTTTGTTGAATTAATTCTGATCTTATATAATAAGTTTATAATTATTTTCTGATTTTTCAATATTTTGATGAGTGTGTATAGATTTGGTGTTACTGATTCCATTTTGCAGAATTAATCAGAGAATCCACTTAGACCCAGAAGTTTCTAATCTACAATTCCAATTTATTTAATAAATATGGAACTGTTCAGAAGATCCACTTCTTGAGTATGCCTTTGGTATTTTGTGTCTTTCAAGGTCTATGTCAAGATGGTTAAGAGTCTTCTCAACTACTTGTGTTCTTTCCAACTACTTGTTCTGTTAGTGACAGATGAGGTTCAAATCTCTAAATTGTTATGGTATAGTTTTCCTTGTATTTCATCAAGTTTTGTTTCAACATTTGAGCATTATAAACCTATTATAGCATATAATCAATATTATATACTTAGTATTTTTAAAACAAAAATATGATCTACACATTATACAGCACACACATGCATTAAAGCATTCATAATGGTACCTGTAAAGTACATATAATTTCATTTTATTAACTAAAATGTTATTTAACACCATGTCTAGTATTTCTAGAACCTTTTAAAGTCATAGTTAGCATAGAGTCTTACCCACTGTTTTCTTTTATTTGTGTCTTTAAACTTAACTCTTTTAAAAATAACCTGACAGCTTCTGCCTTTTAACTGGAGCATTTAGATCCTTCATGTTTAATATATTTATTTTTATAATTGGGCTTAAGTTTATAATTTTAAAAATCTCTTTTTTACTTTCAACCTCCTATATATTTTTGTTCTTGTGTGTTGAATGTTTTTATAACATCATTTAGAATTTTTTGTTGTCTTTTTTAAGCTATGGCTTTTTATTGAGGTTTTCTTTTATGATTACTCTTGGGCTTATGCTGGTAAGTTAAGATGGCACCCTGCACATCCTTGATGTCAGACCTTTTCTGTAGTATAAAAATTTTTTAATAGTGTGTTTACAGTTCCTCTTTCTTAGACTTGGTGCTAATTTATATATTTCATATCTATGAAATATGACAATGTATTATTTTATCTTTTATGTTTATTTGCATTAAGTGGCCAAATATATTTATTACATATTTAAAAATTACATTTAATATGTAAATATAAAATATTGTTATATATATTAAATGCAACTAAATTTTTTTATATTTATAGGTATTATTTTAAATGTAAGATTATACTTAAAGATATTTAAAAATGAGAGATTTAATAGCAGTTTGTATAAATTAAAAAATAAGAAAAAAGTCATTTTATTATTTTTCCTTTTTGTAGATCTATGCTTCTATTTTCTTGACCAACCTCTGATGATAAATTCTTTCACATATTTGTTTGTTTATAAATAGTTTTATTTGTCCTTTAAAATTTACTTTTATCATTCACACAATTCTAGGATGGCATAAACAAATATTTTAAAGAAATCACTCTTTTGGCTGGTATTTACTTTCAATAAGGAATCTACCATTTTCTTTATCTTTGTTCATTTTTCAATTTCACATTTTTTTTCTGCTTTTTTATTTTAAGTAACTTCATAGTGACATACTTTGGTAAAATTTTTTTCTTCCTTCTCCTCCCTCCCTCCCTCCCTCCCTCCCTCCCTCCCTCCCTCCCTCCCTCCCTCCCTCCTTCCCTTCTTTCTTTTTTTCTGAGACAGGGTCTTATTCTGTAGCCCAGGCTGTTTCACACTCACTATATACCCCAGGCTGGCCTCCGACCCTGGCATCCTCTCCTACTGTAGCCTTCCTTCTAAGTGCTGGGATTACAGCATAAACAACCATTTTCAGTTCCGGTGCTTACAATTTGTTGAGATGTTTTCAAACTACTTGGATCTGGATATAATAAAATTGATCAAATTTATAAAAATAATGATTCTCTTTAGATGTCTTCCTTTTCTTCACTCTTTTTGTTTTGCTGACCACAGCTACATGCACATCAGCCACTTCTGTAGCTTCAGAGGCTTTCTTCCCTCCCTTGGCCTCTCGTGTTTTTTTCTTCTATTCACGAATTTTACTTGGTATTAGTAATAAAAACCTGGAGCCAGACATTATGGAAAAGCTGAAAGATCAGAGAGACAGATAAATAAGTCACAGCCACTGTCCACCTACCCCACTCCCTCGGCCTGTTCTCACAAATCTCAATAGCTCTCCCACCTCAGCTGCAAAGGTATTCCGTCCCAAGTGAAGGGCTGAACTCCAACCTCTGCTTTCTCTGCCTGAATCTCACTTCCTCATCCAGCATTCCTATGATTAGAGGTGTGTACTCTGCTTGGCCTTGAACTCACAGAGATCCAGAGGATCCCTGTCTCCTGAGTGCTGGGATTAAAGGTGTGGGTCACTTCTCCCTGACCTTCATAGCTTGGCTCTGTCCTCTGATTTTCAGACAAGCTTTATTAAATACGCAACATATTACCACCACATTCCTCTCCCTCCTGTTTTTGGTCAGGATTGATGTTGAGTTTTAACATTTCTATGTATATGTCTTCAAGTTTGCCAGTCACCCTCACTCCCTGCAATGTCTAATATACCACCAATACCATTCTAGGAGTCTTATTTCCAGACACTGTAGTTTGGATTTCTGGAAGTTTAAGTTTTATATTTTCAACATCTCTATTTAACATATTTGACCTTTCTTCTAGATTTCTGAAAATGTAAAACATAGTTATAACAACTTTTAATGTTTTTGTCTACTCATTCTACGTTTAGTTGTTTCTGATCAGCCTCAAGAACGACTCATTTCACGCTCAGTTGCCTTCACCCTGAGTCCCTCAGGGATTTTGAGCTGATCATTCACTTTGTGGGGCTAGCACTCTAGTGGGGTGCCCCTCCTGACCAGCTCCTCACACTCCTGTCTTTTCTGTTTCCTTCCCATGATTATTCATTGTTGGGATCTAGGATTCCCGTGATGGAGATGATAAAGGCTATGCTCATGTGAGATGATTTTATTCTGCATCCAAACACCGGAAGATAAGAATGTGTTACCTTTCCAGATTATAAATGTAATATGCAAGTCATTCAGAAGAACTAAGGAATTTTAGAAAGTATGTGTGACTAAGTTTGCTTGTAACTTTTATTAACATTTTGTGCTTGTTTTTTGCTAAATGTAGTTACTATTATGCTATATAGACACTTCCATTCAGTAAAAAATCCTACTTACTTTGTTATCTTTTCCAATTTCACTAAAAAATGTGAACAGTGCTATTTTACCATGGAGGCATGTCAAATTTATATCACTTTCTCTATAGTTAGACACTTTTTAGATCATGTCTTTCTATTTTGCTATCATGTATATCATTCAGCACTTCTGTCTACATTTTGTATTAAAAAAGAATAAATTCCTGTAAATGGAATAATAAGAATGACCATTTTTAGACACTTCACACAACATGCCAGATTCTTTTCCAGATAATTGTAACAAAGTATGCAAACGTTAAACTAACATTTGACTACTCTCTCCAGATTCACCAGAGAAGGTTTTGTGGCAGATGTTTGAATGTCTATGTCCATGTGCTCATGCATGTGAAGGCCAGAGGGCAACCTCCATCTTGCTTAATGGATGCTTATCCTACTTTATAAAATAAGGCTTCTCACAGAGCCTGATCCTTGCTGATTGGGCTAGACTGGTTGACCAGCAAGCCTTAGGGAATTCTGTTTTTTACCTACCCAGCCCTGGGACTCCAAATGCACATCCTTATGCTTTTATGGAAAACACTTTATAGACTAAACATTTCAGGCCCATCCATTGAAAATCATAAACGTTTGTTTACTAAAGTAAAACAAGAGATAACTGTCAAGAAACGTAAAATAACCAAAAATAGCCCAGAAATCTCTTTTTTTTTTCTTTTGACTTTGAAAGCAGTTCACATCTACTTCACAGTTACCACAAAGCTCACCCTCTTCCTGTCACTTATGTTAGTTTTGCTTTGACAGATCACACTGCAGAATGATTGTGGTGTCTCTTTCTTGATTTGGACAAGGCTCTTTCCATGATCAATGCCAAGAATTTTTTTGGAATCTGCTCAAACCTGGTTGAAGCTCTTTAATTTATTATTCTATTTGGTTTATTTATTTAGGATCTTTGTCTTACCTACAACTTAACAGTATTTGAGATGGCTTTTACATAATAAGATTTACAAAAATGGTAACATGAAGAATAAGAAGAACAAAGGGAGGAAAAATGTTAATGGGAACCTGTGTTAATTATCACATCAGAGCATCGATTTTTAAATTGTAGTTTGTGGCTCCCAAAACCCCCATTAGTTTTGCTTGCCCTTGGGTTCTGAAGACAGTGAATAGGAGCTAAATGAGACAGTTCTAGGCTGGGGAAGTTCCTGGTGCTTTGACATCAATCTCAGAGGCTCTCTGGGGATCTGGGGTCTCACTTTCTCACTAGAAAACACTCATCTGTCATATTCACATTATCCCGCGAAACCCTTGGGAGAACACTCTTGCTGTGGAGGGTGACTCTCAGAGCCTTTGTCATAGTGGCTAGGCATTGCTTCACAGACTCCTGGCCTCTGTGGTGGGACAGACAATTTGTCTTTGACTTCAGTGAGGGTCCCTTGCAGTGTGGTGTGTGGCAGGAAGTGGAAGGCCGCAGCCTGCTGTAGTGCTAAGAAGTCATTATCGCCAGACGGAGCAGGAGTATGGACTGCAGATAATGGGCCTCTCAGCCTATCCAGAAATCATTACGTGACTGAGGAAGAGGCAGCAACTGCTTTAAATCCCATTAGTGGGACTGATGGGCTGTCTGGGACAGGATGCCTATACCTGAACCAGCAGCTTAGAATAACTTTTCTTCATTAACCCTCTAATGCTGGAACTGTTGTTCCACCAAAGAGGAAAAGACGACCGTGTTTGCCACCTCAGACATTGCCTCATCTAATTCCAACAAACACTTTCCGAAGCTGACAGCAACTCTTCTGTCTGTGCAGGCGAAGAACATGAGCATCGTCCAATGACACACAGCTCCAAGTTACAGAGCAAGACTTGAACCCAGGCTGATTCTGAAGTACATGTTTCTCCCATAGGTCATGGCTCTCGGGTCCTCCCACACACCCCCGTGTGTGTGTGTGTGTGTGTGTGTGTGTGTGTGTGTGTGTGTGTGTGTGCGCGCGAGAGAGAGAGGGGGGGGGGATGAAGAAGCATCAGAGCAATGCCCTTCCTTCATAGCAGGTAATAGCAGGTGACTCATTTAGGTCTTGTAACTAAGCTTTACACACACACACACACACACACACTCACACACACACACACACTTGAATATAACCAACTTTAGTCCCCTACATTTTTCTGTTTAGATTCTATTTTCAGAATTTGTCAATATTTGTACCTGTTCAATCTTCTTTCCATTCCATAACAGTCTATTCTTCCTCCCCTTGGTTTTGTAAGTAGAATAACAGAATTGAGATACAATTAGTTTCATAAGCTAATTGCTCAAGATGGCCTAATAAAACAGGGAATGAAAGGAACTGCATGCATTTCCTTGCTTTTTATTTCATTAACAAATTTTAACTTTCCCAGGACTCTTTTGATTTTTCTTCAGCTAAAGTGTTTTGGTTTTGCAAAATGAGTAACTGAATTGTGGCTGTGCGTAGGTGGATAATTTTTATTTGTTTAAATAGCTACAGGTTATTAAATATGCTTTTGGACATTTTAAAAGAGAGATGTGATTTCAAAAAGATGTAATGTCTTTTAGTAATTTTAATTGTGCTTTATGGAGCTATGATTATAAACTATTCTGAATGTAGATCTTTGTAAAATGTTCCTTTTTTATTATTGTTACTCTGAGTATTGAATAATTCATTGCCAAAATTTTTTAAAACTTCTCAGTAACAAAAACATGTTTTTAGTTAAGGACCACCTCATCTTTATTTTATTTTGTTTTGTTTTATCTGACTATCCTCAGGCTGGCAAAGCTAGATTATATAAACTTGTTTATCCAGAAGATATGCAATAATGCCAGTTTCAATTTTTTTTTCCACTTTGGTTCCACTTGTTTTATAGAAGAGTTATGAGGTGAATCAGCAAGCCAAACAGAAATCCTACAGAAACAATCTGGCTGATAATGAATCTTTTTCCACATTGTAACCAATGCTCAATTATATTAATTCCAGCTGTCTAAATTCTATGCCAGGCTAGTTAGTAATATCTTCAAAGTTAAGATGTACAGTTAGCAAAATGTTTGACTTTGTTTTCTAGTTACAAATCTTTTAGAGTGTTTAAAACTTAAAACAATTCTCCAAACGAGTCTATGTATTGATACAAAAGAATGTTCTGTGTATAACAGCAACAAACTGAGCAAATTCTGCTATCTGCATAACTTGATCTACAGTTGCTTTATCTCTTATGAGTCCCATGACAAATTTATCTTCCCATAATAGTTTTTCCTTGATACTCCCTTATTCCCAGAGGATCTTCTGTTGCCCTTCGTCTGTACACCAGTCTACAGACATTGCTTAAGGGTCAAGGTTATATGTGAGACAGTTATAGTAGTAGAAATAGGTTTTCATAGGAAATTATAAAGTGGGGATGGCGTAGCACCTTTAATCTATGGGCATTCTTGAAAGACTGTAAGGCATGTGTGGCAATTCGGTAGTTAAAAACAGAGAAAGTAAATACCAGAGGGGGGTTGTATATATATGATGGGTTAGAAGTAGGTATGGTAAGAGAGGATGAGCAGAGAACATTAGATGTGAGAGTTAAAAGCAATGTTTTGATGTCTAACACGCAATGCAATCAAAGGACTGAGACAGAAGCTAAATTCTGAGAATCAAGGACAAATGTAAGAATAGAAATGGGATTTTGGCCTATTAATTGAGAAATCTTAAATAAGCATGGAGGGAAGAATGAGGTTTGTTTATTTTCTAGAAAGAATCGAATAGTTCAAAGGCAAAACGGGGAGGGAACAGAGACAAGGTAGCCGGTCATTTGAGGAGAGAACACTTAGTGCGAAAGAGGATTAGGAGAGAGTAAAGCAAATGTTATCTCTGAACATGAACAGAGTTTTGAGCCTTTTAAGGAAGGAGGTTTTTGTTTTCACATGAGACTGAACAAAACCAGCAATGCCCTTCCATAAACACAGGCACGGCTCTGAGTGCTGAGTTTGCTCAACCTGATTTTAGATGAGAGATTTGTCCATTTTCTTTTTTCCAGATAATGTTTTTAAGGTTATATAATATTTACACCACTTTTTCTCTTTCCTCTCCCCTCTTCAAACCTACTCTTGCTCTCTTTCAAATTTGTGATTTTTTTCTTTAATTGTTCACATACACACACACACTCCTAGATTCAACTAATTTTTTTCCTGTTATAAGCAAAGAAGTCTGTACTGTCTAGCTTTATGTCAACCTGACACAAGATAGAGCCATCAGCCTTAAATGAGAAAATGCCTTCATAAGATCAGGCTGTAGGCGAGCCTTAGGGTACTTTTTCAATGAATGATTTCTGACGGTGAGCCCAGCCCATGGTGGGTGGGGCCACCTCTGGGTCCTGAGAGCTATGAGAAAATGGGTTGAACAAGCCACATGGAGCAAACCAATAAGCAGCTCCCTTCCATGGGCTCTGCATTAGCTCCTGCTTTAAGGTTCCTACCCTACTTGTGTTCCTGTCCTGACTTCCTTCAATGATGGTGTTCTGGGGGAAGCTCCACTTCAATGCCTGAAATCCATATCATCTAAGAGTCTGGGATGATTGGGGGAGGCCCCACCTCTCTCTCCCTCAAAGCCTCTCCCCTAGAGCTTCCCTCTCTTTTTTCCAGACCCCTCCTGCCATCAGTGCTTCCTCCTCCCACAATGCCTGGGACCACACCTACCTGCTATTTAAAAGCTACCACAAACTCTGCCACATGTACTTTCATGTTCTCTTTCCTGCCTTTCTGAGGGCCACCTGGTAGTGCTCTGCTTTGCATTGCCCTGTTAAATCCAAATTTATCAATTTGGTTTGATTGGCTTATTGCATATGGAGGAACCAAGCAACTGGGGATTTAAAACTTACCAGAGGACTGAGATGGGAGTTGTCCTGAGCTGCTGTGACTTTTAGATGGTTTGCTTAGATCCTGTCAGATGGGAAGGAGGGAGGGTCACAGATGGAAGGTGCATATTTCTTTTCCTGTTGGTCAGTTTCCTGAGTTAGCTGAGCCTTCTGACTAGACCTTGCTCTGTTTTTGAGATACATATTTTCCAGGTAGATATATTCATATTGTAGGCATTTGTGCAGCTCAGATGGAAAGAGACCCAGGAAGTCAGGAGCCCAGGCATACTGAGCGCTGCAGCTCAAATGGAAGAGGATTCAGGGAGTCAGGAGCCAATGAACACCACAGTAAGCCTACATAGCAGCTTATAGCCCTGCTTCCTAGAGTGGCTTCCCCAGTGTAACAGCTCTGCTCTGGGGTTTCCTGGAGTGTGACAACTCTGCTCTGCTAGAGAAGGTCCCCTGGGCTGTGAAGAGTGTGACAGCTTCGCTCCCTCAGCTCTTC
Source organism: Phyllotis vaccarum (assembly GCA_033318265.1). NCBI lineage: Eukaryota > Metazoa > Chordata > Mammalia > Rodentia > Cricetidae > Phyllotis > Phyllotis vaccarum. The sequence goes on along the minus strand of JARWLC010000007.1, from coordinate 80,177,369 downwards.
CCTGGCCAGGCTCTGTTCACTGCTCCTGCTGCTCCAGCCAAAGAAGAAGGTTGTCACCAAATCTCATTCAAGAGATTAATTGTGAGGGAAGGGTCCAGGAGAGTGGTTGCCTCAGATGACACTGGGAGAAGATAGCAGGGAAGGGGCTGTGGGTGCAGGGTTTATATAGGGCCTCTTGGAGGCGGAGCTTTCTAAGAAGACTTTCAGGGTGAGGATTGGTCAGATTTTTCAATTCCATTTGGTTTTGGTTTAAGGTCAAAATGTTTCTTTCACTGGCTCTTTTGGGCCTTCGGGCTCTAATTTCAGGGTCAGGGCATATTTCTTTCACTGGCTCTGATTCTAGGGTCAAAGTGCATTTCTTTGGTGCTGGTTTCAGAGTCAGGGCATATTTTTTTGGTTCTAGGTTTAGGGATAAAGTATTTCTTTCACTGGCTCTGGTTTCAGATCCAGGGTGAGTTTCCTTGGCTGGTCACTTTTCCCTATAAATATTACCTTAATTTATTTTAGGGCTGTCAACACAAAAGCCTTTTACTTGTTTTTCTAAGTTGTGGCTCCTTTTTTCCCTTACAAGTATTTTTTTTAATTATGGTAATTTAGAACAGTTCTTGTGATAATTTTAACTGTGTGAGTAGACATCGAGGCTGAAATTACATTAAAAATTTTACCTTTCATTTTAAAAGAAAGAGAATATTAATGCAAATGCCAAGAACAGGTGAAATGTAGGTCTAGCTAATAAAGCTGTTGGAAAGGGCCAAGTGCCGTGGCCTCAGCGAGGTGACCTCCCACTGCCTTAGCCCAGCACCAGTGGCATCTACAGGGATGACTTAAGGTTGGGGGCCTGGAACTGCACTATGACCCAAGTCTCCCTTCCTCTGCTCTGGCTTTGTGAGTGTGGTTTAGAGGAACCACAAAGGTGTCTTGTTCTGGGTGGCTTTGGTAGGAATAAATGAGCCCAAGGTGTAGGGAGTGACTATATTTTTTGATCCTTTGGTGAACCCAGATCTACATGAAAATCTGTGTTCAGAGCAGTTGCAAGAAAATGTCCAAGTCATAAAATTTTAACGAGGTATTTTTTTTTTTAGAGACTCATGGGTAGCTGGGAAGGGTTGATAAACTGGGAATAAAAGTTTATGAATCAAGTGTGCATGGCTGTTAATTGCTGAGCATTGCAAGGCTAATTTGATTGACTGATGAAGCTTGTAAGAATATGGGCTTAAGGGGAAGGATTTTGTGGTGGAAAAACTATCAGAGAGAGAGAGGGGCCTAGCTGTGGCTTGGTTTTCTGGGACTTGAAAATAGGCCATTAGTTACCCAGGGCTGCCTTTTTTTTTTTTTTTTTTTCGGATGGACACAGTGGTACCTTCAGTCTCTAACAGCCTGTGATTTCAGGATTGACAATAACAAGCTGGCTAAGGCAGTTTGGCCAGTTAGATTGCCACAGCACTTTGTGTCATGTGATACACACTTTGCGTCATGTGATAAATAAGCACTGTTCAGGGAATAGGAGACCTGAATTGTAGTTTCAGGCCTACTGACTAGCTTTGCTGCAGACATTTTCTGGGCTATCATGTGGTAGACAGAACCACATACCTTTTGGGTACTTCATCCAAGATGTCTGTTGCCAAATGTGCGGAACATGCAGTATATCATGTTATGAGGAAAAGGAAATCTGTGTGTAGAATTACATTAAAAATCCTACCATACAAAGTTACCTCAGAACAACTATTCCATACAAGTTGAAAAGTGGGAAGAAAGATAGATGGGTTGGCTTCTGATAGTGGAAGAAAAATAAAAAATATTTGAAGTATGAGAAAGATGACACCATTGTTGGCTCTGAAGACCAAGGACAAAAAGTTGTCATGTTTAGAGGAAGAAGAAATGGCACTTAGCTCATAGCCAACAGGAAGGTGCAGCGCTCTGTCCAACACCAAGCATTAAATCTGCCAACAAGCAAAATGAGCAAACAATTGGGGGGGGGGGGGGGATGAAGCCCTGCCAACCCCTCGGTGTGAGCTTAGTGAGACTCACATCAGACTTCAGATTTTAATTAATCTTATAAAAGATCATAAAGTTATATTAAATCTGTAGACGTTCAGGCAATTTAATATGGTATCAAAACACATAACTACTAATGTTCTCCATCTATAAATGGCAAGTCCTGTCCCCACCTCTCATTCCAAGATCAAAAGAGATAATAAATAGTTTCACTGAGAATGACATATAAAGACCTCTTATTCACCCCTCCATAAAACTCACTCTTTTATAGGCAAAAATAAAAATCATTTTTTCAAAATCTCTAAAACTTGACCCAATATTTATAAAAATTCATAAACATGTTCAAGAAACACAGCTGCAACTTGTTTGCAAAATTGAATGCAATTTATTTTAATTGACCCTATTTTTATCCTCTTTCTAATCTCTGAGGTAGCCTTAAAAATAAAGAAAAAATTAACAGAAAAGAAATGATAAGAGGATGAACAGGATAAAAAGACATATGGCCTATTAAAGACACAAAGCAGAATAGCAGGTGTGAGCTCTACCTTATCATCATTGCATTAAATCTAAAAGATAAAAGATTAAACAACTCCAATAAGAAGGTAAAATTTGGCAGAATGGATAAAAAAAAATGTGATCTCATTAGAATTTGGTGATAAGAGACACTGGTGTGGCTATGTCAAGAGAGGGTGAAATAGACTTTGAAGAAAATTGTTACTGCAGACAAAAAGAAAATTCTTCATAGGGATAAAAGAATCAACAAAAGAGGAAAACAAATATAAGATTGTGCTGGCTAATCTTCTGTTGACTTGACACACAAGTCAGGAGTTATCTGAAAGGAGGAAACCTCGATTGAGAAATTTCTCCATAAGATCCAGCGCTAGGGAGTTTTCTTAGTAAGTGATTGAGAGGGCCAAATTCATCGTGGGTGGTGCCATCCATGTCCTTGTGGTTCTGGGTTCTATAAGATGCAGGCTGACAAGCCATTGGGAGCAAGCAACATTCCTCCATGGCCTCTGCATCAGCTCCTGCTTCCAGTTCCGGCCCTGTTTGAGTTCTTCTCCTGACCCCTTCCAATGATGGACATCGATACGAAAGTGTAAGCCAAATAAACTTTTACCCACCAACTTGTTTTTCAGTCATGGTTTGGGCATATATGCTCACAGAGCTCCAAAATATACAGAGAAAAACAATAAAACTGAAGACAAAGATAAATAATTAAATAGCCTAGTGGGTAGAAAACCAAAGATGGTCATAGCCTCTAATTATTAAGAACTTACTATTTCCTTAATTGATATATATGTATGCACATATTATATATACACATGTGATGTATATATATATACACACAAATATATATATCTGTGTCTCTATATACAATATGTTGAGTCCATTTAGTATTGCTTATATGTATATAATTTCAGGGCTGGACACTTGCTATTGGATGACTGGCTAGGGTTTCATCAATGAGGAGATTACTTCTCCCACTTTCAATATTCTTAATAGTCTGTAGTTCTTAGTCTTGGGGTAGAGCTCAGTAATACTTCTTCGTTATATACAGCTTGTCTTTTAGTGTTGCCCTTGTTCAAGTTTTGTGTAGGCAGCTATATTGTTGAAGTCATCTCACAGCAGATGTCCCAATCCTCTGGCTCTTACAATGTTTCTTCTACCTCTTCTGTGATGTTCCCTGAGCATTGGTTGTGTTGGAGATCGCTATCCACTGGGGAGTGGCAAGCCATGATCAGGTTTTCTCTGCGGTTTTGAAGATTGTGGTTTAGAACCAGGAATCATTAGGATCAGTAAAGTGGTAGTAGTAGGTTCTCTTCTAAGATCCATGGCCTCACTAACCCTGGCTGGTTGGCTAGGCTTCTAGTAGCAGCCACAATTTTCCTCTTGCTGAGTGTCCAGACATACAGCTGTTGGTTACCACCAAGATATAAATATATCCCAAGATATCCCAAGATATCATACCTTTAGGGATATCTTGTTGTGTTGGTTGATGGATTTTCTTAATCAGATTATTTGAAGTAGGAATAACCCACTGTAAATCTGGACCACCTTTTCTGGTGACAGTACATATAAAAGGACTCAGGAGAAGGAAACTGCTTCTTCCTGCTTGCCTCTTACTAGTAATTTTGTCTACTTTGTTGCTGTGGCTGCTGACAAATTTAACCTTTTCAGGATGTCACCGTAATGCCCAGAATCCTTTAGGACTCTATTATCACATTGGGATGGTAGAAACATCCAGCTTACTGGACCGAATAACAAGGAGATTCTCAGCTTTCTGTCATAAAACAGCCATTGTTAGACATTGTGGGATGTCTTTCTGTATGCTGTGAATTATCATTGGTTAATAGCCAGCTTATAGGCAGGTGGGAAATCCAAGCCTAGATAAAGAGGAAGGAGACACTGCGAGCTGCTGCTAAGAGAACAAGATGTAAACGTACAGGTAAGCCAGGAGCCACATGGCAAGACACAGTTAATAGAAATGGGCTGAGTTATGATGGAAGAGCTAGATAACAAGAAGCCTGAGCCATAGGTTGAACAGTTTGTAATTAATATAAGCCTTTGTGTGATTTTTGGGACTAAGCAGCTACAGGCAGTTTGGACCTCAAGGCTAGGCCAAGCCAGAAACTTCTGACTTCAGTTAGACTATCTGGACCACATCTTGTGAGTCATTCAAATTAACCCCCTTTAAAAATATATATGTACTTTATATATAGCCCATGTCACAACCTGTGCCACTCCAATATCACCCATTGCTGCCCCAGTTGCAGGCCAACAGGGAAGAATCTTGAGAGCAGTCATCCCTGCTAACTCCCCCACTGGACCCTGCAATCTACAAAGCCCCAAACCCACCCATTACTCTGCGACTTTAGAGTCTCCCTGAGACAAAGAATCCACCAGCTCCTATTGGGCCAAGAGTGGCTTCCTGAGACACAGAATCTGCCAGTTCCTATTGGACCAAGAGAAGCTCCCTGAGACACAGAATCTTCCAGCTCTAATTGGACCAAGAGCTCAGATTGAAACAAGATCTCAAACTTGACCAAGAACAGCCTCCTGAGACACAGACACTGTTTTTATCAGTTGGAGGAAGAGATGGGTAGACTTAAATGGAAGAATACATACAATAAAAAGAGCAATATGGTATCACCCATATGGTATCATAGGTTTTGCAACAGCAAGACCTGAACATTACAATGTAGAAGAAGCAGAAGGGAAAAAACCTTAAAATAACTTTATGAAGATGATAAAGGCCTTTAAATAAGAAATGAAAAATTTCTTCAAAGAAATAGAAGAAAAGACAAAAAATTGGAATAAATTAATAGATTCCCATAAAGAAAGTCAAGAAAACCAAGAGGAAGCAATACAACAGGTGAAGAAAACAGTTCAAGACTTGAAAATTGAAATAGAAGAGACAAAGAAGATATAAACCAAGGGAATGCTGGAAATAAAAAATCTGAGTAAACTAACATGAACTGTAGATTCAAGCATAACCAACAGAATGCAAGAGATGGAAGAGGGAATCGTTAGCATGGAAGATACAATAGAGGAAATAGACTCATCAGTCAAAGAAAACACGAAAGCCAAAAAAGTCATTACAGAATATATCCAAGAAATCTGGGACACCTTGAGAAGACTAATCCTAAGAATAATAGGAATAAAAGGAGAAGAATATCAGCTAAAAATACAAAAAATATATTCAACAAAAATCATAGAAAAAAACTTTCCCAACATAAAAAGGAAATGTCTATGAAGATACAAGAAGGTTATAGAACACTAAATAGACTAAATCCCCTCCCAAGTCTGTTCGCCACATAATAATTAAATCACTAAACATACAGAATAAAGAAAGAATATTAAGAGCTGCAAAGAAACAATGCTAAGTAACTTATAATGGCAAACAAATCAAAATAACACCCAAATTTTTAATGGAGATTATGAATGCCAGAAAGTTCTAGAAAGATGTTATGCAGATACTAAGAGACCATGGACACCAGCCCAGACTATACCCACTAAAACTCTCAATCTCCATAGATGGAGTAAACAAGATATTTCATGATAAAACCAGATTTAAACAATACCTATCCAAAATCCAGCCGTACAGAAAAACTCTAATCTAAGGAAGTTAGATTCACCCATGAAAACACAAGCAGTAGATAATCCTACAGCAGCAAATCCCAAAAAAGGGAAATACACACACACACAAACACACACACACACACACACACACACACACACACACACATGCACTACCACCAAAAATTAACCATTGGTCATTAATATCTCTTAGTATCATTGGACTCAATCCCCCTATAAAAAGACACAGGTTAATAGAATGGACACAAAAACAGGATAGATCCTTCTCTTGTATATAAGAAACACACCTCAACTTCAAAGACAGACACTACCTCAGAGTAAAGTGTTGAGAAAAGACTTTTCAATCAAATGGACTTAAGCAGCAAGCTGCTGTAGCTATCATAACATCTAACAAAATAGACTTACAACTAAAATCAGTCAAAAGAAAATGGAAATGACATTACATATTTATCATAAGAAAAAAATCCATCGAGATGAAGTCTCAATCCTGAACATTTATGTCCCAAATACAGGGGAACCACATATTGCACATCAAACCCCACGGACTAATAATGGTAGACCTCAACAGCACATGTTAACTAATGGACAGATCTGCCAGATAGAAACTTAACAGAGAAATAATGGATCTAACAGATGTTGTAACTTAAATGGAGTGTGTATGTGTGTGTTTATGTATATAAAACATTTTACCCAAACTCAAAAAGAATATAATTCTTCTCAACACCTTATGGAACCTTCTTTAAAATTAACCACTTACTTGGTCATAAATTAAATATTAATATAAACAAAAATTGGAAAAATTCCTTATATCCTATCAGGCCACCATGAACTAAAGTTAGAGTTAACAACAACACAAACCACAGAGAGCCTACAAACTCATGGAAACTGAACAACTCTCAACTCAATAAACTCTGGATCAGTAAAAAAATTAAAGACTTTCTAGATTTCAAGGAAAATGAATCCACAGCATACCCAAACTTATGGGACACAATGAAAGCAGTACTAAGAGAAAAATTCATAGCACTAGGTGCCTTCATAAATAATTTGGAGAAATATTGCACTAGTGACTTTACAGCACAGCTGAAAGCCCTAGAACAAAAAGAAGCAAATTCACCCAGAAAGAATAGATGGCAAGAAATAATCAAACTTGTGGCTGGAATCCATAATATTTAAACAAATAGAACTGTACAAAGAATCAATAAAAGAAAGAGTTGCTTCTTTGGGAAAGTCAACAAGCTAGACAAACCCTTATTAAAAATATCCAAAGTTAGAGAGAATATACAAATTAACAAAATCAGAATAACAACAGATACTGAGGAAATCCAGAGAATCATTAGGTCATACTTCAAAAACCTATACTCCACAGAATTGGAAAACCTAAAAGAAATGGACATTTTTCTAGATAGATACCGCTTACCAAAATTAAATTAACCCCTAAGAACTATAACCCCTAAGAAAATAGAAGAAGTTATTAAAAGTCTCCAAATAAAAAAAAAAGCCCAGACTCAGATAGTTTCAGTGCAGAATTTCAAAGAAATAATACCAATACTCTTCAAAAATTGTTCCATACAATAGAAACAGAAGGAATATTGCCAAACTCTTTTCATGAGTCTAAGGTTACCTTGATGCCCAACCCCCACAAAGATGAAACAAAGAAAAATAATTACAGACCAATTTTTCTCATGAACATTGATAAAAAACTCATTAAAATACTAGCAAATGGAATCCAAGAACACATTAAAAAATCATCCACCATGATCAAATAGGCTTCATCCTAGAGGTACAGAAATGGTCCAATATACAAAAGTTTGTCAATTTCACCCACCATATAAACTAACTGAAAGAAAAAAACAAAACTACATGAGCATCACCTTAGATGCTGAGAAAGCCTTTGACAAAATCCAATACTCTTCGTGATGAAGGTTTTGGAGAGATCAAGGAACATACCTAAATATAACAGAGGCAACATATAGCAAACCAACAGCCAACATCAAATTAAATGGAGAGAAACTTAAAGCAATCCCACTAAAATTAGGAACAAGACAAGGCTGTCCTCTCTCTCCATGTCTATTCAATATAGTACTGAAAATCCTAGCTAGAGCAATAAGGCATCAAAAGGAGACCAAGGGAATACAGACTGGGAAGGAAGAAGTCAAACTTTCACTGTTTGTAGACAATATGTTAGTATTCATAAGTAACACCCAAAATTCTACTGGAAACTCCTACAGCTGATAAACACCTTCAACAATGTGGCACTATACAAGATTAACTTAAAAAAATCATTAGCCCTTCTACATATAAATTATAAATGGCTGAAAAAGTAATAAGGGAAAAATCACCCTTTACAATAGTTATAAATAACATAAAATATCTAAGAGGGACTCTATCCAAACCAATTAAAGACCTGTATAACAAGAACTTGAAGTCGCTGAAGAAAGAAATTGAAGAAGATATCAGAAAATGGAATGATCTCCCATGATCTTAAATAGGTAGGATCAACATAGAAAAATGACAATCTTACCGAAAGCAATCTACAGATTTAATGCAATCCCCATCAGAATCTCAACACAATTCTTCATAGATCTTGAAAGAAAAATACTCAACTTTATATAGAAAAACAAAAACCACATCATGATCAAAACAATCTTGTACAGTAAAGGTATTACCATCCTTGACTTCAAGTTCAACTATAGAGCTATAGTAATAAAAGCAGCTTGGTATTGGCATAAAAATAGACACTTAAATTAATAGAATCAAATTGAAGAGCTTGACACTAATCGACACAACTATGAACACTTGATTTTTGCCAAAGAATCAAAAAATATACAATGGAATAAAAAGCATCTGCAACAAATGCTTCTTGCACAGCTGGATGGTGGCATGTAGAGGAATGCAAGTAAATCCATGTCCATCATCCCTACAAATGTCAAGTCCAAATGGATCAGAGACCTCAGCATAAATCCAGTTACACTGATTGTGATAAAAGAGAAAGTGAGAAATAGTCTTGAGCATGTTAGTACAGGAGACCATTTTGTAAATATAACGCCAGTAGCACAGATAATGAGAGCAACAATCAATAAACTGGACCTTCTGAAATTGAAAAGATCTTCACCAACTCTACATTTGACAGAGGCTGATCTCTAAAATGTATAAAGAACTCAAGAAACTAAATATCAGAATACCAAAAAATACAATTTAAAATGGGGTACAGATCTAGATGAAGAATTCTTAACAGAAGAATCTCAAATGGCTGAAAGACACTTAAAGAATTGCTCTACATTCTCAGCCATCAAAGAAATGCAAATCAAAACAACTCTGAGATACCATCTTTTACCTGTCAGAATGGCTAAGATCAAAAACACAGATGACAGCCTATGCTGGAGGGGATGTGGAGCAAGGGGAACACTCCTCCATTGCTGGTAGGAGTGTAGACTTGTACAGCCACTTTGGAAATCAGTAAGGTGGTTTCTCAGAAAACTGGAAATCAATCTTACTGATCCAGCAGTACCACTATTTGGCGTAAACCCAAAGGATGCACATTTCATACGGCAAGGACATTTGATCAGTTTTGTTCATAGCAACATTATTTGTAATAGCCAGAATCTGAAAATAAACTAGATGCCCTCACTAAAGAATAGATTTTAAAAATGTGCTACATTTACACAATGGAGTATTATGCAGCAGTAAAAAAAAAATGACATCTTGAAATTTTCAGGCAAATAGATGTAGCTAGGGAAAAAAACCTCCTGAGTGAGGTGACCCAGTCCCCAAAAGACAAACATGGTGTGTACCCACTCATAAGCGGATATTAGAAATAAAGCAAAGGATAACCAGACTACAGTCCACAACCCCAGAGAAGCTAGGTATCAAGGAGGAACCTAAAAGAGACATTCGTGGAATTAAAAGAGTCATCCATGGAATGAACATAGAAAGGATCTCCTGAGTAAACTGGGAGCATGGTGGAGGGGGGAAGTGTAAGGAGGGTGGGAAGGGTGGGAACAGGACGGTTGAGTTGGCAGAGGGACAGAGAGGGAGAGCAATGAAATAGATATTTTGATAGAGGAAGCCATTTGGAGTTTAGGGAGAAACCTGGTACCAGGGAGATTCTCTGGAATCCACAAGGGTGACCCCAATTAGGACTCTAAGCAATAGTGGAGAGAGTGCCTGAGCTGGTCTTCCCTTGTAATCAAATTGATAACCTCCCTAATTGTCATCAGAAAATCTTCATCCAGCAACTGATGGAAGCCGATGCAGAGATCCGCAACTGAGCACTGGGCCAAGCTTCCAGTTCAATCAAAGAAAAGGAAGAGGGATTATATGAGCAAAGGGATCAAGATCATTATGGGAAACCGCACAGAGACAGCTGACCCGACTTACTGGAAGCTCCGGAACTCTGAAATGACAGCTGAGGAACCTGTATGGAATGAAACTAGGCTCTCTGAATGTGGATGACAGTGGCTTGGGCAGTTTGTGGGGCCTCTGGCAGTGAGACCAGGACTCATCCCTAGTGAATGAACTGGTTTTTTGGAGATACATTGCTATCTATAGAGAGATACATTGCTCAGACTTGATGGGGGTGGGGGTGCTTGGTCCAGCTTCATTTAATATGCCAGACTTTGTCGACTTTCCACCGAAGGCCTTATACTCTCTGAGGAGTGGAAGCTGGGGGGTGGTGAGTGGGAGAGGGGAGGGGAGGGGAACTGTGGTTGGTATGTAGAATATAAAACTCTTTAAGTAAATAAGAAAAATACACACAAACTACCACCACCACCAACAATAGCTGGAGGTTCCAGGTAAATGTTCCACTATAGAATTGGACAATTTATGAACTTACTAAAACTTCTTAACTGTATACTTTTAAAAAGGATGAATTTCTTGGCATGTGTTATATTTCAATAAAAAGGATATATTATAGAAAATTATTTCACATTATCTTGCAGGGAACCATACATAAATATATATTCAAGAAGATTTGCAATGTTTAAGACCTATTAATTATTACCTTGCCAAGCTATCCTGGGTTAGTATTTATTGCCAACTTGACACAAACTAAGTGTCACCTGGGAAGAGAGATCCTCAGCCGAGGAATTGCCTGTGTCAGATTGGCCTTTGGGCATGTCTGTGGGGGAATTGTCTTGATTGATGATTGATGTGTGGGGTGTGGGGGGGGGCACATCTCACTGTGGCAGCACCAGCTGTAGGCAGGTGGGTCTGAGCTATGTAATAAGAAAGCAAACCGAACAAGGCAATGGGAGCCAGGCAACAAGCAGCATCACTCCATGGTTTCTGCCCTGACTCCCCTCAGAGATTAACTGAAAGTGTAAGATGAAATAAACCTCTTTCCTAGAAAATTGCCTTTAGTCCTGGTGTTTGCAATAGAAACAGAAAGCACACTAAAATACTTATAAATGAAGACGATAATTGTGCATGGGATGCTTTGCAAAACATTTCTCTTTCACTGCTGTCTTGTATTTGTTTTGAAAAATATTTTGCTGGGCACAAAAGAGATAGTTTCATTTATTTTAAAAATTTAAAAAATTTGTTTTTAGTGTCTTTCACATCATGGATCTCGATTCCATTCATTTTCCCTCCTGTGTATCCACCCTCTGTCCTTGAAGCCCCCCGGCCCATAAAATTTAAGAGGAAAAACAAATCTCATGATAGATGATGTTACAGAGGGTCACACAGTAAAGATACATATATCTTTACATGGGAGTGTTCATTGCAGAGTCATTGGTCTGGACCCTGCTACACCATTGATGCTGGGCCTTCACTGGAGCTCCTCTTGGATATCTTGCTATCTTGCTATTGACCTATGTGTGGAGATCCTTCAGCTTTGGGTCTACAGGACCAACAGCTTCACTTGTTCTGCAGATCATAGATGGGATGGATATTGAGTTGGGCCAACCTATAACCCTGGTTCTGAGCTCTTCCTTATCCTCACCACTAGGGTGAGCCCTCCTGCATTACGTTGGTGAGCTCACCGTTTTTGCAAAGACCGAGGTGGGGGTTGGGGCGGTTCTGCTGCTTTGTTGTCCTCAGAGTCAGATCTTCTACATCCACAATTTCAGAACCAGCTCTACTGGTGTTGCTGAGGCATGGGATAGGAGCTGAGTGCTGCAGCTGATGGGGGGCAGAGCTAGCTCTTCTCTTACGACCCCAAGGCCAGCCTCCCACCTGCCTCAGGTATTGATGAGCAGAGTAAAGAGGATATCTCTCCTCCACTCATGCTGGGGACAACACGTGTAAGAGATCTTTCTCTCACCCATGCCGCTACATAACAGATGAATAAAGGGGGCAGCTTTCCCATGTTCACAATATCGGGCCTGGCTCACGCGCACACCTCTGCCAACAGGATTGACTCTCTTGTGCTGCCCAGGTGACATTCAGGGCCTGGTCTCCAGAGTGCTGCAGCCAGTGGTGAGCAGGGGCAGCTTTCCCGCCATTTCACCCCAGGGCCAGCTCTCCCACCTGTCTCAGGCATTGATGAGCAGAATGGCAAGGATATCTCTCCCCCATCCATGCCACCGCATGACAGATGAGTTATGGGGAACTAGATTCGTTTCTAAGCATTCTATTTTTATTATCTGTTTCTTTAATTTTTGTAAACATACTATATATTAGTACAAACTAAAAAAACCTAGAAAACAAACAAACAGGTATCTGTGGTGTACCAGTATTCCCTGTAAGTAACGTTCTAGGTTTAATTTCTCACCAAACTCCTTTCTTATTGTACATCTGGCACCATTTATTTTTTGGTAGCACTTATCACAAGTGATTTCAAATAAAAGCAGTTATTGAATCGAAATGATGAAAAAGTTCAATGATCACGCACAGTTTCAGAAATAATTCAGAGGCTAAATGAAGCAAGTTTTAGATTCCCCTTTAAGAACTAGAAACATTTTTTTGAAAGCAAGATGTGGATCTTTATTGCTTGTACATTCTTTGATTCTTTCCCCACACAATCTCAGTCACCTCTTCTGTGAAGACACTGGCATTGATGTAGCTCAATTCTGTATGGTGACGAATTTCTTTCAGCGTCTGTTAGAATGTGGCAAAGCACCAACACCCACTGAACCATTTGGTTTCCCCCTTATAGATACAAGGGTGAATTCCTTCTAATGAATATTTTCATCTATGACATGTGTCTATTCATCTACGGCAAATACTTTTTCAGTGCTTTCTCCCAGTCTGACATTATGAGAATAAAAATCCAAATACAAACTTTTGAGTAACTCACCCTCTTCTTGAGGGCTCAAAATTTAGGGAAGTAGAAATGCATTTTTTCCACATAGGTTTTTTTTTTTTTTCTAACATGTATTAATCATGGAATGTAATGACAGTGTGTAATTTCCATGTGTGCATTGGCCATATCCAATCATGTTCCACCCTTGCCATCCTTGGGTCCCAATGGTCACTATTGAGACTGTATTTTTTAAATCATGAAGACCTTTGAGAACACCTATGGAAAGGTGGAAAAACTGAAGTTCAAAGAGTTAAAGTGACTTACTCAAGGTCATAGGGACCCCAGAATAGCATGCTGCTTTATCATGCAATAGAGAAAGATTGGAAGACCCTGGTGTGGTGTATAGCTAACCAGAAACGTGCATGATTCCAGCAAAGAGGGGTTTAGTAAGTCAAATATTTGTAGTGAGTTTGCTGAGAGCAGATGTAGCAGGCATAATGGGAAGTAAGATCTAAGCTGGGTTTTGAAAGATGTGCAGGAATGAACAAAGCAGCAGGATAGAAAGTCTTCCAGATTGGAAGCCCTGGTGAATACAGGAACTGACATTGCTGGTGGTGCAGTTGAGGAAATCTCAGTTCTGCAAGAGGCTGCTGGACATTTTAGCTCATGTCTGAGTTATGGGCACTGGCTAAGCGTGAGAATTAAACATGAGGATGGAATCTTCTATGAAGAGGAGCAGGAGCTCAGGTTCTTGAGCAAAAACCACCAGGCTTCCAATTCCAGAGCCTCTGCAGAGGGACCACATACCCTTGGGCAAGTGTCTGAACCTTTGAAGTCTGCAAAGTGGCAGGAACGTCCTCAAGGGACCTTTACAGATTAATTGAGGAAGTCTGTGGAAAGCAAGTATGTGTGAGGCAAAAAAATATTCTTTTTATTTTATTATTTTATAAATAAAAAGTATAATTTTTATTTTATTATTACTTTAGAAAGTGATCACTTTCTAAATATTCCAAGGACATTTAATTTAAAACTGTAGGATCACCAGAATTTTCCCTATGCATGTCTTAAGCGATGTCTTCTATAAGATTGCATTTTTATATTAAGTGAGAGGATGTGGCGTATTTAGGTCAGGCATTCTTTAGTTCAAGTCTAAGCTCAGACCTCTCTGTGTAATGCCCTTGGGAAAATCAGATGGTCTCCCTAAGCCTGCTTCCTCTTCTGGAAAATAGGAATAACAAATACTTTGTAGGGCTACAGTAAGAATTTGTGGGAGTGTATATAGGGCAAATAGCATATACTAGGCACTTACTAAATAACAGATATCATCAGTTTTTTTTTAATCCTGTAATTATTTCAAGTTTTATACTATTTTTTAGCTAACTTCTCAATTCTAAAAAAAAAATAATTATTGCTGCCCCCTTTCACTCACCTGGAACAACAAAGAAGTTTGCACAGGGTTTAAACTTTCATAAAATATACTTACATATTAGTGTGTGTGTGTGTGTGTGTGTGTGTGTGTGTGTGTGTGTGTGTGTGTGTGTGTTTACAGCAGCCTTGTGAAAAGGAGTTAATATCACTTGGCAGATGTGGGTATCATGTGGAATGATCACCAGTGTCACTCAGGCAGTGGCCAGAAGCCAGGATACAAGCACTGTTCTGTCAATGAAGCTTATATTCCTTCAGTGCTACAGTGTCTTTCTTCTTTGTATCTTTCTCTTTACACCAATCAGATTGATTTTTGGAGGGGTAATCTAAGTCATCATCGGAGGTGAATTTCTTTTGAGAAGATTGACATTTCTCACCATATAAATATGTTAACCGATGAGAACTCTAGCTTTCAGTTATCAATTCTATATCAACTAACTACTCAAGTGTAGACATGACTTCCTTCCTTCCTTCCTTCCTTCCTTCCTTTCTTATCATTTGGAATATTGTTTAATTCACTGGAGGTGTGGAATATAGAGTGCTAGTGCTAGAAAGAACATACAGATTTCAGTAAGCTGTGAAAAGTGTACTTGAACCCACATCTCTTGACAGCTCAGGTGAACATTATTCTCTTTGTTAGAACACTGTGATATCCCCCAAAGGCCCCAGCACCTTTCCTGTTGCAAGTCTACACACGTACATGCCTTATCCAAGTAGGAACATTACATTTGAAATATGACACACAATATCATATAGGGAAGAGCATCTCTTGCCCAACAGGTCTTTTAATAGTAACGTTACTTTAAGTACTTGGAAAAAAACCATACATGGTACTGCTATTGTTTCTTCCCCAGAGGCCCTCTAAGAAGGTACTGTGCCCTGAAAAGCAGGAATTTTGTTTGTTTGATTCTTTGCTTAATACATATTCCAGAGATTGCCACAGTCATACAAGAGCTTGCCCAATATATGTGGAACAAGGTGCCAGGGAGACTCTTCTAGAAGCCAGATGGCCTTGGTTTTCATGACCAGCATTTCACAACTCCTGGTATAATCTGCAAAAATCAAGGTCTCAGCAGGAAATGTGGTTCACTTTCATGACAGTTCAATGACAGAACCATTGCAAGGGTGTGGGAGAGTTATGAGGCAACAGGAGGGAGCTGAGGGATCGTGGTAAAGGAACACACTCCAGCCAAACTGCACCAGTAGAGGGACATAGAGAGAACGAATATTCAGATTGCTTCCACTGCTTGGCCTTTTGGCCTTTGCCTCTCATAGGCTAACCCTAATCAGTAGCTAGAGGGCCAGAGAAACCAAGTAAAACATGAAGGTCAGGGCCCAAAGAACAATGCAGAGAGTTCTAGAAGATTCATCTGGAAAATACCAGCATCATGAGACGCCCCAGCACAAATGATGCATAGGCATGGCAGGCTGCAAATAAGTGAATAGTTAAATATATGATCTTGCTCTAGGAATGGGATGTTTTAAATTTTTTGTTTGTTTGTTTAGGGTTAGACTATCTTTTTCGTATACATGTACACACACACACACACACACACACACACACACACACACACATACACACACACAATCTCTGTATATTCTGGCTTTTTTTCTATTGTTTTGATAACACCATGACCAAAGGCAACTTGCAGAGGAAAGATTTCTTTCAGTTTACAGTTATAGCCCATTATGAAGGAAAGTTAGGGCAGGATTTCAAGGCAGAAACTAAAACAGAGACCACTGGAGGAACACTGTTTACTGGCTTACTTTCCTATTCAACCCAAGACCATCTGCTTACGAGGTGTACTTCCCACTGTGGGCTCACCTCTCCCATCAACCATTAATGATGAAAATACCCTTACAGACTTGCCTATAGACCAATCTAATGAAGGCATTTTCTCAACTGAGGTTTCCTCTCTCTAACTAGGATTCTGTGTGTATGTGTGTGTATGTGTACGTTTTCTTAAGGCATAAAATATAAAATGTGCTTATATACATTGTAAAATGGCTACAAGTAAATTAGCTATGTACAGATCTTTTGCCTTACATTTGTGTGTGTGTGTGTGTGTGTGTGTGTGTGTGTGTGTGTGTGTGTGTGTGTGTGTGTGTATGTATGTATGTATGTATGTTGGGTTCAGTGAGGTTGGAAGTACTACTTTGGGAACTATTATTTTCTCTCTCAGACTTTTTGAAAGTTAAAGGAGGCCAGCCACATGGAGTTCTTAGGAAGGTGTGCTGCATAGTGAATCCTTACAGCCCCTATCTGGCCACCATAGCAATGATGACAACATCTGCTCCCGTGTCCTACCAGGACCGCTTTGTAATCCTTTTGTAATCCTTTATCACACTTAAAGGGAGGTATGAAGAAAATGCAATCTGACTTAATAATATCATTACTTCTCTGGGAGGAATTTGAATCTTATAGAAGCTTGATAATTCAAAGAGATTTGTAATTTGGAGATTATTAGGCACTATAATAAAGAGATAAACCATATTTCCACTAATTTATGGTGGAAGAAATTTATGATTGAGTCGGTCCTCTGCTTGTCATCTGCTGCATAGGATTCCACATTCTTCCAGAAAATTCTAAGCTTTTCTATAACATATTCCATAATAGAGACAGCACATGGCCTGGGTGTAGGGCAGGGCAGCTGTGGCCGTTTATATGTATGGGATCTTTGCAAGTCTGGCATTTGTAAACTAGGCAGTGTTTGCATTGTGTTTATTTATTCAATCATGTAGCAGAAGATTCAGAGAAGATTCATTTGAAAAGTATGCTTTCCAATTTCATGCTGAGAATAATACAGGAAGTTCATGTAACACAATTATAATAAAATAGTAGCAAAACAACATTTTGTTTTAAATTGTAGAATTAGCAAGAAGAAGATGAGCTGGAAGCCAGTCTTCTGAAGATCCTTTGAATTTTAACTTAGATAATTTGACTCGATGGCTATATGGACTTAATTTTCTGAAGTAACCCTAGAGTATACATCAAGAACAAAAATAGTATAATGAACAACAGTTTCAAATGTGGACTCACCAGCCATTTTGATAAAATGAGTATTGACGTGCACATGGATGACAACACAGTGTTTTCAACTCAGTACCATGTAATACTGTAAAACCGCCAGTTATAAAAATGTAAAACTGCTAGTTATAAAAATTAGGATTAGTTAGAGACTGTTGAAATCCTTAAATTTTTCTTGCTCGAACAGTCCAGAAGACATCAAGCCTTTTCTAGAAGTTGATGGAAATTAATGTCAGTGACAGAAATTCAGTGAATGTAATTAGGAGTCCCCAGGCAGTGCCCATTAGTGTGCTTGGCTGATGAAATTTCAGCTGTAGTGAATTAACTATGTGTCCTCTGTTATTTTTCCTGAAAAGAATTACAAAATGTCTACAACTGGTTTTTGTTAGTATTTTTTTCCCACAAACAAAAAAATATTTAGAATCCTTTTGTCATGAGGAAAGAAATGGCCGTTTGGGGACACATTTCTTTAAATGTCTGTATGTTAAGCTTGGCTAAGCAAAACAAGAGCCATCTCTGTCCCCGGAGGAAGAGGCTTCATTGGTCTTGTGAAGCTTCTCTGTTTCACATGTCACATTTGTCAAATTTTTAATTTTTTAAAAACCATTTTTGTCTCTTTCAGATTTCTTTAGAAAACAACCTCTCAGCCACATTGAACTATATACTACTGACAGGTATGTAGGGTCAGTGGGACATTTATTTTCCAATTGCTACAATGTGATCTACACTTGTTTCCCTTTTTATGTTACGTCCTGAATGTCTGTATTACTGCCTCTTAAAAGTTCATGGATAATTTTAGAGACTCAAATACAAGAAGAGCCTAAAAGCCAGTATTCTGAAAGCATTATTAGCAAAGATTTATAATTGAGCAAGCAGTGCAGGATATGATACTCCTTCACACCCAGAGTACTTACATGCTTTTCGGGTTATGTTACAAGTTTGGTACCTAGGATCTACACACACACACACACACACACACACACACACACACACACACACACACACACACACACCAACTAAAGAAAAAGAAGCCATGATTTGGAGGAGCAAGGAGATGTATGGATGTATGGGAAGGGTTGACTGGGAGAAGAGAAAAATGATGTAATTGCACTTTAATTTAAAATAAAAATAAAAAAAACCCAAAAACCAGAAATTCAACTCAGCCTTACTATTTCTACAAGGTGATAAAAGTGTTGCTAAACATTGGGATAACTCAATTGGTGCAAAAGCAATTATGGAATATGAACTAAATTACGAATCAAATATTCAAGGAAGTATATGTAGAGAGAAGCAGAGGCAACATCACCATGCTGCATTTACTTTATTAAATTAGAGTGTTTAGAATTATGTTGTTGCCCCTAAATATTTCTAAATTCTGTAAATTCTCACAATGTGAAAGTTGATCTGAAAACATTAAGGACTAAAACACAGACAACAAGAGAGCTGTGTCTGCCTCCAGTCTCTAGGGTACCACTCCATTCTCTAGGGCGTCACTGCAGTCTCTAGGGTACCACTCCATTCTCTAGGGTGTCACTGCAGTCTCTAGGGTGTCACTGCAGTCTCTAGGGTGTCACTGCAGTCTCTAGGGTGTCACTGCACTCTCTAGGGTGTCACTGCATTCTCTAGGGTGTCACTGCAGTCTCTAGGGTGTCACTGTACTCTCTAGGGTGTCACTGCATTCTCTAGGGTGTCACTGCAGTCTCTAGGGTGTCGCTGCAGTCTCTAGGGTGTCACTGCAGTCTCTAGGGTGTCACTGCACTCTCTAGGGTGTCACTGCAGTCTCTAGGGTGTCACTGCACTCTCTAGGATGTCGCTGCAGTCCCTAGGGTGTCACTGCAGTCTCTAGGGTGTCACTTGAGTCTCTAGGGTGTCACTGCAGTCTCTAGGGTGTCACTTGAGTCTCTAGGGTGTCACTGCACTCTCTAGGGTGTCACTTGAGTCTCTAGGGTGTCACTGCACTCTCTAGGGTGTCACTCCAGTCTCTAGGGTGTCACTCCAGTCTCTAGGGTGTCACTCCAGTCTCTAGGGTGTCACTGCACTCTCTAGGGTGTCACTGAACTCTCTAGGCTGTCACTCCAGTCTCTAGGGTGTCACTAAAGTCTCTAGGGTGTCACTGCACTCTCTAGGGTGTCACTCCAGTCTCTAGGGTGTCACTGCAGTCTCTAGGGTGTCACTGCACTCTCTAGGGTGTCGCTGCAGTCCCTAGGGTGTCACTGCAGTCTCTAGGGTGTCACTAAAGTCTCTAGGGTGTCACTGCACTCTCTAGGGTGTCACTCCAGTCTCTAGGGTGTCACTGCAGTCTCTAGGGTGTCACTGCACTCTCTAGGGTGTCACTGAACTCTCTAGGCTGTCACTGCAGTCTCTAGGGTGTTACTGCAGTCTCTAGGGTGTCACTCCAGTCTCTAGGGTGTCACTGCAGTCTCTAGGGAGTCACTGCAGTCTCTAGGGTGTCACTCCAGTCTCTAGGGTGTCACTGCAGTCTCTAGGGTGTCACTGCACTCTCTAGGGTGTCACTAAAGTCTCTAGAGTGTCACTAAAGTCTCTAGGGTGTCACTGCAGTCTCTAGGGTGTCACTGCAGTCTCTAGGGTGTCACTGCAGTCTCTAGGGTGTCACTGCAGTCTCTAGGGTGTCACTCCAGTCTCTAGAGTGTCACTGCAGTCTCTAGGGTGTCACTGCAGTCTCTAGGGTGTCACTGCACTCTCTAGGGTGTCACTGCAGTCTCTAGAGTGTCACTGCACTCTCTAGGGTGTCACTCCAGTCTCTAGGGTGTCACTGCACTCTCTAGGGTGTCACTGCAGTCTCTAGGGTGTCACTCCAGTCTCTAGGGTGTCACTCCAGTCTCTAGGGTGTCACTAAAGTCTCTAGGGTGTTACTGCAGTCTCTAGGGTGTCACTCCAGTCTCTAGAGTGTCACTCCAGTCTCTAGAGTGTCACTCGAGTCTCTAGGGTGTCACTGCACTCTCTAGGGTGTCACTGCACTCTCTAGGGTGTCACTAAAGTCTCTAGGGTGTCACTAAAGTCTCTAGGGTGTTACTGCAGTCTCTAGGGTGCCACTCCAGTCTCTAGGGTGTCACTTCCAAGTGAGTTTGTGTCTTGCTTTTCTTTTATCCCATAGTCTCAACTCTCTCCATGTTTCTTCCTCTACTCCTTTACTAACTTAAAAATATATTTAAGGGTGTAATTGAGGCATAAGGGACACATCATGTTGGCTATGGTAATTGTACTATTCAATGATTTTTCAGTGAATAGATAAACTTATTCGCCCATCATGATCCAAGCTTAGAACACTTCCATCACTCCAAAATGTTCCTTGGTTTGTAGTTTGTACTGGCTCCTCTATTCTGCCCAAGCTGCACCGAGCAGCTCTTTCTCCACAGTTTTGCATACTCATTTTGAGTGGATGGAATCCAATAATACATAGTCATTGTCCAGCTTCCCTTACATGGGATACCGTTTTGGAGACTCATAGATAAATGTGATTCAGCACTTTGTTTCCCGTTGGTAACTCCCACTATAGATCACTAGTTCTGTTATGAATATTTTCTTTTAAGGCTGTATGCTTACATAAAAAATTTTACTTCTGCTTACATATTTGGAGTACACAGATTTTTTTTAAACTTGTATTGATTCTTTGTGGATTTCACATCATGCATTCCAATCCTACCTATGCCCGAGCATTCTCCCTCTACCCTTGGCAATCTTCCCCTCAAGACAAAATCAAATTTAAAAGAAAAAGCAAAACCTAAACCACACACACACACACACACACACACACACACACAGAGAGAGAGAGAGAGAGAGAGAGAGAGAGAGAGAGAGAGAGAGAGAGAGAAACAGAGAGACAGAGACAGAGAGAGAGAGGAATCTTGTCACAAAAGCTGTAGTGTGTCCCATTGAGTCACAGTTTATCCTTTAGTCCATTCATCTTCACTTACAAGTGTTCACTGTCTCAGTCATTGGTCTGGCTCAAGGCCTCTGGATTCTGCTGTGCCATCAATAATGGATCCTCACTGGGGCTCCTCTTGGATATTCTGTTGTTCTGTGTCATGAAGATCCTGCTGTTCATCCCCTTCACTTGCTCCAACAGTTCATAGATGGGGTGAATATTGGGATGGGCCAATAGCCCGGGTTCTTGGTGGTAGCTGGGTTATTCAGACTGCCAGCTTTCCCTCATCATCACCACCCAGGTGAGTTCTCCAGCACTGCCCCGGATAGCTCACTCACGGCAGCCTGCAGCAAGGAGTGGGGCCAGTTCTGCTCTTAGGTCTTCAGATCTAGGTCACCCACCTCACGCCACCAGGGCCAGTTCTACTAAACAGTAGACAAACAAAACTGTCCATGCAAGATGCAGGGCCCTTTCTCCAGAGAGGGCATGCAAGGGGGCGTGGGGTCAACTCTTCTGCTCTTATGCCCTCAGGGCTGGCTCACCTGCATCCCTAACAACAGGATCAGCTCTAGTGTGCTGCCAATATGGGTGCAATGCCTATTCTCCTGTGTGCTGCAGCTAATGAGGGGCAGGACTAGTTCTTTCTCTCTGTGACCCTGGGGCCATCTCTCTCACTTGCCTCAGGTAGTAATGGGTGAGGGGAAGAGCATCTTTCTCTCATCCATGCTACCACAAGGCAGATGAGGGCAGGGGGATCAACTCTCTGGCTGCAGTATCCAGCAAGGGTCAAGGCTAGCTATCCTAGGGCCAGTAAAAAGTAGGGCTGGCTCAGCAGAGCAGAAAGAATAATTTTAATTTTGAAAACTCGAGCCAATTATTCTAAAAAGGTTGTGTATCATTTTACATCCCAACTAGTAAAGTGTAAGGGTTCTAGAATATACTACCATCTTTTGTACATAATTTGATGTGAGTGGATATGAAGTAAACTGGCCCCTCCCTTGCCTTGTCCACTTCCTTCATTTTCACCCTGTTATTTTATTCCCAGTGTGTGTCTTTTTCTGGTGGGCTAATTAGTGCTTTAGATACATTCATTTCTATCAAATCTCATTGTTGATAAGTTCATAGGATAACTAATCAAGGCTTGATGATGGGGTGGATTTAAGACTAATTCATATTAGCAATCATTTTGGTTTCTTGCCCTGATGATTCTGGCCTACAAACATCCCCGTTTCACATGTAGCTGACTAGAACAAGCAGCTTTGGTGACTAGGAAGTATATCTGTCTGGTAGGCTCTCAAAGATGGTGGTTAACTTGAAGCCATAAGCATTTTTTCTCTCAGGTACCCAGAGAGGAGAGGAACTGGAGGATTTCTCACCTCACTCCTTGTTTTTGAGATATTTTACACTATAGCCTGGTTGGCCTGGAACTTGCTATGTAGGTCAAGATGGCCTCCAACTTCTATTGATCCTCATGCCTCTGCCTCCCCAGTGTTGCAATTACAGGCGTGTGTCACCACATCCGCTGATGTCCTGTATGCCTCTGGCTGCGAGGCCTGAGTTACCTTTGCCCTGTTCTGTTCTTGTCTTGCTTTGTCCTTCATGCCTGAGGCAAATGCCTGTGAGGCAGAGCATCTCTTATCCACTGGTTCTCTAATGACTTGGGATCTCTACCCAGATGCCCAGGAGAATCACATATTGAGCTTTAAAGAAACAGCCTAGGTTCAGATCTATCATAGTACATTTAGACCAGAACCCCATGACCTTGAAAACGCAATACGTCCTCTAAACACTTTCAAATTTCAGTGTTTGAGGTTGTGAAGAGGGAACAGGCCCAAATAACCTCAAGAAAGATGAACTTGTTTTTCATGAAAACCATGCTTTGGAGTGGAGGTTGTAGACCTGGATTTGCGCTATATCAGAGTAAAGATTCTAGGAGACTCTTGGTGAATGTTTGTAAACCAGTTGCTCCTAGCCTGGACATCCTTGGCTATGACACAGAGCTTATGTTTGCAGCCTGTGGCTAGGACCAAGTCAGCAGCACATCCAACGAGACTTTTCTTTTCAGCAAATTCTATGAAGCACATCTGGTGTCATTTATTACAGATAGTTTGAGTATATTTTTATCTTGTATTTCCTTTTTCTGATCAGAAACTGGTTAAGAACATGGGTTCTACTTGGGGACAAATTATGTCCTGGTCACTGATTTCAATGATATAAATTTGCTGTTATCTTGCTTTAATGAACCTCAACATTCTTCTCTGTAAAATGGTCATAAAAGTATCTCTCTCATGGTCTCATGATAATTAAAGACAGAATGTTTATAAAATTCTTGCCACCCTTATTAGGTACTGGGCACTTAAAGAGTATTCAGTAAGAGTAATTTAAAAGCCCAGTGAGGTAAGTATTCTATGATTAAAAAAGAAAATTGTATTCTTTAAGAAAAATAGCAGTTTTAAACACAGGGTTGGCATTACACACTTTTGAACAGGTAATATTAGAACTGGGGAAGTTGAAGCAGGAGATCTACAGGTTTGGACTAGCCTGGGCTACATGGCAAGATCCTATATGAGGAGAAAAAGAGGGAAGGAGGAAGAGAGGGAGGGTGGGGTGGGGAAGAGGTCAACTAAATGTTAATATTTGGAAGCAACTTTATTTGTGGTTTAATTCTTGTTATTGTTTGCTTCCATATAGCCATGTAAAAGGAACTATTTCATGCACATTTCAAATTCTAAAATAAAGCATTGTGGTTAATAACTTGGATACTATTAAACCATATACTAGTATAGATACAGAAAACTTCCCCCCAAGGACTGCATATTTATAAATATAATAATGAGGGTAGGTATGATTAATATACATTGTATACTTGCATGGAAACTTCAAAGAATAAAATATACCTTCTAAAGCCTTTGGTTATGGATAATGTAAATAATTTATAGCATATAAGTATATTGTGTATATTACCCATCTTCAACAACTATCATTGTTTGGTCATGACAAACACCAGAAAGTATCATGTAACAGATGGGCAAAGGAATAAAAGGACTGATACATTCTCATTAACAAGATACACTCTCATTAATAAAAAGTCACCCAAATGGTAGAGAAGAGTGCAAGGGGCAAACAGAGCACCCTCTTCTCCAGTCACTTCTTACCAGTCACTTTGGTAGAGATGCCGTGTCATTTGGGGCTTATAAAGTCACACAGTGTTGTAATTTAATGAGTGTGTGATAAAAATTCCAGTCATATCCTCAGTGGGAATGGTTCTGACATATTAGGCACTTCGACCACCTGATCTTTTAGAGTAAAGAGTCCTTTAGCTGCCATTGTGTTTGAGATCATTGTACTTTGTTTCCTGATGGGCATATCTTACAAATTTTACAAGTTTCTTTAACTGTTTGCATGGCCGCAGAGGGAAATGCCTCCCAAAGTATTGTGAGATGGCTGCATTCTAATGATACTTTGGGGGGAGGGTTACAAAAGTGAGAGATAGAAAAGCTCATTATCGCCTGGCTACAGTCAAGGACACCATCTTTCTGGATGAAAGGTGATTCTAGGATTCACATTTAGCACAGATTCTAAGCAGTACATTGAAGGTTATGGTTTGGATTTTTTCTCAAATTAGATACATAGACATTTATGTGTGTGAGAGAAAAATGAAAATTTAGGTCAGATTTAATCTTTAGTTCATTTTTCAAATTGTGCTTTCAGAAGAAAAGTCTACACAACCAATTAGCTTTCCGGAAAGTTCTCCGATTGTCCCCACTGCCACTGAATGCTATATTTGGTCATCTTGGGTTTTAGGTACATTGTGACATTTATTTTAGATTTTGCAAAATCTAAAACTTCTAACACCCTCTCCCTCAAAAAGTAAAATGCTTTTTTAATGGATCTAAATCATATTCTACCAATTCATTTTAATGCTACCCAATTAGACTCTTATTGCAACTTTTCAGAATATTTGATGAGATTGCTTTTGCAGCATCCACAGCATTTTCAGTGAGGGTTAAGGACGTATCTTAAAGAAGTATTGTTAGGAATATTGTACAAATTAAATTCAGGTCCCATATATATAACATATTCTAAAGTATTACTGACTGGATTAGTTCAACAATTGGGCCACACAGGATGTTTCGTGAAGTTTAGACATTAGAACAACATCTTAAGGCAAGGGTAATTTGATTTTTTTTCCCTAAATGTGTTGCCATAGATTTTCCTAAATGTTTTACAAACAGTTATTAAAAGCACATTGAGAATCTGAATTCCCTTTGGGCGAAACGTTTTAGTACTTAACTTTCATTTAATTCAAAATTACATATGGTTAGAGTTGCAGAAAAACATTAGAAAATCATAACCAGCTATCACAACACCACATGTTCAGTGAATGCAGGACAGACTCACTCATGACCACCTCAAGGTGCCTAATAATAAAAATTAAAAAAAAAAAATCCTAATCGGTATTGCTTTTTTTTTTTTTTTTTTTAACAGTGGGAAGAAGTGACAATTGAATTTTATTTGTTCTGAATAAGCCGAAGGCTTCCCTGAGATGCTGACAAGGAAGTGTTCAGAGATTGGCATATTTGGAGCTGGGCCAGCTGCCAGACAGAGAACAAGAGGACCCAGCTAAGGGATTCTTAAAGGTTAGGGAATGTGAAGATGTGTCAGGAGAAAACACTGATTAAGGAAGTGGGTCTAAGACCCAGACATCATGACAAGTGAAGCTTTGTGTGCAAATTGCAGGCATTTAGACTTACCTGAATTGGGGCTCTAACAATTAAGTTTTGTAATTTGAAGGATATGCAAATAGATAATAGACTAACTATTAATGTATTTGGAACTCATTGGTGAGGGATGCTATGAAATGAACCAGCTGGTGAATGAAAAGAGCTGAAAAATTATGTTTTATATCTGCCTAATGTTTTCATTTTAATTGTGCCTCTAGGTAACAGGCTTAAAAATGGAAAGTCTGTCTTTTGTATGGAAGGTAGAATTACCCTTTAAAAATATTAAATTGTAAGAGTTGAAAAATACCTTCAAGAGAATAAATCATTAAAAAAAGAATACAGACAGGATTTGGCAATGCAAAATTATGCTATTTCAGTGCCCAAAACTATTTGTATAAAAATGCAAATTAAGGTTAGCTTGTGTTTTACTTGGCTTAAAGCAAAGGCAGGTTTTTAACATTTTCTTTTAGGTCCAATTTTATTTAGAAAAAACCCTCTTTGATCTGTATTAAAATTAGTCAGCTCTCTAAATCTGCCCATCTTCCTTGCAATTATCATCTTTCTAGAAGATTAAAAAGTTCCTGTGGGTCCTACCTGGACTGGTATAATAACTAAGCATAATGTATTCCTAATTAATACGGTATTGTCAGCATTCTAGACTTGTCTATGAGTACATCACTTCCAATATTTGTTCCTTGTCGAGTGTATAATTAATGTGCCACTGATTTTATTTGTACCAACGGTTTCCCATTCCTTCTACATTAAAAACATTAAACTGAACTACAAAAGGAAAAAAGAGAACATTTCATTAGCACAATTGAGCCTCTCAGAAAGGTCAGAGAAATGAAGAAAATTTGGAATCACATATTTTGATTTTTCTCTTTAAAAAAAAATGCAATGGACCATGGAGTTTCAACTTGTCAACTGTGTCAATTTTAAAGTCATTATGCTGGGGCAAACAAACTGTTATTAAGTACTTCAAGTAGCTAAGCGCATGCAAACTATAAGTTTGCCTGTGCTTTTTATGGGTTGATATAAGAGGAAGTTAACACTTATGGCAACTTATGAGGCTCTCAAATACAATAACAATAAGAAGATGGGCATCTTTAGACAGATTTAGCCTTCGGAAAGCAACCAAGATCAGTGAACTCAAGGAGTGAAGTTGGAAAAATAGTGTTGGCATTACAGAGCAAGAACAGACAGATAAAACATTGAGCTCTTCACCCTGGCTTGTCCTCTCTAGGTCCTTCTCAAGCACAGCTTCCTGGGCTCTTCAAAAACACCCGTCCCCCCCAAACTCTCAGCTGATCTTATCACTCTCCCCAAAGTTCCAGCCTCTATTTCTGCTTTCCTGGTGCCCATTTCCCATTGGTTTTCAAGAATAATGCCAGGCTGGAGCTGTTTGAGGTAAGTTGATTAAAGTTAGGGAGAGGGTATCATTCCTTGTGGGGATTTGCAGCCCACAATACCCTTGGATACTGATGCCCAATAGATCTCTATTGCATGAATAAATATGTTGCAGGGATGGAGCCAGATGAAACCCAGGGACTGGAAATGCCGCATGTCATTGAGAATTCACTGACCTGGTGATTTTCTGTATTTAGAATTCAGATTTTGACCTTCACTCTCACTAAAGAAAATCCAGCAGGTATTAAAAGCAGTTGTTTTTCCAAGGGGCATTTAATGGCTTAGATTTTGGAGAATCACAAAGAGATGAAAATCATAAACAGTATTTTCTACCACAGAAATGCCTTCAAATTGAAACACACACACACAAACGCACACACAAACGTGCATGAAGGAACATACACTCACCATATTCACCTAGCTGACCCTTCCCTGTAGACAAAATAAAATAATGAGGAAAAAGCATGGAACACTGTTTACAGATGTCATCAATATTTAGGGCTGCACATCCAGGCTGATGCTAGAAACTTCTGGGCTTGGCACATCAGGTGACTCAGAAGGCAACTCCTGATTCTCGAAGGACTGGAGGCTAGAAAGTGGGCAGGGGTGGATCCATGAAAGATGGGACAGATACCAGTGTAAGTGGAATCAGATGGCAGCAGAGGCATAACAACATTGCAGGCAAATCCAAACAATGTGCACCTCCCAAGTCCCCAAGACACAAGAGCTTTGAGTAAGAAGAGGTCCAGAGTCTGCAGAAACTAAGCTGAGCAGAAAGTTTTGAAGGCTGTGTATCATATTTTTTTTAGCCTGACACCCATGAGCCTAAAGGAATCAGTACAATGTCTTCTAATCCATGTGACATCAACTGTCACTTTGTAAGTCTTTAAGTTTAGAAGTGAATGTTTACAAGCTTCCCAGACTTTTTGTGCCTTTATTTAGGGTAAAAATTCATTGTGTCCAAAAACTACAATGAGAATTTTCAAGATGTTTACCAGAGATAAATGTTTCTTTTAAAAAAGGCAGCTTATATTTAAGAAGTGGGAGCAAAAGCATACCAAAATAGTACACATTGGTCACAAGACATGGGAAAATCAAGTTGACACTGGCCAACAACCACCGCCCCCACACAACTTGGCTAGCATTTATAGTATTAGATGTTATGTAGGCTACTAAGGGGAAAAGTCACCAATAATCTTACTTGGCTGTGAACCGCAAGAACTACAATAATTATGCCCATGTGTGCAAAAGTGGTATGAACGTTATGGTAATAAGCAGATGCTTTCTGATTAGATTTGAGGTCTGCTCCCCAGGAAGAAGTACATGCCTGGTATTATGAAGATGACCAAGAACCCCCAGCAGGGGTGCTCACAGGCCCCAGGTGTGAACCTACTATTACTATTTGCAAAGTAGACACAGTATCCAGCTGCAGTGAGAGTAATCTCAAACTTCATCAGAGAAGTTTTCTTGTGAAGTATGCTGTCACTAATACAGAGACTCAGAATTGTCAATGGAGTGCCCAGCCACAAAAGGGCATCTGTATCACCCTCACCCCTCCTTGCTCCCACACCATACCAAGACTCAGGAGCCATTTTAGAAGCAGAGAACAAAAGGTTGTAACAGAAAGAGGTTGGGAAGGACTAGCAGGAAACAGTGTCTTCTGGACATGAGAGGAGCACTCAGGAACTCATAGCAACTGTGGTTACTTGCACAAGATCTGTACAAGATCATGCCAGCCAACACCCTCCATGAAAGCGGAAGGCGTTCAAGGCCTCTTTTCCTAACGGAGGAGCTATAGTTGATAGCCTTTAGGAGAGGGACAGTCAGTTGTTTTAAAGGATGTGGCTCCTGAAAGGCCTACCACACTCTAGTGGGTGGCCTCACTGCTGGGAAGATATGAGTAGCACAGACTGAACTCGATGGATTATTAAAAACAAAAAAAGAGAACACAAGGTTGAGAGACAGAGAGTTGGAAGTAGGTCTGGAAGGAGCTGTGATTGAAGATGATCAAAATACATTGTACAAAATTCTCAAAGATTAATGAACACCTATTAAAATTATCTTAGGGCTCTATAAAACACTTGTCAAATTACATAACCATATCGACTGACTAAATGTCAAGATACTGGGAATAACCAGCTGGTTTGTGATTGGTTTTGAGCTCAATCAAATGAATCAAAATACTTACCTTCACAAGGGAAGTTCGTAGTTAAATAGAAGCTATATCAGTTATTATAGGACGTTGTAGTAGGTGACAGTAAATAGTTGTAAGAGGTATAGGAGACTCGGTAAATGTGTGTGTGTGAAAGAGAGACAGGGGTGGGAACGTGGGGGGTTGAAGGGGTGGGATATTGCTAGTTCTTTGAAAGTTTTTGTTTTTCAGAGTTTTACCACATAGGCTGGGCTGGCCCAGAACTCAGGATCCTCTTGCCTCAATCTTCTGAATTATTAGGATTACAGGAATCTGTTAATTATGTCCACCTTGAAGTTGCCAATTAAAAACATGTTTTGTTAAATAACTCTATTTTATGCATTTCTGAACAATCCAATTTCTCTTTCAAACTTCAGCAACACAATTGATCTATTTTGTTAAATATTTAAGGTTCTTCACTGATGATTCAGTTCCAGTTGAATGACAACTCATATTTTGTGGTCATAACCTGTGAGTCAACTGAAGGAAAGATGTTCTACCAACAACCCCTTAGCAGAGCCAAGGCACTATTTCTTGGTTCTGAGCCTAGAGTTGCAGTGACTCAGAATGCTTCCTTTAGGGCAAAGTTGGTTTGTTTGCCTTTTTCTTGTGTATGGAAGGCAGATGGGGAGATCCTATCTCTTACAAGTTTTATAGCTTGTGTCTGCAGGTCAGAAGCACCCTTGGTGGAAGACAGCACTGTGTGAGTAGGGCAGAGGCACTTGTCTTGACTGGGGAACTCATGACAATCATGATTGACAGCTTCTAAGAGAAAGAAGTGTTTTACTAGTGATCCTGTGACCCAGATGAATGGTATAAATTTAGTTCCTGGACTTCTTATCCACATCCAGGCTTCTGTGTCTGTTTATAATGTTATGCCTTATTGCAAAGTGAATTTATGACATGGAAGTAATGGTTTTAGAATTTCTTGCATACCCACTCTCTCAACTTTTCTCACTTTTTTTTTTTTTTTTTGAAGTCACCATCACAGACAACTACTTCTTAAGGAATGCTTTTCTTAGAAAATTGGACCAACACCACCAAGGCTGAAGGTACTTATCTTTTCTCAGGCAGGGTGTTTGCAGACTGTGCTTTGAGGTGTTATAATACCTTCAGCCCCATTCAGCGTTGGCCTCTCTGGATACAAAGTTGACAGATGACAGTTAACGTTGGGTTCCTAATGTAAGGGGAATTTGTTTTCTTTCTTTGTTTGCAGAGTCAGCTAGGGAACAGTTTTCCTGGCTCTGCAGTGTGCTTGGTGTTTTGTGTTTTCCATCTCAACTAGATGTGGCATAGAAAAGAATTGAAAAAATTTGATTATGGGAATTAATGTGGTCTAAGAGATTATTCTGGGGTGGAAACCTGAAGATGGATCTCAAACACAAACCTCCAGCAATGATAACTATGAGATATTTATGGTTGGATTGGGAATTAATTTGTTATAGTTATATGTCATTTTCAATATAAATGAGTTGTGACCTGTGTTATCATAGATATTAAGAGTTAGAATTTAGTAATATTTTTCTTAAAGATTTATATGTGTTTGGTGTGTGTGTGTCTGAGCATGGGTATGTGCTTGTGAGTGCAATTGCCCGTGGATCCCAGAGGTGCTGGACTTCCTAGCACTGGAATTACAGGCAGTTGTGAGCTGAAGGATGTGGGTTCTGAACTTCAGTCCTCTGTAAAAGCAAGTATACACAGTACATGCTCTCAACTGCTGAACCATCTCTCTAGCCTCCAATAATATTTTTTTTTAAAGAAAAGAGTTTCTATAGATCAAATATATTCCTGGGTGATATTATAGGTGGAGTACATGTGTGGAGAACTTTGCACAATAACTTCATTATTCCATGTTCTCTGTCATCTTGTATCAGCCATACTGATTCTAGAAAGATCTTAATGTCCTTCACCCACAGGCTAATCCCAATCCCTAGTCACAGCAATTGGTTCAGGTGTGGGCATATGACCTAAACTGCCCAATCAGAAAAAACTCAGGAAACCAGCTCCCAGGCGTCAGATTTTATTTTATTTTTTAATCCTTGCCATTTGTAAAGCTGTCTGTTGTCAGAATGTAGAGACATCAAGTTCAGAACCTAGAGGAGGGTCCACGAAGGGACTTAGAGCACCCTTTATGCCCTAGGTTTGGAAATTTGAAATATTTGAGCCAGTAACTAACTTTACTTTCTTGCTTTGGTTTGCTAATTGCAGCCATAGGCACCCTCATAGGGTAGACATGGCAAATGAACAGGCACAACACAATATGAAGTGTGTGAAAGGCTTGCAGGGAGATGTCTCAGCTGTCTAGCTTCTGGTGATGTATGCATTACTGACAATGAAAAAGGACCGATAGCTCCCAATACCTGTGGGCTCTGTGAGAGAGGCAGTTCTTAGCATTTTTACACATCACCCCTTTTAATCCTTATAGCAACCTCCTGACACAGGGAGCCAGAAAATATGTCTGCCATCTGATGGATGATGACTTTGTATACATCACCTGATAGGTAAATCAGATAATTTATCTGCCGAAGAGTATTGTGAGGACAAAATGGAATGACTACATTGTCTAAATACTTCTGCAAAGCACAAGACTAAATTAATTTTTAAAAGATTGATCTCTGTGACCAGGGAGATGGCTCAGAATGTAGTGTCCTGTGATAACATGAGGATCCAAGTTCAACAGACAGAACCCATTGAAAGTGGGCATATATGGGAGATGGAAACAGAAGAATCGAGAAACTTACAGAGCTTTTAACCTGCAAACATAGTAGGAAGAAAGAGAGTTAACCCATCAAAGTGAAGAGCAAGGACACTTGAGGATGCCCTCTGACCTTCTGGCCGCCACCTGTGTACTATGTGATCACACCTGTGAGTGCTCCCACACTCACACTGTGAGTGCTTATACATACAAATCATACACACATACTTTTTGGTCCTGCTGCAGCTGGGGTCTGTGATAATGTCCCTGGCCCTGTTAGCACAGGAAGTCATTGGAAACATGCAGTGCTGAGCCAGCCCCACCCTTCACTGGCCCTGAAATTGCTGGCCCTATCCCTTCCTGGATACTGCAGCAAGAAAGCTGACTCCACCCCTCATGGAGAATTCTGCCGTCCCACCTCCTGCCCCTGCAAACTCAGGAAAAATGGTTCTACCATGGGCAGCATATTGGAGCTGACCCTGGTGTCTGAATGCAGATAAGCTAGCCCTGAGGGCATAAAAGCAACAGACCTCCCCATCATATGCCATATGGTGGAATGGGTAAGGTAAAGATGCCCCTAGTACACCTGTGGTAGGTGAGAGAGCTGGTCCAGGGTCACAGACTGAGAGAACTAACCCGTTCCTCACCAGTTGCAGCACACATCTCATATGGGCAGCACACTAGAGCTGACCCTGAGTCAGCAGGGTCAGCTCTGAAGGAATGAGAGCAGAAGACCTAACCACCCCCTCCCTGTATTCCCCCTATGGCAATCTGGAGAGATCTGCACCTTGCCTGGACAAAACAGTGGGGCTGGCCCTGGTGGTGTGAGTGTGGATTATCTGAAGACCTGAGAGCAGTAGAACTGGCCCCACTCCTTGCTGCAGGCTGCAGTGGGTGAGCTAGTTAAGGAAGTGCTGGAGAGTTCACCTGAGTAGTGATGATGAGGGAAAGCTGGCAGGGTGACCAACCCAGATACCACTGAAAACCAGGGCTATGAGTTGGCTCATCCCAATATCCACCCCATCTATGAACTGTTGGAGCAAGTGAAGGGGATGAACCTATAGGTCCAAAACAGCAGGATCTTCATGACACAGAACAACAGAATATCCAAGAGGAGCCCCAGTGAGGATCCATTATTGATGACACAGCAGAAGCCAGAGGCCTTGAGCCAGACCAATGACTGAGACATTGAACACTTGTAAGTGAAGATGGCTGGACTAAAGGGTAAACTGTGACTCAATGGGACACGCTACAGCTTCCATGATCAGATTCCTTTTTACTTTTCGGTTTCTGTTTCTATTTTGTTTTTATTTTTTATCTATCTATCTATCTATCTATCTATCTATCTATCTATCTATCTATCTATCTATCTATCTATCTATCATCTATCTATTTAATCTATCTATCTATCTATCTATCTATCTATTTAATCTATCTATCTATCTATCTATCTATCTATCTATCTATCTATCTATCTATTTATTTATTTATGGAGGTTTCAAAGATGGAGGGGAGGGAAATAGTGGAATCAGGACACATGATGTAAAATCCACAAAAAAAATGAATAAAAGTTCAAAAGAAAACAATATGCTTAGTACTTTGGATTCTTTGATGTATTATGTACATATATGTTTATACTCATTAAGATATGCTTATTATATATTAATAATTTGTTATATAATTTTATACACTAATTATACTTTATTACAACTAAAAATATTTCCTGTCACATACCTCTGGATATTTTCTGTTTCAGGGTCACTAACCCACAGTTATACATGAAATTAACTTAATTTGTGTGTGTGTGTGTGTGTGTATGTGTGTATGCATATTTGTGAAGGCCTTTATCTTTGTTCACATGCAATGACCTTATTACACACCTTCTCTGGCAGCTTTCATCACTCTTACTGATTAATGTTCTACATTTTTATGGATTTCCTCGAGCATTATGTTCCCCACCTGTTTTAGCCCTTATCAGGTGTTTTAGTTTGCTTTCTGTCTCTGTGCTCAACAATCACCAAAGGAAACTTTCAGAGGAAGATGTTTCACGTAGATTACAGTTGACAGTCAGTCACTGAGGGAAGCTAGGACACAAACTGAAAGCAGGAACCTGGAGGCAGAGACTGAAGCAGAGACCATGGAGGGATGCTGCTATTGGCTTACTCTCCATTGTTTGCCCAGCCTGTGGTCTTATACAGCCTAGGACTACCTTCCCAGGCATATCATGGTCTGCAGTGGGCTGAGCTTTCCTACATCAATCATTGATCAAGGAAACACCTCACAGACATGTCCACAGGTCAATCTGATGGAGTCAATCAATTCCTCATCTGAGGTTCTCTCTCCCTATGTGACTCTAGTTTGTGTAAAGTTACCTTGTACTATCCAACACCTAGTAGGCTTTTTAACATGTTCTGTTGGTTTTTTATTCCCTAAAAGATTGTAAATTCCTAAGAGGCATAATCTGTAGTCTAGCTTCTAGCTTATACCTAACTAGGATCCAGGATAAAACATAGGTAACTGGGGAAAATCCTTTTCATTTTATTTGTTTTGTTTTAATTTACCTAACTACAGGTTTCTTTGCAAAAGATATTAAAGGCTCAAAAACCTCAAAACCATCGTTCATTTTATTGAATTTATCTGTCTATTTGCCTGGTTGTTGCTCACTTAACCTCTAGCTTCTAGTCTACCCTTTTTTACCCTTTCGACAGTGTAAGCAAACAAACAGAAAGCAAAAGGAAGCAGCAGCAATTGCAACAAGAAAATAACCCCCTATGCAGGTCAGAAGGAGCCAGGAGGTCATGATGAGCACAGAATGTTTGTCAGTAAGTGCAGAGGGAGATACCCTCAGCTCGCTTCTGTTCAGATATCAAGGATTGGTGCAAACTGCAGACATGTAACCATGAAAAGAAAAGAGAGGAGTGTGAGTGAATGCACACGTGTTTCCTTCCCCAGTGTATCTCAGGCTGAGGCTTGAAGCTCTGATCCTGAGCGCTTACAATATAAGATGCTGTGAGTTTCTTAGAATCTGGAAGAAGTGCTGTATGGATTCAAGGCAGCATATTTAATCTGATGGGCACTGGCTCTTCTTTGTTTTCTTAAATGCCATCAATATCTGTTCACTCTTGGTAGTTATTCTGTATCTGTTCATAGGGCACTAGCACATGATCCATAGATTGTCACATTGATTATATATTGGGGGGGGGTGTCAGGTATTTCCAGTTGGCTTTAAATTCACTGTGAAGTTGGAAATGGCCTTGAAGTCCCCATCATCCTGCCTCACACTCAGCGTATTCAGCTGAGGACTGAACCAAGAAGGGCTTTGTGCATACATGCTAACTTTCAAGAGGGCTCACCAATTGTATTACACCTCTGCCTTACATCAATTAAGTGTAGAATTAAAAAGAAATTTGTCAAATTGCAATGGCTGTGTGACAGTTTGAGTTGAAGAGATGAGCTGCCTCACATGTGCAAGGTTCTGAGTTCAACCCCCCAGCACAGCCACAAAGCCAAACACACCCCCCCCCCAAAAAAAACAACAAAAAAGGAAAAATTCTTCACATTTCTTCTATAAGAATTCTTCCTTTGTTTTCAGGATGCTTCTTGATAATAATGCACAGAGTGGTCATTCCTGTAGCAGTGCTGGCGAAGTGGAAGGCAGGGCTTTGTGTATTCCATCAAAGAAGGCAAAGCTATTAAAGACAGCTGATAATAATGTGCTTCATGTATATATAGTCAGACTTATCATTTACAAAACACTTTCAGTTTTTCAATTTTCTTTGGCAGTAAGTCAAACAGCAAAGAATCATGATGAGTGATCAATAGAGTAAAGAGAGGACACTCCAATCCTGACTGCAAAGAGTGTGGGTGATGTAATCAGTTGGACACTGTAGAGCAAATGTCATTTTTCCATTAGGACATAGGCATATTTCTTAATTACTAGAATGGTGAAGAATAGCTTCCAGCCTCTGTCTGATGCTGTAAAAATGTTTACTGAGGAGATCTGCTGCACAGGAATGTGGATTCAGAGCCTATTTAGTATCAATGTTATCAACTTTCTGATTAGCATTATAAGATATGTGTGTTTGTATCTATTTATCTGTCTATTTACCCATAACATCTGCGTATATGGTATCAAATTCAGGGTAATAACATGGTTTAAATTATGAAGTAAGTAACTCAGATTGTATCTCAGGTCCCTGGATGATGAGCTGACAAGCCTGATTCTCTGTTATCGAACTCTATTCTGTGCTCAACTGCAAACAAAAGCGCTAAGAAGAGCAATCATAGTGAACACTTGGTCTCCAGGTGCTTCGGAGGATGATGCTAGTCTGCATTTCAGCTCTGCAGGCGTATTACTACTACTACTACTGGCCCTCACTGAAGAAGCAGACGAGGTTTAGAGACAGTGAACAACTTAATCAAGGATGCTTAGCTCCCAATTCACAAATCTAAAAATGTCCTTTTTTTTTGCCTGTGTATAAGTCTGTGTGCCACATTTGTGCAGGGCCTGAGCTGGTCAGGAGAAGCACTGGACCCTAAGATTAGGACAGCTGAGTTGTCATGTAGGTTCTGGGAACCAAACCCTGATCTTCCTGCAGAGAATCAATGCTCTTAACTGCTCATTTGTCTCTTCAGCGCCATGAAGCTGGATTTAAATCGATGCATTGAGGCTCTACTAAAACTCACAATGACTAAATGATGGTGTCAACTCTAGACCAATAACCTAGACACTAAATAAGTGAAACCTGCAATCTCGGCACCCACGAGGTGGAGGCAAACAGATCACTGTGGCTCCAGGACAGCCTGAGTTATCAAGCATTTCAGTTTATTTACAAGATAGAGAGGGAGAGGACAAGGAATTTCCATCTCTGTAGTGGTAGAAAGAATAAATTATGTATATCTTTACATTTTTAAATAGTGTTACATACATATTTTAGACAACAGATTGTTTCCAAGATTACCTTCAATGAATCAAACCCTCGTGTGCCAATACTTTATTCTTTCATTTATATATTTAAATTATTTATTTTTGAGATTATATTATTTCCCTCTTCCATTTCAATCTTTCCTCTAAATTCAACTACTTTTTTTTTCTTTCTTTTTGAAGCAGACTCCATTTCTCCAGTCCTTTCAGTTCGGGCTGGTTTGGAGACTTTCTTTGATCCTTTGAATATGGCAGAGGCAATGATTTGGTTCCAGAGGGAAGCCATATTGTTTCCTGAGGCCATTAGTGTAAGTTCATGTTCAAAAAAATATCTCCACTGTATCTTACTAGAGGGTGGGAGACATGGGTGTTCAGAAAACTCTGAGATAGACTGAAGTCCCTGCTAAGGCGTGATAGCAACTGCCCCCCCCCTACACAGCCATTTTGGACCCCCAAGTATGCTAGCAGATAAATGGGGGCAGCCTCATGAACAATCCCAGCCCACCAGAACAGCATGGAATGCCAACTCTGCGAATTATGATGAGCAACAACCAACCACTATGATGATTATCCACTGCCTTTGGCTGTGGCTTCTTTGGCAGTGAGAAATAACTAAAACAGTACTGGTAATCTTGGTAATCTTATTATGTAATTAGTGAAATAGTTTGTAGTAGGTTTTTTCTTTCTTTTTTTTTTTTAAATAGAAAGCTGCTGAAGTGTGCCAGTCTGAATGGTGACAGATTGGCTCAATGCCACATAATAATAAAAAAAAAAAAAGATGGAGCTGGCACTGGAGCCTAGACCCTAACACTTCTTGCTCAGCAATATTTCTAGTGCAGCTTTAGTGCCTCTAATTTTATCTGAAATCATGATAGTTTATTTAAAAGCTAACTTCATGTACAGATAATGGGTTTGGCTAAAGGCATTACCTACAACTATCATTTCACTGTCTCTGGAAGGTGTCCTGGAGATTATTCATGAAGTCTCTCAAAAGTGTGAAACCCCAAAGCAGTCACATTCTTCTCTCTCTCTCTCTCTCTCTCTCTCTCTCTCTCTCTCTCTCTCTCTCTCTCTCTCTCTCTCTCTCTCTCTCTCTCTCTCTCTCTCTTTCTCTCTCCAGCTTGGCTCACAAGTCTTTTTCTTCTACCGAATGAGAGAGATTTCCCAGTGAGGTATAATTACTGAGGAGATACCTCTTCCATTTAGACTTTCTCAAAGTAGCAAAAATAAATTTCATTTTGAAAGATCAATAGAAACTGAGTTAATCATTTAAAAACGCTGCGGAATATTTCTGGGCTATCGATAGTCTTATAGTCCTACCGGGATTGCCTGCAGGCTAGCTGCAAAAGCAAAGCGAAGCAAACTTCACAAAACCACCCTGGCCTTCTCCAGAGGCAGCCTCCTTGCCTCCTAACCAACGCAATCGTCCTTCGGCCTCTGCCTCTGTGGGGTTGTTTTTAAGCATCCTTCACCATTGAATTGTGTACACTTCCTCTGTTATTAGAAAGACAGGCCATATTTGTCATCTAAAACAAATCACACACCCACAAAGGCCAAAATGAAGGGAAAGGCTGCCTAAAAAACATCTCATACCTAAACGGGAAAGGCCCCGGTGTGTATTCTCACCCTCAGCTCTGGTCCGTTGACTCAGTTCTGAGTTTTTTTCCTGTAAAGTGGAAGCGGCTGTTAGAACTGTTGGCTATTAACGTAAGCATCTGCGTGGGTTCCAGAGACTTACTTGAAGCGAATGAACAGGCAGACACTTGAACTATAAAGTGGCGCCAGATCAATAAAAAAGCGGTAATAGTGATAATTTTACAAGCTGGCTTTTCATTAAAGGTGGATCCTAGCATTATTGGTTTCCAGAATTGTTCACAATAATTTTGCATACTTAAGTATTTTTATATTTCCCCATGCTTACTGAAGTTGTGTGAAGATCTGCTCCTGACAACTCAAAATGGCATTTATTTAAACAGTCTGGAAAATGCACATCAGGCCATGATACAATGAGCACAATGTGGTTGTCTAGCCTTCAAAAAAGCTTATTTAAAAAACTCCAGCCTTCTACTCAATTACGCAAATGATAAATACAAATGTTAGCTCACTTGTCGTGTCTATTATTAGGCGACTGTAGAAAATATGAAGATTTCTCAGACAATGTCCATTGTCTATTTGTTTCTAATTTCCTTCTGTTAACGTCACCGTAGATTTCAATGTCATACTCCTGCACGTGGCTGCCCCTAATCTGACAGTGTCAGAGGATCTATCTTCATTTTCTCACTCCTTCCCTAATCTAATCCTCAGCTCTAACATGCAATTAGTGCCCTCTTCGCCCTCTGCATACCAAACAGGCTGACTGCTACAGCTTTCCCTGTGCAATCCGTTTAGCTAGGCTGCCAGTAATGAATATGTACATTTAGAAGACCTCAGCGCAGAGGGTCACAGGCAATCAACCTTGAATTCAATTATGCAAGTCAAGGTTAATGACTCGCTGCAGTGGTCAGAGGCATTCAGAATCCAGCAGATTAAATCAGCCTGTCAGAGCTGACAATGTAGAAAGGGCGGAATTGTGTGAGAAACAGGGATTCATGCAAAGATAAAATGGTGTCAGTCCTCAACGAAAATTACATGGAGTTCTCTGTGGCAAATCAGATTGTAAATCTCCTGTGGACCCGCAATATGATTAGTCTACATAAAGATGTTTCTAGATTGTAATACGGAGCCACTAATAGGACCTCCTGAACCTCCCTCACTGGATAACTCTGCTGCTTTTAATCTCAACCGTTTTCATGTTCTGATTGTACTGCATAAAAATGAAGTTATTATTTCCAAGCTATATTCACCTAGTATGCACTATATAATTTTTTTGAACATTACCTGAAATTTAATTGGTAGAAAAAAGTTAAAAATATCCAGTAATTTTATACTGTTTCCCTTCATTTACTCTTGATCTCTTCTTTGATATCAGTGTACTGCACCTAGTTGGAAGGAAAAAAAATCAGATATAGGTTAAAAATCATAAAACAGGTGCCCTTTGATTTATATATAGCACACAGATTTTAGGCATTCTTAAAAGTAAATTACAAAGCAAATCTATAAAATATTTACTGGAATTTGTTTGGCACAAATTATTGCATTGTACATGTGTTCTCTAGACTCATGTGTGGAAGGAGCTTGGACTGATTCTCTCTGGTCAGTGGAGAGTCCACGGCCGAGAGACCATGACGTTTGAATAATTAACATCCATAAGATTATGTATTTTCTTAAGATAAAAAAGGTCTTTAAAAGTTATGAGTAAATAAAAACCTAGGGATTTTAAATAATGAGCCAAGTTTAATTAGAAATCTATTCTCATTTTATTTTTCTCTCCTGTTTCAAAATATTTATTTATTTCCATGTATATGTGCATATGTTTGCAAAGACCCTTGGGGACCAGATGAAGCCATTTAATCCCCAGGAACTGGATTTGCAGGTGGTTGTGAAGCCCCCTTGTGAATACTCAGAATCAAACCTCGCTCCTCTGCAGGAGAAGCAGGTGCCCATAACCATTGAGTCATCTTTTTAGCTGCTCTTTTTATTTGTTTTTTGTTGGGGGAGGGGGTAGGGGCAAAGTCTTACTATGTAGCTGAGGCTAACTTTAAACTCATGACTCTTGCTTTGCATTCTGAGTGCAGAAAGTCTAGGCACACATACACGTCTAACTTCTCTCTCATTTTCTTTCTTCTTGCCTATGAATTGCCTTTTCTTCTTGGGCTAGTACATATGCTGTATGTCTTGTTCATGCTAATGTGGGCTTGAGAATAACTGTCTTAGTCTGAAGGAGAGTATACACTTAAGTGAAGAAAGGAGAGGTCTAGTTTACTAGCTGACGTGGCTAGAGAGAAATGTGTGCTCTGCTGGGTCCTGAGGAGAAGGTCATGGATTATGCCTCCATGACTATGCATATTATGATGCATGCAAGTTGGGAGGTTGGACTTAAGATATCAGGGAAAATGCCACAAATAGTGGAATATTTGAGTTCATCTGTGAAAAAGGAGCAGGAGTTGAGGCCCTTAAGCCCAGAGATTAAGAGCAAGTGAGTAAGTGATGTGAACTGGCCAGGACATGCGGATTACAGCAGGTGACAAAAAGGAAATGACATCTGTGGGATGTCTCAGGAACAGGCTGAGATATCAAAGAGAGGAAACACCACATTCAGATCTCACCCAGCTGTCTTCCAGCTTCCTCAGCCTCACTCCTCCTGGCTTCTTCTGCCTGTTCTGTCTTTCTATGCCCGCCTTAAATACCCTCTTCACTCAGTTGTTTCACATCCAGGTTAAGATTAAAGGTGTGGCCCCACCATTGCCAGCCTGGAATTCCCACTGTAAACTAAGATGGCCTCAAACTCAGATTTTCTGGGATTAAGGGCATAGGTCACCGCTCCAGATATTCCCTGTGCTGGAATTAAAGGTATAAATCATCACTCTCTGATCCCCCTGGATTGACTGTGGGTAGATCCCTCTGATATCTCAGGGCTTTGTGAAATTGTTGACCAAATCATGGTTATTATCTGAACCACATTGGATTCTTCTTTTCTAGCTGTCTTTTCAACACTGTGAGTTTTTAACATCCACAATTACTTCCCTTGTACCACATTTAATAGTGCAAATGACCTTCTTCCCAGCTTCATATAGGTCAGAACGGCTTATCAGTTTCGTTGGGTGACTCATTAGACTTAGCTTCCTGCAGCCCCCAAATAGGGTAGCACTTATGTGAAGGGGGCAGAGCAAGGGCTCCCAAATGGGTAGGCATGCAGGCTGGCTTATAATATTTCTCACGACTAGTGGTGGTAACCATTTTCTCACTAGATATATACTGTATCTGGAACCTTTTCAGCCCCCAGAGTGACCGTGATGTTGGGCTTCATAGCACTTCCTGCAAGGATAATGTTTTCTTTCTCAAATCTGAGAGTAACATTTAGCTACTCATTTAATCTGTTTAGATTTATTTTATTTCAGGCATGTTTTCCATGCATGTATGCACACAATATACATGCCATCTGCCCAAAGAGGTCAGAAGAGGGCATCAGAGCTCTTGAAACTGAAGTGGTAGATGGTTATGAGCAGCTATATGGGTTCTGGGAAACAAACTGGTGCCTTCTTTAAGAACAAATGCTCTTAACCACTGAGCCAACTATCTAACCCTCTTAAATATTCATTTAAAGCACGACCCCATAACATGACCACATTGATGTTACTGAGCCCTGTTCCTTCTTAGTTGGTAACTTTTATAAATGCTTAGGCAGAAGGAAATGTTTGGAAGCCCTGGCCTGATGAGTGAGAAGGTACCTTTGTAAATATGCAAGGAAAGTTTTTGTTGTCTCAGTAATCAAGGGGGTACTCCAGGGACTACTGTTCATAATATATATTGTTGATGCCCACATGGTAACTGAATTGAAGAGTGACATGCTCTTAAACTCTTTCATATAGTTAGAATGTTGGAAGAAACATGCATTTTGGAAGGAAGACCAGGGATCGAGTATGGAATGCTGCATGCCCTTTGTTAAAAGAGGTAGACTAAGTTTGTGAATATATTTGTCTGCCATACTCTCAGTAGTAAATGTAGTTTAAGGACCAGAGATATACTTGATCTATGAATGAATGAAGAAATTAAGGCAACGTGAATAAATGTGACCGTTTTAGGAGTTGGGGGTTAACATAAAGATTCTGCTGAATGGTCTGGTATACAGCCATAACAGAATTGGAATTACAGAAGGTGACGCAATGCCAGAAATGATGACTGTCTCCACCTCTATCACCATTGTCATCTTCATTGTTTACTAGCATCAAATAAAAAAGTATTCCTGGTACCTGAAGTGTAAGCAGACTTTACCCAGACTTCCAAAACAAAAGGAGAGCTAGCTCTGCAAAACCAAGTGCATTGCTGTTTCTGCTAAGAGAG
Organism: Phyllotis vaccarum; assembly: GCA_033318265.1. Taxonomy (NCBI): domain Eukaryota; kingdom Metazoa; phylum Chordata; class Mammalia; order Rodentia; family Cricetidae; genus Phyllotis; species Phyllotis vaccarum. The sequence continues at coordinate 80,133,867 of JARWLC010000007.1, read as the reverse complement.
TCAAAACTGCAGCAGTCATTTATATTATTTATTCTTCATGAATATTATTTTCAGGTTTATGCATGTGCAATAAGCCCAAATGTTCTGGGAGAGCTTCCAGTTATCTCCGGGCTGTGCTTGCTCCACATGCATGCTCCTTGCTGCGGCTCTGTGTTTTCCTTCTTACTCCATACCTTAAACATTATTCACAGAAAGTCATTTTTACCCTCGTCTTATTCTTGTCTTCATCTTTCTAGGGTTTCAGTTTTTCAAGAAAGCCAACTGATTCTGTTAAAAAGCAAGCAATGAAACAGGTGCTTCTAAGATCAGACTAGATGAGGAGGTCTAGCCAACATAGCTAACTGGGGAACTCACAGGAGACCCCATGATATACAGGTCCATGCCCAATTTAATTTTAGATTATTTGTGCTAAGCCAAGATGATATTGAAGGACTATCATGCCCTATTATTACCCCCTAGTTCTCTTCCTGCTCAGTTGAGGTGATGGAGTTGACTAGTTCAGTCTTTGCAGAAGCCTCTTTCTGTCGCTGCTACATGAACAAGCCCTTTATGATAGTGTGAAGATTTCCTTTAATGGCAATTGATAGTGGTTTTCTGATGATGTGAAGTCACCATTTTAAGTTAATAGATTGTTTTATTTAAAAAATATGCAGATAATAGCATAAAAGGTGAGTGCTGATCGCCAAAGCAGAAAAGTGGTCCAGTATTGACAAACATTTGAGGACTCTCTGCAGGTCTGCAGGGTGTGCTCCAAGGACACCACACAGTTTCAGCCACAGGACAGTGATGCATCAGGCTCAAGCTTTGATAGCAGATCTGCCTTTAGCAGTAGAAAGGAAGCAATGGAATTTTCAGGATCCATTACTATATAAATTATGGATTAAATCAGTAAAGGTTCTGAGCTATGGATTGACATGATGCATCCTGTCAAAGGACCACTTACAAACTCAGAAGGTTCATTTGTGATGTAACATGTCAAAAGCCCATTTATTAAAATCTTTGTGCTCTAGATTGATGATATTGTCTTTTCTCAAAATTTATTTTAGTCCTTTGAGAAGAGGGAAGAAACGACAGCTCTGTTTTTAAAGTGACAGCTAGGAGATGGTTGTGACTGCCCAGGTAAGTGGTAGTGAGCGGCTGAGCTAAGTTAGTACCATATGGATGGTCTAGTAGGCTTTTATCACCAACTTGGTGGTTTCCCAGTGAAAGGACTTTGAAAATGAATTCTCCAAACTGTCTCATCCTTATAGCTGCTCTTGGGGCCTATGTATACATTCTGTATATATTTGGTTAAATGTGTACAAACAAAGGGTAGAGGAAATGAGTATAAGTCAGTTTTTCTAAAAAAGACTTCCTCAGTGGATACTGTTATGTGGTAAAATATGCTTTATAAATTAAAAAACCTATAATATAGAAAATGCACACTGAATATATAATGCTATTGAAGCTGACAAATTGGTGTGTAGTTACAAAGAAATAAAAGTCATGTAATACAAAGGGGGCTGATGTTGTTAATTAAATGGTGTAACAGACTGTGAAGCAAGTTCTGCATTGGGTTGACTCTTCCTGTAAATAGACAAGATATAAGGATTCACTCATCCATCTGTCTAGTCTATAAATATTTATTGAGTACATTGATTATGGTTTTATGGATTAGAATCACGAAGCATGGAGGTGGCCAGGCAGGTCGTGGACTCTGTATTTCAGGAGTAAGTGCTCGGCCCAGGAACTGCTTGCTAAGTGGGATGTTATTTACTGATGCAGACAAATTAAAAACATAAATAACATTCCAGTGTCCAAATCTTTTCAATAAGCACAAATTATGAGTTTTGTATATGTAAAACACAGTCTCCCAGTGGAGAAACACTTTATTTGTGATTTATGTCATATCAAGTGTAGGGCAATTGCTAATGTTACAACCATTCACTAATCCTGTCTGCATTTATCCCTCTCTCCGAGTGGGCCACACAGATATATTTCTGGATGGGAAAGTAGTATCTGTCCCCCTGTCATTCATTCATGTATTAATAGGTAGATTTGGCATAATAGCTTTTGGTATTTGACTCCCAGCTTGTGTTAGCATTCAGGCATGTGTGCTGGCCTTAGCGTCCTGACAGGATATATTCTCAGCTGCAGCCGGTGTACATTCCCTGTGCTTCCTTAGAAAGGACACCCTTTCCCACCTCCCTTCTCTTTCTCTTCCTTTGCTCTAGTCTCCAGGGACTGGTCTCTGCCTCCTTCTCTGCCACTTCTCCCTCTTCTCCAAATAAACCTCCTACATGAGTCCTGTTTCACGGTGTGACTTCTTTCTCACCGTAAATTCCAATAGTTCGATCTCAAGACCACATTGGAAATGGCAGCAAATGACATAACTACCCTGGCCATACTCCCAATGTCCCTTTTGGTGTGACCAATCCTGGACAGATAGGTGAAGGAGAGAAACTTTCCCTTGATGGCCCTAGACATGGGCTCGGGGATTATTTTCCCTTTGAGTTCACTTCTATCATTAATTGCCCTACATTTTGAGACCACTATCTACACAGAAAATGAAAGGATCTTTTAAAAGTGCTCACGTGAAGATCTAAGGGTGGAGCCCAGTGATGGAGTGCTTGCCTGGCAAGTGACAGACCTGGGGTTTGGTGCCCACCACACGGCAAAGCCAGCAACAGCAGCAGCAGCAGCAGCATCAACACACTCTAAACTGAGTTGCTGCAATTTTCTCACAGCATATTGATATACTTACAATCAAACCCCATCCTATCATAGCCAGTCTGACTGCTCTGCCTCATTTTCCTTGCTCAGTCTCAGATCCTGATTCTGTTTGACATTTCCCAAGTCCTTTCTTGCTTTTGCTTTGCACACTTATCTTCAGTGAGTGGTTCTTTCCCAGTCTGATGCCTGGTAGCTACCTACCTACCTCACTAGCCTTAGTGTGAGAGGCCTTTTCTGACTATCCATCCTGTGGCAGACTGCTTCCTTTTATCCACTACTAATGCCATTCATAAAATTTCATACTTTTCTTTTTCATTTAGGACACTAGTCATAATTTGCTTTTATGTTCTTATCTGTATTCTTGTTAATTATGTCTCTTGTCTAAAATCCATGAGGGCAGACAGCATGCCTCTTTTGTTGACCACTGAACATTCAGTTCAGAGTACATATCTGGCCCATAGCAGGTAATCAATAAATATTTGTTGAAAATATTGATTGCAAACTTTCGTCCATTCTAATTTGGAATGTCCATTTTTGCTGAAGTGTGAAAACCAGATTGTATTTAGAGTTTGCTTCTATGAACAACAAATCTGTGAAAGCTAAGCCTTATAGTTTATGGTCAGAGAAGGTATTTTGTCCACTTCCTTGAAACTGAGCAATATGGTGAGCCCCACTGGGGCAGGGCAGCCCCTAAAACATACACTCTGTGTGAGCTGTTTTCAGCTAGAATCCCAGCTAATACAGTCTATAAACTAATGAGCCAAGATTAGTGTGCATTTACTAGTTAAATAAAGAGCTCAAAGAAGATTGATTTCTATTTAAACCTTAGGCCAGTGCAAGAAAAAGTCTTTGTGATCTCCATACAGTTCAACTTAGCTCTTCTCTTTGAAAGACTTCAGGGAAGTTTTAGTTTTATTTGGAGTCTCTTGGTTCAAACAGGACTTGGGTTTGGAGGTCTTTGTCTTATCAGCTATGGAAGCAAGAAGAAGAAGATTCTTCGTCTTTCCTGACACAGGAATTGTGTCAGAGTCTTACATAGGAATTGCTATTCCTTCTGTTCCTGCAATCATATTTTACTCCTCATGCGAGCAGGCTTTAAACTATGAATCATCTTTACTATTTACCCCTTGCTGGCCTATTGGGTGTGTCCTCTCCCATCAGATCTTTCCTCTTGGACTGCTGTCCAGTCACATGTCAATTTAATCTTCACCCCTAACACCAACAATAAGGAGGTACTACCTCTGTGATGTCTACTCCAAATAAGTGGGCTTTCCTCACTGATGAGGCCAGGGCTGTCTGAGTGCTGCTTAAATTTTACCCCACCTCTCTCTTGTCTTTAGAGGAACCTATTCAAACCATAAGACCCTTTCTTAAATTTCTCTTGTGTTTTGGTCATGTATACAAAATTCCAAGTTTTCAAATAGAATTTGAGCTCCTTATACATTAAAATGAGTCCAGTGAACTTCATGAGTTGGCATGTTATTATTTTAAACAGAGGGCAAAGGAACGCCAAGATTTAAAACCTAAAGTTTCTTGATAGCTCATTTGTGAAGTCAGAAAATCTTTTTTTTTTTTTTTAAGTTTCAAATTCATTTTACTTACTGTCAAAGTAGTGATTTTGTTTTTATTACCGCCCAGAGAGGCCCATTATCTTTTTCATCACAGGAGACTGCCTGAAATGACATGTCTCCCTGAGAAAGGGACAGGCTAAGGAAGCATATTGTGAAAGCTTGTGGTTTTTGTGGAACTGCTCAGGCTTTGATTGGTTGAAAGGAGCATGGAAAATCTATATCACTGAGACATTTAAATCTGGGGAAGATTTGATTTTTGAGAATTTCTAGTTGCATAGTTTTAAGCATGGTGTCTAATTCCATCAGAACATTGTGGGCTAAACATGACTTCCATTTTTTATTTACTGGCTTTGGTATTTGAATGTTTCAAGCCTGGGTTTACTTGATTATAGAGTAGAAATAATAGTAACAGCATCAAGTAAGATGGGGCTTTTGTGTGCAGTATAAAAATCAATACACTGCCAGTGTATTGCCTGATACAAGAGAAGAATGTGGCGTTTGTGAAATAAAAGACATTACTTAGTAACTATTACTCATATTTTTTGATCCCTATTAAGAATAGAGTCATTCATAAAATTGTTTTCCTGAGACCAACATGGTTTAGGGTTTTAGGATGCCAAGACTTGTGTTCTGATTGTGTTTTGTGATACTAACTTCAAAAGCTTAAAGATTTACCCTCCAATTCACAAATAAATCCAAATCCATACCAATTTAATATTTTCAGACAGGGCAAGTTCTGAGTTTTCCTACTAGTATATAAAACAAATATCTCTCCCTTATCCTGGAACTTTTGACTTAAATTATTCACAAGAATTTGTCAATGGTTTCAACAAGTAACTGCCAAAAAAAATCTTCATGGTGTGAAGGTTCAAGTGCAGGCTTTTAGATCATGTATTCTGGCTCACCTTGACCTTGTCTGCTTCACAGCTGGACCCAGAGTGTCAAGACTATTGGAACTTAGTAGAAAATGCCTCTCCTTGCTTCTCACTCTGTATTTTTAAAAGTATCAGGCTATAGTGTTTTAAACGTGAGTAATAAGGTTATCGAACTGTAGAGTACAGGAAAATGTTGTTGGAATGAGTTAACCATTCTAATGAGAGGCCAATCAATCAGTGCCAACTTTTAATTGATTCAGTGAGTTTGTCTATTAAAAATGCTTCACTCTGAAACAAATAATTATGTAAGATGTGGTTTTGTCAGTCTACCCCAACAAAAGGACTTCTATTAAGTTTCATGAGTGGCTTATTTTACCACCTGTGCATGTATTTATTGAGCATCTACCGAGTGTAAGTGAGTATGTGTAAATTTACTTGTCTTTAGGGCACATAGTCACAAGTGGAAGGGTGTGTTGTGATAGTTGATGCCCTTTGTAAGGCTTGAGAATTTAACAAACGTGCTGCATTTGGACTTGCTAGAGTGAGAAAGAAACTGAGGGTGCTGCACGCAGGAGTTGTAATAAAACGTCCTTCTAGCATTGCTTTCTTTTCTGATGCATTTATTGCTTAAAGACTGAAGACAGGTGGAGCGATATGACCTGCCTGCTCTCTCTTGCTTCCTACTCAGCCGCCTTGCCTGATCTTGCAGATTCTCATTTTAATTGACCATTACCTCCAACTAGCAATGGAAACAGCAGAAGGTGGACTTCCTTGGCACTGAACTTCAGGAACTTCTTTTTGCGTTGATTCATTGAAGTCAGGCTTTTTGGAGAGACAGGTTGATTTGAGTGTAGGATGGTTCATTCTCTCAGGCTCATGCATTGAAAGTTTGGTCAGCAAGTGAAGCCATGTACTAGTCTAGGTGAAAATAATGTCTGATACTGAGCTCCTAACACTGCAGAATAGAAAGGAGGAGGCGGCAATGGTGATATGTGTTCAAGGGTCTTAGAGTTGAACTGGGACAGATTTCTGGATGACAGCACTTCGTATACAGGTGTTGGCTGACTATCTAAGCCAGCACAGATCCAGGATCCAGGGGCCATTTCCAGGCAACCAACTTGTACCCCCTAGCAGAGCGGCCGGGGATGGGATTTCCCTTCATGAGAGTCTGAGCTTAGAGGAGTCAGAAGTGAACAGATTCTTTAAACTTACTCATGTTCTTCTGTCTCTGATCATCTATCCCACAGGACAAAGATGCATTTTTAAAAATGAAGTTTCAACCTCCTACCTGAATGTACCATAGGTCTTCAGAGAATTATATTTTCATTCTCTCAATAAATTAATGCGGCACGCATTGCTCAAGGACAGAAACACAAAGAAGGAACTTAGTGTTTTAGTGACAAGCCAGTGAAAAGGCAAATAAATATTTAAGCTGGACAGTAATGAAAACAATAACATTGACAAGGTGAAGTGATACAGAGTGACTAGGCAGGAATGGACTGTGAAGGGTGGCTTGGAGGGCCTCTCTGGGGGTGAAAATGTGACATCTGAATTTATAACCAAATGTCTATGAGAAGCCAAACACAGAAATGTCAGAAAAAAGCACCCTAAAAAAATAACAGCACATGCAAAGGCTCCAAAGAAGCTGAGCTTAGCATATATGGGATGATGGTAGAAGGCCGGAGTAAAGAAGGTGGGGTGGTGGTGTCTACACGATGCTGCAGGGCATTTGTAGATCATGGTAGAACTTGTGAATGCATCTCAGTATAAAGGGAAGCTTTTGGAAATTCTAAGAAAAACAGTGTCAAAATTCAACTAACACTTAAAATTAACCACAGTGTAGCAGATTGACAAGGAATGGAGGTGAAGATAAGAAAGATTAGCGGATGATCTGTGGGGACATGACAGTGACTCGGACTAAGGTAGTGAAAATGACTGAGAGGGGATTAGATATGGGACACAGCTTGTAAGAGGAGGTGAGAAAGCTGGAAGATAACTTGGGCAAGAGGTTTGAGAGAGAAAAGTCAAGATAATGTTAAAATTTATGACCTTGTATGCACCCTTTACTGAAGAAAAGCATGACAGAGGAACTAGGTCAAGTGACGGTAGGAATCGGATGAAGATTTGAGCAGCTGTGGGATAGGATCAGCTTCACCTCTGGGATCAGCAGTTTATATGTGGTACTGAATGCGATTTAGAGGGTTTCATGAGGCAGGGACCTCAGGGTAATCTTGGTGTTTAGATGTTAGAGATGAAAGGAGGGGGAGAGGGAGGGAGAGAGGGATAAAGGGAGGGAGAGAGGAGGAGGCTAAGGTTGACTGGGCATATAACTCAGTTGGTAGACGGCTTGCATGGAGCCCTGTGTTCAGTCCACAACACTATATAAAATGGAGGTGGAGGTATGTATCTGTAATTTCAGTACTTGGGATGTAGAGACATTGGATTTAAAAATTTAAGGTCATTCTCAGAGAGAGTAGGATTAGAAATTCAAGGTCATTCTCAGCTATATAGCAAGTTTCAGGTTTGCCTGGGCTGGAGAACTAAACTAAACTAAAAACTAAACTAAACTTATTGGAAATAAATTTGGAGAGAAATTTGGGCAAAATGTTGCCAGGAAGCCTTCCAAGAAAAAGGGAGTGTTCAAAAGTGACTGACATGTTACAGGAGATGAGAACTGGTCATTGTTTTAAGATATAGGGGGGTTGGGGTGGGGTGAGGTTTTGGTAACACATGGAAGCTGACCAGAGACAGGTCAAGGTGGAATGTATCCTTCATCTCTAACCTAGGAGTCTTTTGTCTTCTGACTGTGTCAACAAAACTTCCATTGTAACTTCTCAGTTTGAAATAAGTTAAAAATGCTTTACTTTGAGGAGATAATGAAAGACCATTGGGTAGCCCGTGTGCATTTCTGTAGGCAACAACAGAACAACAAAGGGATGGAAAACAGCTTAGGGGATCACGAAATTCCTTCCTTTCCTGCTTCTCTCTTGCCTTCTGCCTTCTACATCAGGAGATATTACTGCATGTCATGTGGCAATGGACACAGTCCAGAAGAAAGCGATAATCTGACAATGGGTCAGACTTGGTTACATTGCAGGCAGAGACCACCGGTTTTAGTTAGCAATGCAATACCCCAGTCTGACACTGCCCCACACTTGGGCATACAGAATTGTTGTGTTAAATGATTGAGGCTGTAACTGGAGTTACCTAACCAACCATGAAAGATGGGAGAGAATTACATGATCTGATCCAGCAATTGTAAAGCACTATGTAAATAATCCATGAGCTTGGAGACTGGTAGGGCAAAAATAATTGTCGAACATGACCTCTTCCGTGTCTGTATCACTCCTAAGCCATTTTTGTATTACTCTGGTCCTCCAGAGCTACTGTGAGTAGATTCTAGGAAAGTTTGAGCTCAAGTGGGTGCTTAGCAATCTGAGATGTAGGACATTGATACTCGAGTGACAAAGATAAAGTAGAGAAATGACATATTTTTAAATGTGATTTTTTGGGTTATGGAAAAATGTTTTTAATAATCTATGTTGGTTACCTAAGTTAAAAAATAAGCCAGATAGTTATTTGCTCAATTTTCAAATTCTAGACATATTTGATAAGTTGTGCTTTGAATTATTTTGGGTCTATAGTGACAAAGACATTTATATAGACTCTTTATACATATGTCTTGTGTGTGTGTACAGATACACACATGTATGCACATACATATAAAGGCTATAGGGCATCTAAAGAAGTGTTCCTCAGGAAACTTGATTTTTGTTAAAAAAAATATTTATTTTTGTGTGTATTTATGTCATTGTGTGTGTGGGGTGGTGGGAGGGTGGGTTGTTAGAGGCCAAATTATGGGAGTCAGTTCTATACTTCCACCATGTGAGTACCAGGGACTGAAATCAACTCAGGTTGTTAAGCTGGGCAAGAAGTGCCTTTATTGTGTGAGTGTCTCACCACCTCACCAACTTTTTATTTATTTATTTGTTTGTTTGTTTGTTTGTTTGTTTTATTTATTTATTTATTTACTTATTTATTTATTGTGAGGCAAGAGTTTTTAATTGGCTTTGGAGTCCAGCTTTTTAAGTTCTGAAGATCAAACTCAGACAGATTCTTGAGGTTGAAAGATAAGCACTTTCCCATGTCAACTACATCCCTGGTCCCTGATTCTCCCCCAAGAAGGGCAGCAGAGATGAAAATGCAGGATGATAAAGGTTTGAGCGCTTTCACTAGGCAGGCCCATTGCAAGAACATTATACTACCATATTTAAGACCTCACAGTGAATTTTTTAATGTTGTTCCATAGTTTTGGAATGGGGAAGCTGAGGCTCAGAGGTAGTGAGTAACAGGCCCCGGGTCACAAAGCTTGATATGGTAGAACAGAGATTCGAATCCAGGAAACTGGTCTCAACATTCCCAACCTTACCCTCCACAATGATCCTGGACCTCTCTGAGGTGGGGGACTTTGTCTCACAGGAGCCCTAAGGGATGGCGAATGGAAACATCAGTGTGGCATTCATTGTGAAGATGCTTCTTTTAATTAGGGCCTTTCTCTGCTTTTTCCGCCTTGTGACTTGGGGATAGAAGGCAACCCCCAACTCAAATCAAGCCACACTACCACACTCTTGGTTCTTAGAAATGACTCAACAATTTAAAACTCCAATTTCCACTTCTAGTGATGCACAGTTGGTGACGGAAGGGAAAATCTCTTCCCCCTTTGCTGAGCAGTGGTCCTAGGAAACACCCTTAAACTGTAGGTGGAAAAAACTTGACAGCTTTTGTTTTCTTCAATTTTCCTTTTTCCTCTCTCTCTAACTATCCCTTCCTTTCTCTCGCTCTCTCTTTTTCTTATCTCTGCCTTTCTTTACCACTTTCTTATTTTTCTTTATTCTTGTGATTGTCTTAAGCAAATCACAAATCTCAGGCCTGTTATGACTATAGTTTCCTTTCTTATGGAATAAAATGAATGATGCTTTCTCCAGGATTTCATCTCAGCAATGGCAGAAGATGCACCTATGAGCTCCAGACGCTGAGTCCACAGGTAGAGTAAATAGTAGTCAGTGACTAAGTGATTCTACAATCGGGGTCATTCCTCTGAAGTTCACTCCTCTGAACATTTCCTCAATGTGTATCACAAGATGGAAGGCTATGAGGCCTTCATTTTCTTACCTAAAAAAGCATAAATATTCAGTGTTAGTCAAACTAGCTAGCATGTGGAATCAACCTGCATGCACTAATGGATGACTTGATAAAGAAAATATGTACACACACACACATACACACAAGTACTATTTAGCATTAAAAAGAAGGGCATTCTGTCATTGCACCAATGTGAAGAAGAAACTTAAGACACCATGCTAAATGAAATTAACCACATATTAAAGATTTCACTTACATGTGAATCCTAAAGAAGACGACTCTGTAGAGAGAACCGAAGGTGATGGCAGAGGTGTAGATAACAGAGAAAGGCTGAATGAGAAGGAACCATTGAATAAAAAGATGACCACAGCTAGTGAAATAGATTGTATGCTTATAAATTGATAAAATGTTCCTACTTCATAAAAGTATAAGAGACGATGACTACTAGCTTATTATAAACAGTCTACATGTTCACACATCAAAATATTATATCTTAGAGATATGCACAATATTTATAAATTAAAAATAAAATACCAGTGTTTTGTTTTGTGTATGTGTGGAAGCCAAATGTTCTATGTCTCCCTCAGTTGCTCTTCACTATTATTATTATTTTTTTGATAAAGTTCCTCATGGGTTTAGCTGACTGGCTGGCCAGCAGGCCGAAAAGATCCTCTTTGTCTCATTGCTGGGATTATGCATGTGTTTGTATTTTAAGTTGATGTCAAGGATGAAATTTAGGTCTTCATGTTCGTGTGGCAAGTACCAATGAAGCATTGTCCCCAGCTCTAAATTTTATAGTTTTCTATATGAACGTATTATTTTTTCCTACTTTTGGTCACATTTCTCTCATATTTCTATAAATTTTAAGTAAAAATTACAAAGAAAAGACTTGTAGACAATCTCACACAACTCCTCCTTCCTGTAAGTTGGATTGCAGAATGGGAATTGTTGAGTCAAGTAATGTGTGCTTTTACCCTTCCCCAAACTCTTCTCTGGAATGCATCAACCAACATCACACAGGATGTCATTTTCTACACATCATCATTTCCACAAAGCACCTCTTCTCAAAGATATATTTTTGCCATTATCTTGAAGAATTATATCACAGTTTTAATTTACATCTATTTTTGTTCTTTTGATTCTAGGCAGTATGAGAAGTGTAGTAAAGTTAGCATTTTTGAAATATATTAATGCTCTTCTCCTTTTTTCTATGTCTTTTTACACGGCTCGTTTCTTATCCAGCCAGAGGCATCCAGTGCTTTGGGGGAAGCTCAGGACTCTCATAATAGAATGAAAAGAGAAAAGAGATGTTCGACATTTAGCTTTTGAATTTTAAAATAAGACTTCTGATCTGCATTAAGATAATTGTCTTAAAAGATAGGCTCTTTTCAAAAAGTAAACTTTTAAAACAGAATTTAGCACACTGACAGAAAGTACTGTAAAGTCTAGCTTCCTGTGTGGTTGCTACAGTGTGTGTTGCACTGTGGATACAGAGGCAGGAATGGCAGAGTCTCAGAGAGGAGCCAAGCCCTCCCCACCAGGGTCCATAGGTTCTCACCCACCCAGTCTCCCTTCTATCATCATAGATTCCTTTCTCCAACCAAAATGCTTTACTCAGTATGTGGACAATTTATCTAGATTCTTTCTCTTCTTGCTGTTATGTATGGTATTAACTTGTTCAAGTTCATTGATGAATATTCCATTTTAAATATGTCACCATTTATTTTTCAGTTCAGGGAGTGAAAACTGTAGGTTCCAATTCTTACTGCTGTGCATGTTCAATCATATCTATGCAGTTGCTTATGGAATGTACTGGATCTCAGGGTGGCTTTAATTTGTGTAACAAACGGACTTTTCATAGACTTATTGGTTGAGTGTTTATTCTTTTTAATATGCCTGTTTAAGTGGTTGGTTGTTTCTTTTGCCAAATGAAGTAGTTTTGTTGCTTTTTCTTGAGACTTATTAATTCTTTATATAGTTGGCTATCAATCCTTTTCCAGCACACATTTTATAACCTTTTCCACAAACACTGACCATCATTCTTAATTTAATAGTGTTTTGCCACAAAAAATTCCAATTTATTTTTATTTTATATCTGTGTGCACACGTGCACACGAAAGCCAGAGAACATTATGTGTTCTGTTCTATCCCTGTCTTATCTTATTCCCTTGAGACAAGATCTCGTGCTGAATCTGGAGCTGGGCTGGTGACCAGCATGTCCCAGTGGTCTTCCTGTCTCTGTCTCCTATAGCACTGGATTTATGTTTTATTTTACGTGAGTTCTGAGATATGAACTCAGCCCTCATTCTTGCAAAGTAAGATCTCTTACTCACTGAGCCATCTCTAGCCCCACTCCAGGTTCTTAGAGTTCTTACTTACCAAGTTTTTTCCTTCATTTTTTTTTATATTTTGTCTTAGCAAACATTACCTACCCCAAAGTCTGCAAGATGTTCTCTTGAGTTATCTTTTAGATGCTCTGTAGTCCTGTCTTTCTCACATATGCCTAAAATCTACCTAAAGCTGACTCCTGTGTATGGTGCCAAGCAAGGGTTCAAGGTGACTTTTACTGAATGTAGACGTCAGTTCCTGCTAACAAGGACTCTGGCCGTCAGCTTTTCTGGCCTTGCAGAAATCTCCTAACAGTTTGTTGAGGCCTTAAAGAGAGAGATTGGAGCCTCTTCAGCTGTGTTCACTTTGAGGTCCTGTCATTTCAAGTCTGGAATTCCTTAGTTTCCTTAGTTTCTCTTAGATAACTTCAAGCAGCTGCTTAAAAAAAAAAACAAAAAAAACCTAACACCAAATTTGGGATAATTTCTGTACACATTTTAAACTCATTTGGATTGGCACAAGTTACTCCATTTAGAAACAGAAGTCCAAAGGAGAGAGCCTTTGTTATACAAAAAGTAAAAAAGCAAGATTTTCTTTATTTTATGAAGCTCTCCATTTATGACAGGCAGGCTTGACAAATTTGTGTTTTAGCATAAGCCATGGAACAGAGGTACAGAAGAGGTTGAAAGAGATGTTACCTTACTGCACAGAAGGAGAATGGAAAAGGCCTGTCACTCAGGGAGAGGGGAACACTTTAAGGAGAAAAGGCAAGTTGGCAACACAGTCTACACTCCTTGGGGATCCTGTCCTTACTCACTTGGGATTCGGCTTAAAATTTGATGAAGATGGGGCTGGTAAGATGGCTCAACAGGTAAAGACATTTGCTGTCAAGCTTGTTAATGTGTGTTCAATCCCCAGGACCCAAGGTGGAAGGAAATTAACTGAAACCAGCAAGTTACCTCTGATTTACCACACGTGCACACACACACACACACACACACACACACACACACACACACACACACACACACACAGTACATTATTTTGAAGAATCAAATATGTTAAAATGAAGGTTCAGAAAGCAAGATAAAGATATAGAATACCAGGTAGAAACAGCTATACCTTAGCAGTGACCCTCAGGGACCAGATAGCAAGTTAGTCCACACAATTCTGCCTCTCAGCTGTTCCTGGCAGAGCTCACAGGAGCATCCTGAGGTGAGCATACACAAAGGTGACTCAGTCAGTCTCAAATGCAAAAGGTTTAGTGGCCTTTCATTAGCAAGATCATTCTGCCTTATGTCCACATCGCCAGTGAAAATTCAAGCCAAGATTTGTCTCTAAGGATTAAAAAAAAAAAAAAAAAAGCTTCATTTTCATCATACACATCATACATCCGACAGTTGGCTACATAAGTATAAACTTTTGACACTGATGTAAAGTAATGCTTTCATGCTCTATGCATAGCAGGTCAAAACTACGGAGTAGATCTAGATTCTCTGTCCTGAGTCATCCTCAAGCTGGCTAGGCAACAATCGTCAGGTCCTTTAACCTGTCTGTCATAGATCTCTGAAACTCTTTCCAGGGTTGTGAATCTAAGAAGCTGGGACAAGCTTGGTGTTCTCAAGTGTTCACTGTGAGTTCTGTCTACTTTTCCATTGGTGGAAACAGAGATGCGGTTGTTATTTTACATGTACAGCCATCAATGACATCCTTGGGCCTCTTCCTTCGTAAAGATAAATCACTTTAAAATGACTTTTAACTTCCCTTAGAAACTTATGTGTTTTAAGACTTTCAGAGGGCTTTGGAAAGGGGATGAGTGGGCAGGTAGAACAGTTAAAGTTAAACACAGCTTTGAAAGGATTTATCAGGTAAATGTTATGGATTGTTGTGATTTAATTTATGGGATTAGTTTGACTTTCAATTACAGGGCATCACATTGAATCACTTTATATTTTGAACTCTGTAGCTAGGACTCACTACACTCGATCTTTCATTTGGAGAGGGATTATCAATAATTAGACACTGTGGCCTTATTGATCATCTAATCAATACCAACATTAATCACCAGTGGTCTAAAAACAATTCACTCTTCGCATTAAAAGGAATCAGTGTGATCAAATTAGCATGTTTTGCTACAAGCTGAGCAAAGACACACTTTTCCAAAGGGAAGAAATGCCGAGAGAGGGTGAGATGCTGAATTGAGGGGTCAGGTGCTGCTAAGTATGACTAACCAGAATCCAGTTCTGACCATGGGGGTTTTGTTTTACTTTTCTCTGAAGTTTGTACGATGTGACGACATTTTATTTGTAATGTAAAGTGGGACAGAATGAGTGCAGTCCTTCTGTATTCTTCCTTCTGTTTATTTATTTTTGGCAGGATCTCAATGCATAGCCCAGGCCAACCTTCAGCTTGCAACCCTCATCCCTCAGTCTCTTCTGTGTATGGTTACAGGCATGTGCCGTCATCTTCGGCTCTTCTACCACAAGGTTCTTTATTTTTCACCTTATACTGTAATATACTTTATGGTAAATCATCCGGGTTATCTCAGTGGTTCTAGAAACACGGATTAGTTGACCATGAAAAGGATTTGTTAACTGTGAAGAACGGAGAGTGTGCCCAGTGGAAGGAGGGATGGTCATCTAACTCCAGAAAAGATGACACCTTTCTTCTCAGCGATGTGGTTTATCTGGTTTCAAATCGAAGCAGCTTGGTGGGCAACAGGAGAGGCTAATCCTGTCTTTCTCATACTGTCTTTGACCATGCAATCTCCCAGGCTGTCACTCAACACAGGGATTGTCAAGTAAGGTCACAGAATCATCCAATGGATTTTAATAATTTGGCATTCCCTTCATATGAATAATTTATTGTTTCAAAGGCAGAAGCCTATTATCTGTGCTTAGTTAGTAAATGCCCAGTGACGAGGCAGAATCATAGGACTGTTTTCATTACTGGGTGGTGTCTGTACAGTTGTAGGCATTAAAATAAAATAAAGAAAGTGGGTCTGATGCTTCTTTTTAAAGATCATATCAGAGGTAGAAATGATACAGCACAGATGAGAATAATACGGGCTGTCTCTTTAAATTTATCTATCACAAACACCACACAATTTCTTTGAAATGGGAGCTTACAGTGTTCTGGTGGTTTTTTGAAGTCAGTCATTTTCACTCTCCGAGGAAATAAAGAACTGACTTGCTTGGTCTTTGAGTCTTGGTCCTACTAGGAAAAACATCAGGTTGATCTTTTATTTCTATTTTGTGTTTTAAAGAATAGAAACCAGTTTTTATTGTAAAAACTTGAAAAAAAAAAGTAGATGTGTACAGAAGGGACAGAAGCAGCTGTTTTCTCACTAAAGACCTTACACAAACATGTGATCACACTGTATTATTCTGCATCGTATTGTCTTTGATCTTGTCACACTCTGTTAAAGAGCTTTCAATGCTATTCTTAATGGTCGCTAGATATCCTACTATAAGAATGTTACATAATTTATTTCTCTATTGCTTAATAATTTAGTTTCTCCCAATTTTTATCATTTTAAGTGACTCTTTGATCAGAATTTTGACCATAACTCTTTAATCTGCATTTCTGATTATTTTCTCATAGTAAGTTCCCAGGAATACAATTATGGAGGTAAACAGTGGGATTTTTTGTTTTATTTTGTTTTTAAATCCGAAATTCTTTTTATATTTGTTATTTATGTACTGTTGTATATATATTTACTGCATGAATGCTGAGACCAGAGGAGGGTGTCAGGTGGCCTACTATATTGGGCCTGCTCCATTCCTATAAGGCAGGGCTCTTACTGGTGCTCGGCTGGTGGGTAGTAGGCTCCATGAATTCTCTGCCTATGCCCTCCACAGACCTGTGCTACAGGCAAACACAGTGTGTCTCTCCTCGGTGCTGGTGAGTGAAGCTCAGTCCTTAGACAGCAGCCACTCTAACCCACAGTCGTTCCTCTGGTCCCATTTATACTTGTTCTTTAAAAATGTGTGACTGTGTGTGTGGTTGTGTGTGTGTGTGTGTGTGTGTGTGTGTGTGTGTGAGAGAGAGAGAGAGAGAGAGAGAGACAGAGAGAGAGAGAGAGAGAGAGAGAGAGCGCTCACAGTTATCTATTTTGTTGATTGTTATAAATTCTTGCATATTAAAAAAATCTACTCTATATCAAATTTTGAATCAATCTGTGCATCTTATAATTGAAGAAGCCTAGGTAGGATCTAAATTATCTGAATAAAGATTAAACAGGTAGATGTCAAATCTCAAGCAATCAAAGTACAGCTTATGAAATATTTTGGTTAACGTCCATTCAAAGTCTATATTTTAAATCAACAATAAGGAGATATTCATTAGGTATTCACATTAGTACCTGTTCTTATATACATAGCTATATATAATTTTATATATGCATGCAGATTTTTATCCCAATATATATTTGTCTACCTCATAATTGTTGCTTTCCATTTACATATAAAACCTAACATTTTCTTACCATGACAAAATTTCTCACCGTTACTCAGAGACTCCTGTGCACACATGCTTGTGAAGAAGCAACTATTTGAGGTGACTCCCCTTCTCCAGCATCCACAAGCTGCTGAGATATAAGTATATTCAGTTGCTTTAATGCAAGGCAGAATTTGGTAAATACCATAAGAGAATCATAAGCAGAACAGGTTTATGTAGGAAGGGTGGATCAATCTAATTAAAGGCGCTGAGTTCTAAAATATCTTTATGTAGTAGATAATTTACAGGCTTGCTTAGCTACTTTCAGGCTGGCTTGATTTTCAGTAAATAGACATCTCTTTGTCAAAAGTGACAGATCAACAACAGGGTGTGGGTTGTGGAGGAGGGAGAGGGAAGAAACTGGAAGAGAAGAATGTTCTAGGTGAAGGGGATGTGAAATAGGAGCAGAAATCTGGACCCCGTAAGTCTGGCTCTCTTAGGAAACTGTAAGTGCATCAGTGCACAGAAGGATGGAGAACCATCAGGGACCATGTGTTAGGCATCTATAGATGTAAGCCGACAAATAAGGATTTCATGTGTTGAGCAATGGGGAGCCTTTGAGGGTTTTTGAGCAGGTGAATGCCATGACCCAAGCTGGGTGAGACAACTTTCCTGTGGTGGGAGTGATAAATGAAAGGAGGGTGGAAAGAGAAGGAGGAGAAGAATCCAGCAGTGAGTTGAGGGTAGTAAGTAGTATAATTGGAGGATGGTCAGTGGAGAGGAGAGAATGGATCTAAGGGCAGTTTGGAGGTGAGGCTGATAGGATGTGCTGCCTAATTAGGTGAGGGAGACAGGATGGGAAGGGGGAAAGAAGGATCCAAGACAAGTTTGAGGTTTGGAGTCTGAGCAGTTCACTCAGCACAGCCCCCATCCTGAGACTGTGCTTCCTTTAATGTGGCTCTGGAAGTGGAATATACCTGGTGGGATTGAATCAAAGACTGTTATGATATCAAAGACAGAGCCTCTCACTTTCACACTTCTGGTGGTATTTCAAGCACACTGCTCAGGACTCTGAAGACAGGTTGCGTGGAGGCTCATCACAGTAACTTACACAGCCATATTTTAGTTTATGGGACAAGTAGCTCCACCTTTGACAACATCAATGTTTTTATACAAATTCACTACCTTGTGTGGTTTTAATGATGAACTGAAACTATGAATATAACTAATCTGTAGCACGATTGGAAAAAAGGTGCTCAAGAAATGTCATTTAACTAAATAATGAGGAATATTTGTTGTTCCTTTGAAAACTAAGAGTACTAATGTAATACTAATGTAAAGTGAAAGCACTGAATATTCAGTTCCATGGAAATAAAGATCTTAGTGACATTATAGTAAAGGAAGTGGCAAATGCAACCTTCACCAGATGATCCAAGGGACTGTCATCTCTTGTAACAGAGTAGCATCAACAGCTCTTGATGGAGCTGACAAAGAAACCTAAGATCTTCTTGTGTCCAAGAATTAGAAGTAATCAGAAAAAGTATGAACTTCTACACTTAGTTTTCTGTGCTCAGGGAGAAGGCTTAGGGTTCATCTTTAAATGCCCATGCCTGTTTAATTAAACAACACTACACAAAAGAACCAGAGGCAACTAAGGGATGCTGAGAGCAGGAGAAAGTCTTTCCCCAGGGAAGAGTGCATCAATTGGTCGTTTAATACCAAAAGGTCAGCCCTGTAAACATACATACAAGTAACAGTATACAAGGTATATTTAGGAATAGATATGTATATAACTATACTTATATGTATGAAGTATCAGTAAAAAAGAGGCTATAGATTTGAAAGAGAGCAAGGAAGGGTGAATAGGGGGGGATCTGAGGAAGGAAACAGAACAGAAACAGAAAAAATTTAAAAAAATAGCAAGCAGTGGCCATCATTTCAGGATCCAGTATCACAATAAAGCGTCTCGTAACTTGCTCATAGAATGCAATCACCTAAGGGGAGAGAAGGGGAGAGAAGGAGAGAGAGAGAGAGAGAGAGAGAGAGAGAGAGAGAGAGAGAGAGAGAGAGAGAGAGAGAGAGAGAGAGAGAGAGAATTCTTCCTCTTGAAAAAGGCCAAGAAAGATGAAATGGAAAAAAAGTGGCAGATTTAGTGTGTGAATGAGCAGAAGAGGCATAGACTGCATATAAATATGACAGTCCATTCTTGCCTTCCACTACATGGTATCTGAAGATCAAATTCAGGTCATTGTTGCATGAATAAAGGAAACTCAGTGCCTGATCTCAGGGAAAGGCTGAGATATCAAAGAGAGGAAACCACAGTCAGATCTCACCCAGCTGTCTTCCAGCTTCCTCAGCCTAGCTCTCTGTGACTTCTACTGCTCTGTCTTTCTATGCCTGCCTTAAATACCCTGTTCACTCAGTTGTTTTACATCTAGGTTAAGATTAAAGGCCTGGCACTACCACTGCCTGCTTGGAGCCTGAAACTCCCTCTGTAAACTAAAATGACCTCAAACTCAGATTTGCTGAGATTAAGGGTGTAGATCACTACTCCCAGACATTCCCTCTGGCTGGGATTAAAGGTGTGAGTTACCACTGTCTGATCCTCCTAGACTGACTGTGGGTAGATCCCTCTGATATCTCAGACTGGTTTTTATTAAATTTGAAACATATCCCCATATATCCCCTTTATGTCAAAATTAAAAAAGAAGGCTATAGCTAACATAAGAAACATCATTTACAATAGGTACAATAATTATATACAATATATACAAATAATAAATGAGTAATGTCCAGCCCATTAACAATTGACAATTCGAAGAAAATATTTCATTAATTATCCTATTTTGATGAGTCCAAAAAATTATATCGAGTTCACTTTCTTTCTAACTTGTATTACTAAAAATTATTATTTTGATGTCTCTTAAATTTATACACTTTAACTTCAAAGTTTATTTTCTAAAACTGTCACTAGAAAACTATAACTATAACTAACTTATCTTCAACTACCTCAGAGACCCAAGAAGGAAATAATATTAACTAACTAAATAGCATGGTCAAGTAAGCAGCTTCCAAAAAAATGTAACAGCTAGCTGCCTGGACAGACACCCAAGGTTCTTCTATATCATTGAAGCATCCATCTTTGGCCTACAGGCCTAACATGTCTGACAGACTTCTCTAAGAAGCAGGATATTCTCAAAGACCTTGCTACCTTGTCTTGCCAAAGCTCAGCAATTCTCTTGTGGATGTATCTCCTGCTTGTCCAATTTGAACATCACACTGTCACACTGTTTCTTGCCCAGTGGCTAACTTAACCATTGCCACAAAGAAAGTAGACTCCATATGGACTTTGATGCCCATTTTTCTCTTGAAGTAAATTGGTGCTGCCAGGAGCAGTTCTCCCATTGTTATAAAAATAATAAGAACCTATGTTATTAAATGCCATATTCTATGGATATCTGAAGTATTTGAAAAAGACATGTTCATCTAAAATATATCTGTTTGATCTTGAAAACATATCTAATATGACTATGTTTGAATGTAATGCCTAACTACTAACTTGAATTACTTTATATCCTAATTAGTTGGTAATAAAAACTTTCATGGACTAGCAACTTGTATTACATTGTTAGATGAACTGTAAGTATTAATATCTGAACAAACATAGAGATATATGTATACAGTTAATCTCAATATACACAATTTGTATACAATATACAAAATCCAATCCAATGTAAAATATTTAAAAGAAGATTCAATAATCTTCCTTATAGCCTATATATCTATATCCCCGTTTACTTTCTATCTTGAATCTGATAATTGTTGTTTAACTTTTTTCTAACCATAACCATTAACAATTATTAACCAATTAACCTAAACAATAACAATCATCCATAACCCATTGAAGGGCAAAAAAACCACACACTCCCACCTCTTGGGTATGTGGGTGCCATGTTCTTAAATTTACTTCCTGCTGACTGGGAACAACGGCATCTTTTGGGGATCCTGAAAAGAAAAGTTTTCTTAATTGTCAAGTCCTGAAATAAGTAGCTGTGTCATTTGTTGTCCAGTCTTTGCATAACAGGAAAGCACACAGCTTGTCTCAAGTCCTGGATATAGTAGTCTGTGAGGCTGGTTCATCTCAGTGAGTCGCCTCAAAATTGTCCTGAGCAGTTTGTAGTCCAAATCTAATCTTTGGTTGGTGTTTGTCAGCCTAGTGGCTTTGTCATAGTCTATGTGAAATCATCGTTGTGGGGCCCCATCTTCCTTTTGGATACTTCAAGTTCACAATTAGGCATTGTCATGGATCACTGCTGAAAACTGATAACAGACTAAAACACAACACAATGCACAGGAAACTAAACATATAACAATTTATTGAGCATAGGATTAGTAACAATAGAATAGTCCCTTATTTTTAGTTATTCTTTTGTCCCATACCAGGTGGCTCTTCTGATATGATACAGAGATTTTGTATTTTCCTTTAACAAGTATGCCTGAGTTTAGAGAAGGAGAGAGCCACAATCCAACTGTAAAACCAGCTTTAAATTATAATTAAACTGGGACTTTAATTTACAAAAAAAAAAAAAAAAAAAAGATAGATAGAAGTTAAGCAATGAGATTTTACCCTATAGAGTATACTGGTACCAATAGGTCTGATATTCTTTTGCTTGTAAATTTTTATGGATAGGCTCCCTGCTTTAAATGTCTAGATGTCCAAGGTCTTTTAACTTCTTGAAAATGGGTATTTCTAGTTTTCTGTAAAGACAAGAACAAAAACGTGCGCCAACCCTTTGTTGTTTTCTTACAACTTTAAGAATTGTAATATGGATGAATGAACCATTAATTCTTATTTTCATGAAGTTTCTCTGGCTCAGATTTATTAATTTTGATGGTATCCATAACTTTTCTTCACCTGTGGAAACAAAAGAAAAACCCCTTCCCCAACGTAACACATATCCCGGCTTCCATTGAAAGGTTAGTACGTCTTTGAAGTAAACAGGCTGATTTAGTTCAGCTGTGTTATCTATAGTCCAATGTCTTTCTACAGCTGTTGTTCCTTCCTCATTAGCATTGAGAAAATTCAAAGCTAATAAAGCATTATGAAGTCTATCTCTGGGGGCCTTTGCTATTCCCCTTTATGTTTACTTAGCATATCCTTAAGAGTTCAATTTGATCTCTCTATGAGTCCTTACCCTATAGGATTGTGTGGTATTCCCCTAATATGCTTTATATTATAATAATCAAAAAAATTGCTTAATTTTACTAGAGATATATGCTGGAGCATTGTCAGTCTTAATTTGTACAGGTATTCCCATGATGACCATAACTTCTAGCAAATGTGTGATTACAGAATCAGCCTTTTCTGAACTCAAAGCAATTGCCCATTGAAATCATGAAAATGTGTCTCTTGTATGATGGACATATCTTAATTTTCAAAATTATGTAAAATGAATTACATGCACCTGCCAGATTTCATTTCTATGTATACCTTTAGGATTACTTCCTGCTGGCAATGGAGTTTGGTTATAGAAAGAACAGGTGGGCCATCTTTTTACTATTTCTTTGGCTTGTTCCCAAGTGACAGAGAAATCTTTTTTTTTAATCCTTTGCTATTGACATGATGCTTTTTATGAAACTCTGAGGCCTCTAGTACATTTCCTATTAATAATTTATCAATTTTATCATTACCTTGTGCTAAAGGACCTGGCAGACCCATATGGGATCGAATGTGTGTTATATAGAAGGGATGATTTCTAGTACTGATTATTTCTTGTAACTGAAAAAATAGTGAAGTTAATTCTGAGTCATCATTAATAAAATCAGCCATTTCAATGTTTAGAAAAACTCTTTCTGCATACTGAGAGTCAGTGACTATGTTTAGAGATTTGGTAAAATTCATTAATACCATCACAATAGCATGTAATCTGTAATCCTCAAGCAGGCAAAATTCTCTTCACTTCTTCAAAAACTTTTTTTAAGGTATCAATATTTGAATCAGCCAACAAGATGTTGTCCATGTAATGATAAATTATGGATTGTGGGAATTTGTTACATATTTGTTCTACTGGCTTTTGTACAAAATACTGACTCAGAGTGGGGCTATTCAGCATTCCTTGAGAAAGTACCCTCCACTGATATCTCTTTAAAGGCTAAGAATTATTATAAGTGGGCACTGTAAAGGCGAATTTTTCTTGGTCTTGTTCTTGTAAAGGTATTGTAAAGAAACAGTCTTTTAAATCAATAACTATAATAGGCCATTCTTTAGGTAACAGAGAAGGCAAAAGAATCTCAGACTATAAAGAACCCATTGGCTGGATCACCTTATTTATTGCCCTTAGGTCTGTGACCATTCTCCACTTTCCAGATTTCTTTTTAATAAAAATACAGGAAAATACCAAGGGCTGGTTGATTATTCTATATGCTGAGCATTTTACTGTTCCTGTACCAGCTGCTCCAAGGCCTGCAATTTCTCTTTTTTAGATGCCATTGATGAACCTATATTGGCTTCTCTGTTAGCCATTTTAGTGCTGTGGGTGTGTTTGAAAGATCAGCAGCTGTTTTGCCTTGTTTCTCTATAACCTGAATGATCTGTGACTGTTTCTCATAATACCTTCTATGTTTTTGCTGGAACCATGTGCTAGTTTATGGCTTATTTCTGTGTTTGGAGGAATATTAATCTGTGTGTTCCATTGTTGTAGTAAATCTTGTTCCCATAAATTTATATCAGTGTTAGCCACATATGGTTTAATATTCCTCTCTGTCATTCTGGTCCTATACACTCAGGCCATCTTGAACTCTGTTTTAGTATAATGACCCAATTCCCCAAAACTGAACATTTATCTCCTGAAGGGGCTAACTTGGATGCCATGACTCTGGTGAAGTTATTGATACACTCCCCCCGTGTCCAATAAGTTTTTAATAATAACACCATTTATTTGTGGTTTTAATTTTGACCTTTGTTTATTGATAGAAGCTTGACAAAATATTCACCTTGTAATTTTTCCTGAGTTTTTTTCTTTTTCTATAGATTTTCTATCATTCAGTGTAGTATGTCTTTATAAAAAAATGTTTTATTTTATTCTTTTAAATTGTTCTGGGAAGGTTTCCTCCACAATGGCAAGGTAAGATTGGAATGGATTTGATATGGGGGTTTTGAAATTCCCCTTGGAGCATTTCCTGAGGGCAGAAAGTTACCTTGTCTGTTCCTTGTTGATCTGCACTCATTTGTCCAATGTCTTCCTTTCCCACACCTTCTGCATAATCCAGAAGGGAGGGGGGTTCTCTTGGAATTATTCCTACCAAAAGCATTGTTTCTGGGAATGCCTTGTTTACAATCTCTTTTTATGTGACATTGCCTTCCACAATTGTAACATTTAATATTTTGACTTTTTTTTATACCTCTAAAAATAAGCTCTCCTACCCAGTTATCATCACTAAGACTCTAGAATAATTGTCTCATGAATCCAATTTTCCAAGGGTGATGATCTTGCTTTTAATGGTCTAAGTATTTTTCTACATTATGCATTAGCATTCTCAAAAGCCAGCGATTTAATTATTATTTGCCTGGCTTCTGAGTCTGGTACCATTCTGTTTACTGCTGCAGTTAATTCTGTGCAAAAAGTCTGTAGAAGTTTCTTTGGGGCTTTGAATTACTTTTGTGAATGATTCAGTTTTCTTTCCTATTTCTTCAGTCCGGTCCCAGGCATTTAAAGCTGCCATGCGACATAAATCCAGAGTATGTTCATTGTATAATGACTGTCTGTCAATATCAGCATAATCTCCCTTCCCAAGAAGTTGGTCTTGGAGACTTCTATGCCTCTGGCCCTGCTTCTTTGTTCTATTGTTTTAGCCTCCTCCTTCCACCATGATTTCTACTGTAAATGTGGCCCAGCCTCTAAAACAGCAGTAGCCATATCTAACCAATCTTTAGGGGTGATCCAGTTACAGCATGACCAGCTATTTAACTTTTGTTTTACAAATGGTGAAGGCATCCCATATGTCACAATTGATTCTTTTACTCTCCTTAATTCTAGTATTTGTACGGGAGCCCAACTTGCTTCTCTATCATCTTTGTCATTGTTCAATTTTTTAAAGGTTACTGGGTATATTAATTATATTTACTGGGTATATTAATGTTGCCTGCTTTGTGTAAGTTTAGATGACCCTACTAAAATTGGTTCTTCATATTCCTCTGTTTGAATCTGAACATCTTTTGTTCTCTATTGCTAGGCTTTAAAAAAATTTTTTTCTTGGCATTTACATTAATTGACGTTTTAAATGATACAGCAGAATCAAACAAAAAATATTCATAATAAACAGTACAAAAAATTATGATAGTCCCATCTACTTTATTTATCTTTTCCTTTACTGGCTGTAATTCCAAATTTTCTAGAGAAAGATCACAGAAAGACCAAACACCCTCCATTGCCTTAAACAAATTCTCACTTAAAAAAAAAAAATCCTATTTATTTACCAATCTAGTTGTCAGTGATGATTCAAATGACTGTGAAGTGGGACAGCTACCTAGTGTGATATCAGCCCAAGGAGGGGTCCAAAAAGAGAAAAAGCAACTCACAGCCTACCAGAAGAAAGAGGCCACTGTCTGAAAAACTTACCCAGATGAAAGTGAAATGGAAACACGTGTGGCTGGTCTGCCTAAGGCTGGAGGCTAAGCCAGAACAGAAAGCCTAGCCAGCCAGTAATTACTCTTCCAGTCAAATGTTGCTCTGGCCAGAAAACACTTTTGGGTAGGGAGGGGAGGAATTTGTGCCCCAGAGTTGGATGCCAAGTGTTGCACAAATAAAGGAAACTCAGAGCCAGATCTCAAGGAAAGGCTGAGATATCAAAAAGAAGAAACACCACAGTCAGATCTCACCCAGCTGTCTTCCAGCTTCCTCAGCCTCGCTCCTCCTGGCTTCTTCTGCCTGCTCTGTCTTTCTATGTCTGCCTTAAATACCCTCTTCACCCAGTTATTTGACATCCAGGTCAAGATTAAAGGCGAGATACCATCACTGCCTGCCAGGGAGCCTGGAACTCCCTTTGTAAACCACTATGACCTCAAACTCAGATTTGCTGGGATTAAGGGTGTAGGTCACCACTCCTGAATTTCCCTGTTCTGTGATTGAAGGTCTAAGTTACCACTCCCCGATCCCCCTAGACTGACTGTGGGTAGATCCCTCTGATATCTCAGACTGGTTTTTATTAAATTTGAAACATAACCCCACAGGTCATCAGATTTGGCGGCAAACATCTTTACCCTTTGAATTATCTCTCAGGCCTTAGAAGTAGAGATTCTGTGAAGACACAGTCAGTGATGAGCAATTGAATAAAACATAGTTCTTCCTCATCAAAATCCAATTGTATGGTGATTTTTAAGTCTTTCTGTTCTGAGTACCCCTTCTAAACTCTCCTCTGTTGACATCTGGATCTTTTTGGAAGGTAGAAAGTCAAAAACAAATTTATTTACTTTCTTGACTGGCATTTGAGAAATGACTTGTTTCTAGCACCATTTTAAAAGTATGTGTGGATATAGACATCAAAAACCACTCATGGGTTATAACATTGAATATAATAAAACTAATTAGTCTATATTAACAATAAACAGAGAAATGTAAATGGATTAGAGGAGGAGAGTTTATTCTTCCCTATCAATAGAAAGAGGATGAGGACTGAGGAATGATGGTGTAAAAAAGAAATCCCCATCATTTTGCAATTACCGTTAATAGACACTAAAACTGGTGGATAAAATGTGATGGTAAACATATGTAATAGTTTCAAGTGATAATCTTGAAATACATCTCCACAATATTCATCAGCTAAACAAGGAAAATGGTATTGTTAGAGCAACTGGCAGCCCCACCTGCACCATGAGCACCGTGGTCCATGAAACAAACCGGCTTCTTCAGCCTCTTCATATGTCCTCCTAGGAACTGCGCAGTATTATTTTTGTGATATTCCTGCCAAAAATACATAACTTGAATCTCACATAATGGTGGAGAAACACCTTAGAAATCCAGGTTCAAGGTAGTCCTACAAAATAACCAACCTCTTTCAAAAAAATGTCAAAAGCAGAGAAAGAAAAGGGAAGGCAGAGTAACTGAATTTAGACTGAGGAAGCTCAACGGAATATGTGATGGAAAATTGGCTCCTGAATCAAGGGAGAACTTGATTAGACATTACAGGACAATGTTGAAACTGGTCTGTGGTATAAAGTCAACAGCACTCTATCAATGCTCAATTTCCTGATTTTGGTAACACAAGTGTCATCATGTACACATTAGTGTTCATAGGAAATATATACTGAGATTTTATAAGATAAAAATGGCTTAGAAATGATAAAATATGTGTGTATTTAGAAGTTTACACTCATACATGTATATATGTAAGGTGGGGCAGGGAGAATGACATGGTCTTCTCATCTAAATGACCATTATCTCAGAGGAGAAAACAATTTTCTGATTTCAAAATTAAATACCGTTTAATCAACAAGAAGAATGTTGAAGCCAATTGTAATTATTTTTTCCTATCCTCTTGTCTTATGTTTGTGAAACAATATGGTTAGGGAGAGTTACTTTGACATTGGTTCTGGGACTGTAGTTTGGATAAATGATTGTTTATCTATTTATAGGTTAGCCGTCAGTCTTGTCTCTCCCCATCCACCCATCCCCTTCCTCAAAAAGGGAAAGAACTCCCAAGGTAGATCAGCTCAGCATTGCGCATCCACTCCAGGCAAGTCTGATTTCTTCATCCCAAAATCAAGAATGGGTTAGGTGTTCCTCTGCAGGGAATGGGCTCCAAGGTGCCAGCCCATGAACAGGAACACAGTCTGATCCCACCTCTCAAGGCTCCACATACTGTCCATGCCAATCGACAGTTGCCTACCATTGGAGGGCCTAGCTTCTTTTCCTGATGGATCTCCAGTGGCTATTCTTGATTCAGTGAGCTCCCCAGCACTCCAGCCAGCCATCACTGTGGGAATTTTCCTCATAATCTCTATTCCTTTGCTCATACAGACTCTCCTCTCCTGCTCTCAGCTGGACCAGAAGCTCTGCCCAGTGCTCACCAATGGATCTCTGCTTCTACCTCTATTCATTGTCGGATTTAGGTTCTGTGATGACACTTATGATGGTTACTCATTTGATTATAGGGGAAGTCCTGTTTAGGAACCCCTTCACTATTGTTTGGAGACCTAGCCAGAGACATCCTGTGAGTTCTTGGAAGATTCCCTAGAAAGCTGGAATGCAATATGGCTGTTCCTCTGAAAACTAGGACTCTTCCCAAGGATCCAGCAATACCATTATTTGGCATATACCCAACAGATGCACATTAGTACCCCAAAGGCATTAGGTCAACTATGTTCATAGCAGCATTATTCATAAAAGCAAGAACTGGAAACAACCCAGTTGCCTCTCAACTGAAGAAAGGAATAAACTGTGGTACATTTACACAATGGAGTAGTACTCAGCAATTAATAATAATAATAATAATAATAATAATAATAATAATAACAATAACATCCTAAAATTTTCAGGTAAATGGATGGATTTGGAGAATATCCTCCTGAGTAAGGTATCACAAGCCCAGAAAGATAGGCATGGGATGTACTCACTCATAAGTGGGTTTTAGACAAAAAGCAAAGAATACCCAAGCTGCAAACTACAGCCCCTGAAGAGCTTGGGATCAGAAGGAACTTAAGAGAGACATCTAGAGATTCCCCTAAGAAGAGAAAATAGAGAAGATCACCTTAGCAAATTGAGGTCATAACACATTGCAACCAAGAAGAGTTGGGAACAAATCTTGAAAGAAGGAGATGGTTGAGTGAGAGGAACGAAGAGGGAGATGGAAAGAGGTGGATATCTTGATAGAGGAAGCCAATGTGGGGTTGGAAAGAGACAGGGTTCTAGGAAGGAGCTATTTTAAAAAGTGCTCAGCATGGATATGACTCAGAACAGAAACACATAGATATTTTGGTTTTGTTTATTTTATCACCCATCAATCCTTGCACAATCATTTGAGACAGATAAAGGTTCTGCTCCACAGTTATGATGATATTGTGACGAGCACACATATGTGTTAAATACGTTTTGTTTGTCCTAGATGGAAGCAGAAGTTTCTTTAGAATTTATATTCCAGTTATGGGATATCTTTGGGCTTCCAATCAATTTTGAAATTTCCCATCATCCTCCAAAATCAAACATTGTTTGAACTATGTCTCAAAGTGTAAGTTCAGTGTAGATCTCAGTATTTTTAGAAAACAGTGACCAGCTTCTTTGGGTTTGTATAAACGGGGCGGGGGGTGGGAAAGCTTTCATACAGCCAGAGAAGAGCGATTTGAGGCTCATTCCCCTGGTCCATGTGCTTTGTGAGTCAGTCTTACATCAGCACCTCCCAGTGTGAAGGCACATGGGGCTAAACACATGACAGATGATTATTCCAGGGTTATTGTCTAGAATGTCTGCCTGGACTTGGGTAGGGTGTTGTTTTCCATTCTTTTACATTCATTGGTCTCAGGTTCAACTTTTATCTTTTACCTTTCCTTATTAGAAGAACATCTCCATTTCAGAATAACTATATCAGAAATGAAAAATGTTTAGGACAAACCAAAGTCATTAGTGTAGATTGAATATAATGTATTTTTTAATCACTTATACATTTTCTGGTTTGCATGACTCACAACAGCATTAATTACAATTTGCACATTTGGCAGACTTTCATTGACTTCTTTCAATGTGTTCCAGTACTGGGAGCTTCATGAAGCTATTTAGCATATGTATCCCCAAAGCAAACATTAATAGTCACATCTCCAATAAAGCACAGTAGAGTATCAGGAAATAGTAAACTACCTACTTGTTTAATTACTGGTTGTCCTAAGAACAAACTTGGTAACTGTGTTGTGGTGGCTAATCCGGGGAAAGGAGCCCAGATGAGGAACTGCTCTATGGAATTGGCCTGTGGGAATGTCTGTGGGCATTTATTGATGTGGGTGGTGGGTATGGTTGCCCAGCCCACTATGGGTGGTGCTATCTCTATGCAGACTGTGTGAAAGCAGTGACTGAGTAAGTAAGGCAGAAGAAGCAAGCCACTAAGCCTCCTTCCTATGTGGTTTATGTTTCAAGCTTCCTGCTTTGGCTGGTCTTAACGATGTACTGGAAGCCAAATAAACTCTTTTCTTGTTCAAGCTGCTTTTGGTCCTGTTTTATCACAGAAACAGAGACATAAACTAGAAAAGTAATTAATGTAGCCAATTTACTAATTGTGCCTTAAACCATTTGGGTATTTTTCTTAAGATGAATGGCTATTTTTGATATTCAGTTTGGCTAAAGCCATGACATTTTTACAGAGGTCAGTGACAAATCACTTTTTCTTTTGCTAATCCTGCCCCCAGTAGGCATTTGCTTTACTTATATATCATTGTATTCAGAGGTCAGAAGCCTCAGAGTTAGTCTCTGGGTAGAAATCAAGATACTACTTAATTAGTATGAGTTAATCTAATCTTGATTCAATTCTGAACTAAAGCCAGTTTCAATTTGACCTGAGTTAATGTTTCCCATCTACACTTAGTGTGTCAGCAGTTGAAAAATAGCAAAACGAGTTCATTTGCAATAATCATCCTTGGGTCTGTAGTGCTGACAAACTCCTGTAGTGTGGGTTCATGCAGGCAATTCATATATTCACGACTGATTTGAGGAGAGTGAGCTCAGAATGTTGCTCAGGACACAAAGCTTAGTGTAAACGTTCTGTGGTTGGCTTTAAAGTGCCACCCTTTAGTCTGGCACTAAGTTCTGGATGTCACTTGGAAGATTGTGGATGTGCCTAGGGTGTGTTTGATCCTGTTTTTCCCCATAGCCAATTTACCCTTGCATATAAGGTAGCATAGGTGTCTTTGTTTTCCGTCCCCCTCCCAAGCCTCTGAGTCTTTTTGGACTTTGGAAAATAGGCTTCCTTCTTTACCGTTGTGTGTGTGCGTGTGTGTGTGTGTGTGTGTATGTGGTGTATGTGTGTGTGTGCATGCGTGTGTGTATGTGCATGCGTGTGTGTGTGTGTGTGTGTGTATGTGTGTGTGTGTGTGCGCGTGTGTGTGTATGTGTGTGCACATGCGTGTGTGTATGTGGTGTATGGGTGTGTGTGTGTATGTGTGTGCGCGTGTGTGTGCATGTGCGTGTGTGTATGTGGTGTATGTGTGTGTGTGCATGCGTGTGTGTATGTGCATGCGTGCGTGCGTGTGTGTGTGTGTGTGTGTATGCGTGTGTGTGTGTGTGTATGTGCATGCGTGCGTGCGTGTGTGTGCATGCGTGTGTGTATGTGCATGCGTGTGTGCGTGTGTGTGTGTGTATGCGTGTGTGTGTGTATGCGTGTGTGTGTGTGTATGTGTGTGCGCGTGTGTGTATGTGTGTGCATGTGCGTGTGTGTATGTGGTGTATGTGTGTGTGCATGCGTGTGTGTATGTGCATGCGTGCGTGTGTGTGTATGTGTGTGTGTGTGTGCGCGTGTGTGTGTATGTGTGTGCACGTGCGTGTGTGTATGTGGTGTATGTGTGTGTGTGTGCATGCGTGTGTGTATGTGCATGTGTGCGTGCGTGTGTGTGTGTGTGTATGCGTGTGTGTGTGTGCATGCGTGTGTGTATGTGCATGCGTGCGTGCGTGTGTGTGTGTGTGTGTGTGTATGCGTGTGTGTGTGTATGTGCATGCGTGCGTGCGTGTGTGTGCATGCGTGTGTGTATGTGCATGCGTGTGTGCGTTGTGTGTGTATGCGTGTGTGTGTATGCGTGTGTGTGTGTGTATGTGTGTGCGCGTGTGTGCGCGTGTGTGTGCACGTGCGTGTGTGTATGTGGTGTATGTGTGTGTGTGTGCATGCGTGTGTGTATGTGCATGCGTGCGTGCGTGTGTGTGTGTGTGTATGCGTGTGTGTGTGTGTATGCGTGTGTGTGTGTGTGTGTGTGCATGCGCAGTGAGGTTTACGCACTGAAGACTGTAATAAGATAAAGAAATCCACAGAAGCGAACTGCATGGAGCCTGAGAACTCTGTCAAAAGTGTTCGTCACAGACATAGAATTCACAGGTAAAATATTTGGATTGAAGTGGGGCTTTGCACAGCACAGAATGGAGGCTTTCTGCTTGTTCTCCATAGATTAAATATATTTCTATCTTAAGGATGTGAAAACAGTATAACAGAAAGACACAAAGACTCAATCCTGAGACTCTATGTCTAGAGTTTTTCCTGAAATAGGAAACAGGAAGATTTGCTTTTATACAAAATAACAAAAGCAGACCCTGGTTCTAGAGACAGCACAGTAGGTGTCAGTTGTTGAGCGCTCCCTAGGATCCAGGCAGGCAGTGTACTTACTGTCATACAGGAGCTCCAGGGGGAGGGGCTTATCTTCCTCATACTGACGGGCAAGGAGAAGTCTGCAGAAGCTAAGTTGAGCTGCTATAACTCTGTCTGTCTTTCTGGCTCATGAGATCCTGTGCACACTCACTGCCCTCATGACCTCCTATCAATTAAACAAGCACACAGCTAACCTTCAAGTCCAGAGGGGCCTAGCTCAGGCAGTTGAATGAGGGGATGACCTCACCGTGACCCCTCTCTCCCATTGATTGCCCAGGCCTATTAGACTTATGTGGTACCCTGGTATCCTCTGCCCCTCTCTACTCTATAAACTGGACGTTGTTATTGGCTCAGATAATAGGAGAAACCCTTCTTAAGAAAAGACTTGTCTTCTTTAAGCCAGTAGTGAAGCTTCTGGGGGAGGCCTTTACTGTGGTGGTCAAATCCTTCCCAGGGTATTGAGATGAAGTGGGAAGAGACTTGGTCTTTTCTGTAGCTTGTCTAGACTTCCCTCTTCCAGTGCACCTACGCACATACTTGGGTTGACTTTTTAGCTGCTCCCTTACTGTTGCTAACTAAAATATATTTGGCATATATACGTATATTTGTGATATGATACATACAGAGTTAAGGATGGGTTGGCTATTGTCTTGCTCCTTTACATTTCCATTTATACTCCATTTAATTAAAGGAATAGAGAAACACCTACTTGGAGAATAATGGTCAATACATGAGAGAACTTTCTCATTCTCTCACAGAAATTACCCTTGTCAAATTAATGAAATAGTGTTATGAAACATATCAATTCTGCTTAAATGAGAGATATAGTGAAAATATCTTCTACTCAGATTTTGTCTTGACATTTGTAGTAAGCCTAAAAACGTTGGTTTCTTGCCAGACCACTCAATAAAGTCTCTATCAATTCATCTGTTCACCTATAAATTTGTTTCTGGTAGTTTTGAAGGTAAAAGGGAATAGGCATTCTTGGTGGTGTGGGAAGGTGGAGAGATGCCACCCCCTTCAGCCTAGGGTAGGTAGGAGAGCTGTCCCCTGAGGTCATAAAAGTGGAAGAATTGTCCCTGCCCCTCACCAGCTCGAGAGAGTGGCCCCTGCACCTCACTTGGGCAATACAGTAGATCTGGCCCTGTTGGTGCAGGTGTGGGAGAGCCAACCCTGAGGTCATGAATGTGGAACTGGTCCCACTGATCATAGCTGCAAAGGCTGAACTAACCTGGGCAGTGCTGGAGAGCTCACTCTGGTGTTGAGGACAGGGGCGAAGGGGCAGGCTGACCTACTGACCTATCCAGGCCCAGAACAGGGTTTTGTGTTGGCCAACCCCAACATCCACCCTACCTATGAATTGCTGGAGCACATGAAGGGGTCTGTCTCACAGGCCAGAGGTTGCAGGACCCCCATGACATAGGGCAGCAGCAGGATATCCAAGAGGAGTTCCGGAGAATGCCCAGGATTGATAGTGTTACAGAACCCCAAGGCCTTGAACCAGACCAAAGACTTTGTAATGGACACTTGCAAGTAAAGATATATGGATAAAATGGGTTCCTCATGACTCACTGAGTCACACTACAACTTCTATAATGAGATTTTTTTCCTCTTAAATTTTATTTAATTTTTTGGGGGGTGTTGCAAGGGTAGAGGATGAATGTGAAGGGATAGGAAATGGATGCATGGTGTGAAATACACAGAGAATAAATAAAAACAATTTTTAAAATAGAGGACAATGTGGGTAAGTCAGTGCCTCCTCCATGGTGAGCACTCACTAACATTTGATGGTGGCAGAGGAGGAGGTTGTCCTCATCCCTATCTGTGGTGAGACAGCCTCAGTATCCCTTTTGTGTCCTATGTTCCTTATCTAAAATTACTTAGATAATTATTCCTGGAAATTTTGCCTTTACACATTTTAATTTTCGAAATGCTTTTGAAAAGAAAAAAAAAAAAGACACTACGGAAAGAGAACCATTTGTAAAGCTCAGGGTTTAGTTCCCAGTACTCAGGCAAAACGAAGAACAAGACTTTGTTATTCCCTAAAAAATTAACCTTTGAAAACTGAATATATAATGTATACGTGATCATATTCACCTTCCAACTCTTCTTGGAGTTCAGTTTTTATTGCCTGCACATTCATGGTCATAGTGCCATCTACCAGAGCACAACCAACCAACATTTCATAGAAAATGAATTCCATGTGTATTAAAAAATATTAAAAGGCAAAACTGAGAAAAGATCTATAGAAACATAAGTGAATAACGCAAAACCTTAGACTAGAGAATTACATACCAATACAATTGATGCTGAATGCTGTCTTGGGTAAACATTGGTTTATTTAAGATTTCAGAATGGCAGAGTAGACAGAGCATAAGCCCAGGTAAAATACCAATGATAGACCAACACAGGCAATGCGACATGTCACAAATTATAGAGATAAGGAGCGCTGTCAAGTACACAACAATGGCTGTGACCTAAGGAGGGAAATTCAATAAGGCGATAGGATGACCAATAAACAATACCTTCAATATTGTTTGTAAACAAAGAGATGCAAATTAAAAATAAGTCAAATCATATTAAATGATAGAATTGATGATATATATTTTAATATCCAGGGGCAGAGGGACATTGTTAGATCCAAATTATGGAAGGAAATATTTTTGACTTGGAAGATCTATCTTAAAAGTGTATGCTAAATGAAATGATTCAATATTTATGCTATATGTGCAAATGTTTTTTTCATTGCATCTTAGAACAATAGTGAACAATTAGGAATTAATAGCTGCTTGAAAATAGAGGATTGAGACACTAATAGAAGACTGTCAATATAAATATGTATTTAATAGAAAGTCACTATCCGAAGGAATTATACAGGGTAAACAACTAATTATTGATAAAGATTACTTGAGAAAAATTTACTTATGAATAATGTATATAGTTTTATGTTTTAAGATTTTAAAAATAAAGTTTCAAAATATTATCTATAGTCAAAGTAAAAAGTGATTATGAGAGTATAGAATAAACGGCTTACTTGTAAATTACTGGTGTGGGTGTAGATTGATACATTTGTAATAGAAAACAATATGAAAGTTTCTAAAGAAATTTGTAAGTACAGACAAAAACCAACCAAAACTCTCTAAACAGGCTCCAGTGGCTCAGGAAATAATATCAACAATTTGACAAATGTAATCTCATGAAACTGAAAACCTTCTGTATATTAAAGGAAATTTCAAACTGAGTGAAGAGGCAGCCTACAGAATGGGAAAAATCACTCCCAGCCATATATCCAACAAGGGATTAGTGTCCAGAATATACAAAGAACTAGTGAACTAATGTGAAGAAAACAACCCATTTAAAAATGAGCTACGGAACTAGGCAGAAAGTTCTCAAACAATGAAATAAAAAATCATCAGAAAACACTTAAATGTTCAAGGTCCTTTGACCTCAAGGAAATGGAAATTAAAGCTACATTAAAATTCCTTCCAATTCCCATCAGAATGGACATTATCAAGTGACCAAAGATGCTGACAGAGATGCCAGGGAAAAGATCTTTAATATATTGTTGGTGGAAGAATCAATGAATGAAGATACTCTGGAAATAAATCTAGGTGATTCTCAAAACTACAATTAGTTCTATTGTATGACTCACCTATATAGACCTTTCCTGAGCATACACCTGTAGTAGGATTATGTTGCTACATTGCAAATAATTGTCCCACCGACTAGGTTAATAAAACCGCTGATTGGCTGAAGGCAGACAGGAAGTGTGGATGGAGCTACCAGACTAAGAAAACTCTGGGAACAGGAAGAGCAGAGCAAAGAAGCCAGAGAGATACCATGGAGACATCATGATGAAATGCCAGAGAAGCCAGCAGATGTAGAGGACAACTATGCTGCTCTGAGAAAAGGTACCGAGCCGCATAGCTGAACAGGATAAGAATCATGTGTTAGTTTAAGAACAAGAGCTAGCTAGTGATATGCCAGAGCCATAAGCTGATCAGCATAAAATTAATACAAGCATCTGTGTGTTTCTGTGGGTCTGTGGGTCTGTGGGACCACAGGCCAGACAGGCCAGAAACTTAATACAATTTATACCCTAAGAATTACATAGCTTACTGCAGAGATACTTACACAGCCATATTCATTGACTCTCTATTCATCGTATCCGGAAAACAGAATCTCCCTAGATGTCTATCAGCTTATGAGTGGATACATACAAATATACACACCACACACACACATACACACATATATTACACACATATACACATATACACCACACACATATACACACATACATATACACAGTCATGCACACACACTCATACATACATATACACACACTACACCCGCAGAATACACACACATATATGCACATACACCACACACATATATACACACATACATACAGTCATGTACATACACAAATACACACACATATACACACACAAATGCATATACACACATACACCACACACACATACACACAGTCATGTACATACACAAATACACACACATATACACACAGATACACACATACACACGCATATATGCACATACACCACAAACATACACACACACATACACACACATACACACACACCACACACACATATATACACCACAATACACACAATACACACACATATATACACACATACACACATAACACATACATACTTACACACCACACACATATACACACGTACACACACAGACTTACACACATCGCAAACACATACACACACACATACACACAAGACTCACACACACACATACCCACACATACATGCAGTTATACACACATACATACACAAATATACACATACACACATGTATACATACAGTACACACACATACACACACCACACACATATACACAAACACCTACACACAATCATGCACACACACATACACACACACCACACACACAATACACACATACACACAGTGATGCACACATACACACAGGTGCACTGACAGGCATAGGTTCTTATGGAATGGGCTTTAATTCAATCAGAGAGTGGTTGCTTACTCCTACAACTTTTGTGCCACTATTGCACCAAGATATCTTGCATGCAGGTCACCATTGTAGATTTCAGGGCTTGTAGCTGGGTTGGTAGTTAACCTTTCTCATCTGGTAGCATGCAAAGCACAAATGAGATTATGTAAATTTTATGTTGCGCAACAAGGCTGTAACCACTAGTTCTTGGAGAGCAGCCAAGAACCCTGACAAGAGCCTAGGTGGTTTGGAGCTTTTCCATTGTTCCCTTTGGCCAGTGACTTAAACTTAGGTATGACCCATTTTTAGCACTGGCTATTTCCTTTGGTGCTGGAAGATGTCTAGTTGGAGCATTATCTTCCCCACTATTTGGTAATTCTATTTATATTTTTTTCAGATCTGTGTATATTTTAAGAAGCTTCTGCAGTAGAAGTTTTCCCCTTTGACCCTAAAAATGGTCCCTAGTGTTTGTTGTCCCCCCTTTACTCCCCTTTACTTCCTGCTCTAGTCTCCCCATAACAAAACATTCCATTTCCCATTCCTTGGGAGATTCTCTGGCCACCAATTGTTTACTTTACTCCTAATCTCTGTAGTAGCGTGGATTGTTGTATACCTATCAAAGGTTTAAAGGCTAACATCCATATATAAGAGAATATATAACAATTGATTTTTGGGTGTGTCTGGGTGGCCTCCCTCAGGGTGATACTTTTACTAGTCTCACATATTTACTTGAAATTTTCATTTTTTACAGCTGAATAATATTCCATTTATAAATGCATTACTTTTTCAAAACCTATTCATCTGCTGATGGGCATCTAAGCTGATTCCAATTTCTGGCTATTATGATCTGCAGTGAAGGTGGACACTTCGGCTTCTTCCTTTCCCCTTGTATCCTCTCGATCTCCTTTGGTTGTCTTATTGATCTAAGTCTTCAAGTATTATATTGAATAGATATTAAGAGAGTGGACATCCTCGCTTCGCTCCTGACTTCATTGCCAATACTTATAGAGTTTCTCTCCATTTAGACTGATGGTGGTGGGCTTGCTATAGATGTCCTATTATTTTTAGGTATGTCTCTTGTATCCCTAATCTCTCCAAAATTTTTATCATGAATGGATTTGGGGTTTTTCTCAGAACCTTTCCTGTATATAATGGCATGATCAAATGGTTTTTTTCCTTTAAACCAGATTATGTGGTGGATTATGTTTATTGATTTATGTATGTTGCACCATTCCTGCATGATGAAGTCTTCTTCATTATGGTAGATATACTTTTGATGTGTTCTTGGATATGTTTTGTAACTATTTTGTTGAGTTGCTCAGTTTTCATGGGTTTGTAAGCTTTTGTTGTTATTCCTTTTCCAGCTTTCATCCAGTGGTCAGACAGGATTCAGGATGTTATTTCACTTTTATAACATCTGTTGAGACTTGCTTTCTGTCCAAGTATGTAGTCAATTTTTTAGAAAGTTACATGAGCTGTTGATGAGATTGATGAGATGTATTCTTTAATGTTTGGGTAAAAAGCTCTGCAAATGTCTGATAGTTCCATTTAATTAATGCTTAATACGAAAATTTATGTTCAGTTTTTGTGTCAATGATCTGTTTTTGGTCAGAGAGTGGTGTTGAAGTCATTCACTGTGAGAGTGTGAGAGTCCATATGTTCTTTAAGCTACAGTAGTGTTTCTTAAATGAACTTGGGCGCCCTTGTGTTTGATGCATAAATTTTAAGAATTATAATGTCATCTTGGTATGTCTTTTTCCTTCGATGAGTGTTTTTCCCTATCTCTTTAGATTAGTTTTTTGTTTAAAGTCTATTTTGTCAGATATTAAGTTGGCTATACCTGTTTGCTTCCTGGGTCCATTTGCTTGTGATATCTTTTTCTACGCATTTATTCTGAGGTAGTTGTAGAAGATTATTTTAAGATGTATTACATTTCTTTATACTGTGGAACATTGTTTAATGATGCAAAGGTGTGTTGCATTATTTTATGTTGCATTTGTTTAACTCTGCAAAGCTGTCTAAAACACCTGATTGGTCTAATAAAGATCTGGACAACCAATAACTAGACAGGAGAAAGTACAGGCAGACCTGGCAGACAGAGAGAATAAATAGGAAAAGTCTGGGAATAAAAGATCAAGGAGAGATAAAAGGACTAGCCACTCAGTCACACAGCCAGACACTGAGTAAGAAGGAAAGAACAGATATGCAGAAATAGGGAAAGGTAAAAACCCAGAGGGAAAGGGTAGATGGGATAATTTAAGTTAAGGAAATCTGGCTAGAAATAAGCTAAGCTAAGGCTGGGCATCCATAGGAGTTTCCTTTTTGGTTGGTTCTATGTATTTGGTGTTCTGTATGCCTTTTGTACCCTGATAGGCTCCTTCTTTAGGTTGGTGAAATTTTCTTCTAGCATTTTTGTTGAAAATATTTTCTGTGCTTTTGACCTGGGTTTCTTCTTGTTATATCTCCATTATCCATAGATTTGTTTTTCTTTTCATAGTGTTCCAGATTTCTGAGATATTTTGTGCCTGGATTTTATTTTATTTTATTATTTATTTATTTCTATCTTGTATTCTGTGCTCGGCATTCTCTTTTCCATGCTTCGTACTTTGTAGATGAGATTTACATCTGAGGTTTTTATTTGACTTCCTAAGTTTTCATTTTCAATTTTATTTTAGTTTGTGGTTTCCTTAGTTAATCTATTTATTTGTTAAAGTCTACTTTCATGTCTTGAATTGTTTTCATCATTTCGTTCCATTGTTTATATTTTCATGGACATCATCCATGGATTTATTCACACCCTCAAACATATTTATAATTGCTATTTTGGAGTCTTTGCCCTGTGCTTCAGCCATATTACTACATTTCTCAGGGGCAGGGGCAGCTGTAGCAGGGTTACTAGGTTCTGGTGGGAGTATGTTGTCTTTCCCGTCAACATTTATATTCTTGCTCCTGTGTGTAGATACCTGGAGTTATAATGACTGAGGTGGCTCTATGTGTTGATACGTAGTTTTGTCTTTACTGATGTTGCATTCCTTGATTTTTCTTTCCTTTTTCTCCTCTCTGGATTTTACCTAAGCATGATGGCTGTGAATTGCCTGGTGGAGAGTGCTTCTGCAGGCTGGTGAGAGGCAGAGAGAAACAGAGACGAGCTAGGAGAAAAGGCTGAGAGCTGCTTTGGTAAGGAAGTAAGAGGATGCTGTCCACATCTAGAGAACTGTGGTAGGAGGAATGTTTCCAGCAAGTAGGTTGTAATAAAACAAAGAATAATCTGAGAAACAGGGAAGAAAGGGCTAGGAGGACCCGGGGTCTGTACGAAGAGTTATAGTCTCCAACAAATAGAGGTGGGGGGGGGGGGCATCTAACGCAGGCTGCTAGAAGGCTGAAGGTGATACTGGAGAGGTCGTAATGGAGGACAGGGGAAAGAGAGAAAATTAAGTGGTGTGTCCCCAGGAGTTTCAGGTAGAGAGTGTTTCTGGGTATCTGGGCCTGACACAAAGGAATGGGAATGGGCTACAAGGGCTGGAAGCTCCCACAGGACACAGGAAAGCTGCATCTAACCAGGGTTCAGTAGGATCCTCAGGGAATGGTGGGAATTTGGCCAGAGGAACATCTGCGTGTGGGATGCTGCAATCGAGACAGGCAAAGTTATAATAGATGACAGGAGGAGAGTGAAAAAAGCCTTCTAAAATTTCATATTGTTCAATTTACTTTTGCTGAAAATAAAAACACAGGAAGAAAAGATCTGGAGAGCCCATAATAGGGCAATTAAATAATTTGGAGGAATGTATTTTGAAGAGTTTTCAGTGCACCTTGACAGAAATTGGGAGCACATGGAGCTGTGAGAAACAACCAAGGCTGGTCATCTTTACCACTAACCCTAATATGAACTGGCTTCAGCCCTTTATCTTGATCCATTTTTACTAGGCCTGATACATGTCTATCCATGCTGGAATCACACAGCAAGTGTTAACTGATGGGTTGGAAGGGATTATTAAATTTGGGATCCCTGACTAGAAGGCATAGGCTTCTAGATGATTCTATGCAGGCCTCAGGCCCCATCCAGGACTTGGATTTGACACAAGAGTGCTTCCCAATGCCTGGCTCCCTCATGTCATCATTTACTGAAATGCACGTGACAGTGACAGTTGATTCCTGCAAGCAGCCTCTGTGAGATTCCTGATTCCACCAGGACGATTGCTGTTTCAACAGATGCCAAAATTTCAATTTTCCTTCCTTTCTCAAATTAGAAGGGTCTGGGAAGCCCTCATTTACCCTGTTAGTTCTTGGCTGCTTTCTTCCCCTTTGCCAGCTTCCAAACCTCCGCTGATGCCCATAGTGGGTAATTAGTAGAACAGTCTAGCTATTGATGGTGTATGCGCACATCGAGGTGTCTTATGTCTCTTTTGTGATTGTCAGTGTGTGCATCTGAATATGTGCCTTGAGGCTAAGATTCTCAGTGTTCTGTGTTGCATGACAGGTAGCCTTGTAGAGAGAAAGACTATTGATGGAGGCCTAGGATTCCACTTCCTGCTTATCCTGCCTCTCTGATTTTTCAGTTCTTCTTTTTCTCCGCCTCCTTCTCCTCCTCCTCTGTCTCTTTGTGATCATTGTCTTTTTTTGAAACAAGAGGTAAGACTGCGTTCAGAATAGCAATCAGAAAGGCCTGCAGAAGCAAGGTAGGTAACACCGACAAGTGAAACAGGCTAGCTGTAGCATTATCTGTTGTTGCTGGTGATTTGTTTTGGGGTTTTGTTGCTGTTTTGGTGCTAAGATCCATCCCAGGACCTTGCATAAATTAGGCACATGCTCTATAACTAAGCCATTATCCCAACCCCATGATGGATTTTTCTCAGAAAAAATATATAATTTATTTGACTAATTCCTCAGATTTGGAAGCAATATAGGTATTAGGAACTACTGCATTTTTATGAACATGGGAAAGGGGGTCAAATTTGAGAAGAGATGGAATGGAGGGATAAGAGGTTAAGATAATCAAAATATATTGAACACATTTTTTGAAGAATAAGTAAAATATATTAAAAATATAGTACAATAGTAACAAATGACAGCTGATCCTGTGCTCAGCTGCTGGAGTCTGAAAGGGACTGGTGGGGACCGTGATGAACTGCAAGCTCATATCTAGTGATACCCACTAGATTGTTAGTGTTGAGATCGGCAGTTTCAAGTCCTCAGAAATGCTCAGGAAGGCAAGGTTTGTCCTAAAGTTAAATTTTCTGTTTTTCAAAGTAGTGTCGGAAACTAATATAGGCAGACCTGAAAAACAGAAGACTTGCCTGTCTGCACCCCAGTTAGTCTTCAAGCTGAAAGTTTGCATTTCTGGCCAGCAGCTGGTCCAGGTGCCTCATTACTCAGTCATTCTCACTCTGACTGACACAAGGTGCTGCTAGGTGAGTGCAAGTTGGGAGGGGGCCAACTTTCCTGAATTCATTTTTGAAGGAAATTCCCATTTTATCAGGGGAAGGCTTAAGTTATTAAAGTGCCTTTCAATATTGCCAGGGTTAAATTATGACGTTCACAGAAGAGTGACATTACAAACCAAGAGGTCTCAGCCTGCACATCATGAACTAGCAGGTTGGTAGAGGGGCATTAGATGGTGTGTAACAGATGACCCCGGCCAACAAGAAGATGTGTACAAACATCTTAGAGCCACAATGAAGAAATGAAGAGGCCTTTGCAGGAGGCTAGCTGATGAACAAAGGCACCTTTCTTTGATCTGTCCACAACGAGGCGATAGGAACAAGGTTGTTACACTCATACGTGGCTCAGCCTTGAGGACCGAACATTTGTTTTCAATTTTAACAGTTACATCGCATGCTTTCATTACAGCATTGTCTAAGATATCGCTGAGGCCCTAACCGTTGTAATTTATCTTTTGTACTATATAATTTGGAGCCGCTCAGGCCAGAAGAAAACATCTGTACCGAGAGGCTGAACTCGACACAGTTTACACTTGTACACTGAGCCTTCTCGGAGGTCAGTCTCCTCATAAACTTCGTTATCACTGTTGGCTTTATTCATTCTATTTGACACATTAAGCTTCCATATCTTGGCATAAAGGACACAATATTGCAGCATATTGGCAAGCTCATTTGCTTCTCCCAGCTAGTGTTGTGTCCAAATATCAATCCCCAGGGATAAACACGTGTGTATCGACTGCAGGAAAATGAAGCTTAGCAGCAGGTGGCCTTTTGCCGTCTAATGAACATGGCAATCTGTTACTATCACTGCGGCACTGTTCACCAGACAATTAGGCAACTAAGCATGTAATTATTCAGGCCAATGAGGAGAGGCTCTCCTCTAATTTCGCCTTTTCATTGCTGTTTACTTACCCACACTCCCCTCATTAGTGAGAGATTTTCCAGTCTATGCTAATTGGTTTCAATAACATTCATTTCAGTTGAAAGAGAATGATTCCGTTAATTGAGAATCGAAAGGATCTTTTCATTTTAAGTGCGTCCTGCTATGGAAATCTGCATACTCTCAACAGGTTTGAGCTAATGAAATTAAGTCACACAGCCATTAGTGGCGTAATAGAAATAAAGTCATTTATTTTCACTGAAGCACGTGCATCGTCCAGAACAATTAATACAGCTTGAGGGTGCAGCAACTTAAAAAATAATAGATTAGGGATAAACAAGATGCTTTTCCTCCGAATGGCTTGT
Organism: Phyllotis vaccarum; assembly: GCA_033318265.1. Classification (NCBI taxonomy): domain Eukaryota; kingdom Metazoa; phylum Chordata; class Mammalia; order Rodentia; family Cricetidae; genus Phyllotis; species Phyllotis vaccarum. The sequence goes on along the minus strand of JARWLC010000007.1, from coordinate 80,089,787 downwards.
TTAATTCCTAGCTTATAACCATTTTTCATTTGGTGCCACTTCCCATGCGTCTGACGTGAAGAGCACTTATTTGTAAAATGGCACATATTTGATTTCACTAATTGTGCAGGAAGAGTGGTGTTTCCTGCGCCAGCCACCCTGATGCACTGGAGCTGTTGCTTAGTTCCTGTTGGATTTTAAGCTGAACTTATTTGTAAAACTTTTACACCAAAAACATTAGTCAGTCTATGAGTGTCATGATCTTAAAAAAAAAAAAAAATAAGTAAGTGTAGTGTCGCTGTGTGACTTAGTCACATCCAGTCCGACGTCACAGCTCTCACCATTTCATGGACTTGGAGTACATCACAGATGTTATACGGGATTCAGGCACTGTGGCACTGTGGTACATGTTCCAGGAAAAGGCAGGGACAGAATTTTTATAATGTGCTATCAATAACCATACTTATATAAAAATTCCTCCAAATAAATGAAATGATGAGAGGAAAGAATCTCAGGTATAAATGAAATGAAAGTCTTTGTATCACAAGTCACTCTTCCTCACCGACAGGATCAGAAGACTCATGTTTTCCCTTGCCAGCAAGAGTTTATTTATTTTTAAGCAATTCCCTTCCAGTTTTAGGGTGCAACATTGCACATATTACTTTCACACATACAAAAATGTACCCATATAATACTACTCTCACCCAAATTCTCATGTCTTATTTAGTTGTTATTTTTTTAATGGAATAATCAATATAAAACCACTCAGGTTGCTGTCGGGCTAGCTGCTGCTGGATAAAATTCCTTTCTGAGACATAAGAACCAGAATTCTGCTGTGTCCACTAGACTACAGAGCAGGCCAGCCTCTTTCTAGAAGCTTGTATGGATGCTGGTTTGTGGGTGGATTACATGAGTGGGGGTGGTGATTTATGCAAATGCTATGTCTATTTTTTTTAGTTAGATTCAAAATGCATAATGGGGACAGACTTACAAAATAATACACTGCATGGTGTTATGAATATTTCAAAGAATTATTTCTTTATTTTGTGCATAGCTCCAAGTGCTGACATTTGATTTATAGCTGCATGGATGTACCTGGGGTTGCTAAGGTTACCCAATTTCATTCACCCATAGATATTTGAGATCTACATAATGCCATCACATCCTCCACTGCATTTCAAAGTGATGTTGATAAATGGTGCCTTCCTTAGATGATATTTCCATTTAGATGTGATATATCTCATGATTTCTGTCTTTTAAAATATTGTGGTTGATGAAATTTTACATTATGTGCATATACAGAAAGCAGGGATACATATTTTTTCAGTTTTAAAGGTTCAAAAAACTCTGAGCAGCTCTCCCCTCCCCCCTCCTGCCCCGCACCTATTCCCATATGTTCAGGCTTACTGTGACTAATATTGAGTTCTTAAAAAAAAAAAAAAAAAAAAAAAAAAAAAAGGCCTCCACGTTATTGTTTGTCTTATGTTTAGAGATATAACAAAAGACTGGCCAGTCACCTGCAATCGTTTTTATGATGTCTCATATCTTTGCAACAAAAGCCCAAGCTTTTCTAAAAATGAAAACATCTTTTGAGGTTTGGATGACAAACCTACAGAAGTCTCTTTGCCAATAGATCTTCATAGAAGTAACACTCAGAAAGTTTTATACATATAGGATGTGTGTGTGTGTGCACATGCAATTTATATTTTCTGATTGCTTACACGCGATCGCTGACCTTTCAGCTCATAATGGATCCCAGTCCATGAAAGAGTCTGGTGCAGGCTTTCTTAACTTCAAAGGAATAAGGGATTAGACGTATGGAAGAGGACAGTTAAAAACTCAAAATAACCGTAAATTTTTTGTGAGGAGAATAGACCTGGCTCCATGGGGCAATAAACTTTCTGGTGGGGAGAGATGAACACATATGAAAAGCCATGAGCCCCACCTTATGAAGGACTAATCTGCAGATTATATGGTTTTGTTTTTCCTTAACCAGCTGGATTGAGTTCTGTAAAATTAGTTTTTTATTTCCTCTCATCTGAGTGAGAAAACAGGTATGGAACAGACTGGAATGATGAAACGCTCGGAGGATTTATAGGGGCCATGGCTAAGGCCTTTGGACCAGGCTCTTTGGAGGGAAACAGACAGGCTGTCTAGGAGTAAAAGATGGGGCATGAAAGAGGGTGGGGCACATGGCTTGGGGAAGGAAGGGCCACCAGACGGGAGAAAAGCCTGTTGGGAAGGACCGGGCAAAGGCTGGGCATGGAGAGGGAATGAAGAGGTCCCACTTGCTCAGTTTCTGTTGTGACTATTTTTAGATGACAATGTGGCAGTTTTTTGGATCGGCTTTGTCAAGATGTGAAGCACTAAAAATAGTTTGGATAGATTTGCTGCCAATATTTAAACACTAAAAGTTCCTGTATTTGGATTTTATTTAAAGTCAGACCTGGCATTGCTAAGTCTGGCCTTCCAGACTAAGCATCTATGTAGACAGAAAGCTGAGGTCCCCTCAGAGGGCTGTGCTTCTTTAAATGATGTTGGGGCCCTTTCACCAAACTCGTTTATGGACATACCTGGCTTCCCTAGGTTGGTGGATGCATTTCTACTTGACACCTGGGCTCTCAGGGCTCTGTCACTCTGGATTCTGCTCTGTGCCTAGGCCTGGTGGACAGTAGATAGTGTGTTTTGAATGAATAGATAACAGTACATACATAGTTTTTGCATGTACAGGTTTGTCCTACATGAGAAATCTTTTAGGATAAGGCTTGTCCAATTAATTTATTTTGGTTTCTAGTAAGCATTGGCAAAACACTGGTTCAGCTTTGGACAAATTGTGAAGCAGAGCATTTCATCCCCTTAAGAAAAGAATTGTAATGATTGAGAGATGCAGGGAAATGGCTCATATTCCTCTTTCTAGTTTCTAGTTGTCCATTCTACCTTTGGTCACATCTCTACACGCGATGATGTTCCTGACTTTCCTATGCATCTGGCTCACATTTGCCGGGTCCTGTGCCTGTCCCTCCTCATTCTCCACAAGCCCATCTTCAAACTGGCAATCTGGCAATGTCCTTTTCTGGCCATTGTTTGGCTAGGACTTTGGTAGAGAAATTAGCTTTAATTGTGCATGTACACTCATTTTAGTGTTGAATTCAAAATTCCTGTATAAAATCGCTTACCTATAAAAATGTCTCAGGCCCTGGCACCAAAGGTCTTCAGCTGGTGTCCTCACCACACTCTTCTGTTTTCTTTAGCACTGTGACCTTGCATGGGTTTCTTAACCTCTCTGGCCTTAGTGTCCTCATTTGAACAATGAAAAGAAACACAGGCCTGCTGTGAGGGCTGAATGAGCAAATACTTGAGCAGTGCTTAGAGCACTTGTGAATGATGAGCAAGAACTAGCTGCTACCACATCAGTCACTTGTTTTTGTCCCTCCCAAAGCATTGTGGGTGGTTCTAGAATTGGCAAGTCACAATTTTCTAAATAATTTTGAATCTCTGAGCATACAAACGCATCTTTTGTGAAGAGTGTAATTAACATTGAGTGAGAGCGAGAGAGCAGTACGTGTCTGTAGTGTTATGTTGAAAGGGTTGTCTGGCTATTTCTGATGATGTATCATGTATATCTTCTAGAAGTCTCCACAATGATCTTTTACACACAAATGCAATTCTCATTATGCATTTCAGAAACACCCCAAAACTCTGAGGGTTTAATTTTTTTCTTCACAATCTTTGGCATCAAAATTTATCCTGTATCTGGTGGCCAAATGAGCTGTGATTAGGCAAAGGCTCCTGTGAGACTTACTTACTCCTTAGTGTAAGTATTCCATTTCCTGCAAGATATTGACATATTTTATAATTAAATACTGTTCCAAATTTTGTTTGAAATACTATATGATGCATGTACTTAATCGTGTTTTAAAATTCTGAGTGCCAAAGTGATATGCATCCAAGGGTTTATGGTTCTGTTTACCAAGGTCTGGGTTCTGTTCAATTAGAGAGATACTTTCACTTGTTTTTCTTTGGGAGATAGGGTCTCATATAATAGCCCAGATTCACCTTAGACTCACTATGTAGTGAGGATGACCTTGAACCTCTATTTTCCAAATGCTAACATTAAAGGTATATGCCACCACACAAGCTTCCAGAGCTGCCTCCTCTTCTTCCTCACTCTTTAAGACAACTCGGTCCTGTAAGTCACACATTTGCTTGATCAGTATTTATAAAATGCTTACTTATTTGTTAGATACCATCGTGGCTCCTAGAGACAATGATAAGAATACATTCTCTGTTGTCATGGACAGTATGTTTCACTGATAGATGACATCAGGTAAAAGGATAAGACTACCTTTGCACTTGAGGGTAAAATGTTTGGTCTGAGAATCACCCTGTGGGGTTTGTGTGTGTTTGTGTTTCTGTGTGGTGGTTAGGGAGATTTCTCTGAGGAGTGACTTTTGGAAAAATTGATTAAAGCAAATCAACCACACAAATAACTGAGAAAATGTGCTTCAGAAAGAACAAATGGGCAACAGGAAAAGTCACACACCAGAATGTGACATGTGTATTTGCAGCAGTGTTAGGCAAGTATAAGATGTGGTCATACATAAGCCTGTTGAAGTAAGACCTTTCAGAGCACAGAAGACTTTTGGATTTTATTCTGTAGGTAATGATACATGGTCGAGGATGTTAGACCTGAAAGTCACAAAATGTGTTTTGTGTCTGTGTGGGGCTATGGTAAAACATTTGGAGATATCAGAGGGATCTGCCCACAGTCAGTCTAGGAGGATCAGAGAGTGGTAATTCACACCTTTAACCCCAGCACAGGGAATATCCCTGGAGAGGTGACCTACACCCTTAAATCCAACTGAGTTCGAGGTCATCTTAGTTTACAGAAGGAGTTTCAGGCTCCCAGGCAGGCAGTGGTGGTGCCACGCCTTAACTGAGCAAAGAGCATATTTAAGGCAGGCGTAGAAAGACAGAGCAGGCAGAAGAAGTCAGGAGGAGCCAGGCTGAGGAAGCTGGAAGACAGCTGGGTAAGATCTGAATGTGGTGTTTACTCTCTAATATCTCTGACTTTCCCAGAGATCTGGCCCTGAGTTTCCTTTATTCGTGCAACATTTCTGCCAAATATTCATATATATCTCCACACAATTGCACCGTGGAAGCAGACAACTAGATTTCCTTAAGCTCACTGGCCAGCAAGCTTAGCTAAACTAGTGAGTCCTGAATCCAATATGAGACCCTGTCTCAAAATCTATGAGGAAGTACAATTGAGGAAGATTGTCCATCTCTGGCTTACACACACACACACACACACACACACACACACACACACACACACACACCTACATAAACACACATATATACCCACACAAACATGTACGTAATGCATATAAACATGCTCCCATAACCTGTATACATATATGTATGCATATACACAGACAAACATGTACATAAAACATACACACACACATTCCCCAAATTAATGCCAAGAGCACCAATCTACAAAAGCAAATATAGAGCAAATGTGTGCTTAAGTTTCCTAAAGGAGTCATACTCATCCTGGATGTCAGAGTCATCAAGAACTACTTAGGCAGGACCAGGCTTTTCACAGGTCAGGTCTTCCAGATCCTGGGACCAGTTTTCATTTTTCCTCTGTTCTTTCTTACTTTAAAAATATTCATGCCCTGATGAGCAACAAATTCCCCAGAGAAGAATGGAGATGACCCCACGGAGCACTGGGCTCTGTTGATGGGAATTGCTTTTACCTTCTGGAAAGAGAATAGGCCACAAAGGATCAATCTTTGCTCTGTTGTACCTCTTTCAAGCTGAACTGCATCGGACAATGAGTGGATTAAAAAAAAATCCTGCGGCCTGGTGTGCCTCAGATGCATTTGCCAATTTTAACATCATTCCCTAAGTTATATAAAACCAGAGAATAAATGCCCGAGCCTTCTGTAGGTGAGCAGTTTACTTCCTAGGCAGGGATCACATTCTTGACAAATCTCCTCAGAGATGCATTTTGTAAGTGAAGTGAAGAAATCATTAGCAAAGCAATATTTGAAGAAGCAGACTGGCCCAGTTCTGAAGGCAACTCTATTTTAACCTTTAAAAGATATCATTTTACTTACCAGGCTCCTTATTACAATTACAGTGTTTTCCTTGGCCCCTGGCTCCATTAAACATATGTTTTATAGCAAGTTCTCAATTACATTCTCCTGACAGGCTGGCTCATAAGGCCATGTTATAAAGTGGGGAGACTGCAAAGCGGGAAACTGCCCCTCATTAAGTTTATAGTTTTATTACCTTGTTTAGGGCACTTTTTCTTCCTTCCCTCTCACCGACTTTCTTTGGTGACATTTAATTTATAAGAATCAAGGGGACTTTCTTGCACCACTTTTCCCCATGGCTGGTGAACTTGAATGTCAGGAGCATTTGAGGGATGGGTGTGCATTTAGCGTGACATGTTGGTCCCTTCTCTCCACCGCACCTTTTCCACATAATAAGAATTGTTTTGTGGCCCCTGAAAGGCTATCAGTAGGTCAGTACCCGTTTGGGGCCTTGATGTCGGTGGACTATACACTGGAGTCTAAGGGCTGGTAGATGGAGATGAACTCTTCATCAGCTTGCAGAACTCACTTAGATGGGCAGAGCTTTAATAAATGATGTGCATTATCTCGTCCAGCTGGCCATCTCTGCTGATCTGCAGGAGACAGTTGCTCCGCAGCAGCCCACAGTCAGCCTCCTGGAGAGGCAGAACTGAATTCTCTCACCGCAGCACTCAGGTCAGTCAGCCGAACTATTTTAATTTACAGAGCGTTATACATGCAGAAATATATTTATATCTCTGTGCTCCGACAAGGGAATTAAATCAGCTTGAATTTATGTAAAATGTGTTATCATTATTGGACAGGGAGAGAGTATTGTGCTAAGAGGCACAAGCATCATCTGGCCACTGCTAATTATAGGCATGTAAAAAATGGCTAGTGGTTGCTTCTGAACCCAGACAGAATCTGTGGATGTTGATTATGAAGAGCTATTATGTATTGATAGGTTAGGATTTATTACTGCAAGTATCAACCAATTGCTTTGGATTGGACTGTAGTCAGACACTGGGGAATCGCTCTTGGAGCTGTTAGAACAGGGTAATCTATCAGGAGGAGGGGAGTGTATTCTATCAATTAAGGAACAAGCAATTCTACTGATTTGCTATTGGCAGACTAATAGAGGTAATGGGTTTTCCTAGACAGTCCAGGTACTGTACAGCCGAGTTGGGGAAAATAGTGACACTGGACAAATAGAAAAGCAGTTCATTAAACCCGAATGAAGGCTGTGGTGGGGCAGAGCTGCAGGACTCTAAGCTCAGTCAAGTCCACATGCATGTGAGGTCTTTATGTATGCAGCAAACTGATGGTTATGGGTGCTTGAGGAAGACATTGGTAGGAAGGCATCTTAATGCTATGTTTCTACCAGTCAGCTGGTGCTTCGTGATGCTGCCTTAAACGCCTCAACATTTCAGTGCCTTGAATGAAAGATATTTATTTTTCTTGCTAATAGGTCATGGTTCTTTGACTGATCTTGGCACAAGCTGCAGATTATGTTTGGCTCTCTGCCACATTTTACTCTAGAGCTGGGTTGATAGAATGGTGGCTAGCAAGAGCACGTTTATGACCTTGGCAGACAAGCAGGAAACCCTTAAGTCAAGTGTCATTTAATCTGTGGGAATGTTAATGTCATCTCACTGGTCAAAGGTGGTCACCTGGGCAATCCCAAGGTGTGTGCATTAGGGCCACACCTGAGCCTGTATGTAGACTTTATCACAGGGAAGGGAAATGATGCAGCCAATGGCCATGTTCTCTTGGTTGAGCCGCAGCGTCTGAGGTGGTGTGAATTGCTTTCTCCTCTTCCTTTGCCCACCACAGCCGTAGTCCATTCCCTTATCCCAGAACCAGTGCTTATTATTCTCTGTTTTCTTCCTTCTTTGGGTACTTGTATGTACATCAACACAGCTTATAGGTGACGAGCAAAACTGCACTAGTGCAGGAGACACTTCAGTAAGTCCCCTGCTCTCCTAAAGCTAGCTCAAGATGACTCCCCGGAGCCAAAGGTGATAAACTAGGATCTATGAAGCTAAAGCTACTACTTACCTGACATGGACCTCAGGGTGGAGTAGGTCATTCATTACATGTGGCTATCACTGATGGAGTTTGTGTCAGGCCTGCCATGAAGGCAGGAAACAGTCTCCCTATCCACTGGCCCATCCTCTATGCTCTAACTAGACGCTAGTCTGTGGTAAATTCACAATATGCACTAGCTGAATGGCAGAATAAAGGTGAATAGAGAGAGATAGTTCTATGCTGGGGCTACCATGCTTTCTAATTTTAATCTCCAATCTCAGGAAATCAATAGATGTTTATAGATCTTTTCCATTTAAGGGATAAAATGAGTGATTTGTTAGGTGCCAAGTAGAAAGGAGAGGAAGGACCATGAGAACTTGGCTTGGAGTCAGGACAACCTTGAGGCCAGAGATAGGGTTATTCTATTGCTATTTAGCCAGTCCTCTGTATGTAGCTCATTTGCCTCAACTGGCCCATCTATCTATATTATAGAAACTTCTGGATACATTTGGGACAAATTCCAAAAGAAGGGCAACTTGATTCTAGCCAGTTAAGTAAATGGAAGCACCATAGGGATGAGGAAGTGGAAACATGTAGGCCTAGCCTGACTGTGGTGAGTTAGTAAACAGGAGGATGAAACAGCAACCAGTTACAACAGAAACCCAGCCATAGCATGAACTTCTTCTTATCAGAGACCATATTTTTATCACTTTGCAACTTAAGAGCATAACCCAGTGGCCAGTAATTGGTGAGGACTAAAAAAAAGCTAAGGATGTAACTCAATGGTAGAGTGTGAGCTCAGCCTAGACAATATACTCGGTTTACTGCTCTGAACACACAGAGAATGATTTAATTGCCATTACTGTACCATTGATAGGATGGATGATCAGAAGATGGAGGGAAGGGGAGGGCACTATAAAATTTGGATTTGCAAGATTTCCCTGGTTAGAGTGTAGTTTTCTGGCTTTTGTCACAAAAGAGCTGTTGGTCTCAGGCTTCTAAAGACAGACAATAGCCTATAGCCATCACGTGATTGTAATTCATGTCACTAGAACTGGTATAATGATTTTTATTTTCTGCCTCAACTGCCATTTTCTCACACTGTTGCTGAGAGATTCCTGTCTGTCTTGGATTCTAATTCTTAAGTCCCTTTGTCTCTTCCTTAGTGTTTCCACCACTATGCACACTGGATTTTCCACTTGGGATCTCCCAGATTTCTTATCACTATATCCCACAGACGTGTGTTCAAAATTGCCCCAAGCCTTGCTCTTATTTTTGCATGCTGTCTTAATTAATTGCACCAATTCCCCAAGGTGTTTTTTTTTTCCCTCTTTCCACCCCACACTTAATTAACAACATTTTGCTATCTCTCTCTCTAAATATTTTCTGAGTCTATTTCCTCTTCTCAAGCCTAGCCCACTGCCCTGGCCTGGGCCTCACTGTCCCTTGCTGGTGTCACTTAAGTACCACCTGGTCTCTGCCTGGGGTCTTATCCTCCTCCTTCCCATCCTTTTTGCTGCTGCCAGAGGGACCCTACTTGTTATGCAAATCTTACCACCTGAGTCCTAAGGATAAGCCCTGTGAGAGTCTTTCCTGGCTTCCTTTTGTATGTTCTGGGAGGTCTGAATGGTGCAAAGATTCTGCAAGCTTGGCTGTCTCATGTCTCCCGGCCTATTCTGATGCTGGGTTGTCTCTGCATTTCTCTCCCTGAGTATCATTTATTTGCTCTTCACCTCTCAGCTATGACGCCAACTCAGGGTGGGGCAAATTGCTTTTCCTTTAGGCTCCCATAGCACCTTGTGCATGCCTCAACAATTTAAAAATCACCCTTGTTGGCTGGGATTCCTAGGCGATAAACCATTTAAGGTCATAGACCTTTTGTTGATCTCATTATTGCCAGCATCCAGCACAGTGTCTGACACATAGAAGATGCTCCACAGACACACTTGGGAGAGGGAAGTTTCCTTGTCATTCCCTCCCTCACCAGTTACCTCCTTGTTTCTGATTTACCAGTCTTCAGTGATGAGAAGTCAGTGTGAGATAGAGGTTTTCTTTTGGAACCTAAAATTGGTACATTTGTCACTGTACACTTAGCCAAAAAAGGATTAAAAAAATCCAACTTTGATTTTTTTTTTCTGGAGGCCACATTTGAAGATAAAAGGTTGACGTATGCATCATGATATAAAGTAGTAGTCTTTTCAAATGATTTTGCTTCAACCTTCCCAATAAAACAAATGAACTGTGTTCGTGGGATTTTGACTTCCTGGCTTCTCTTTGACACTGAAATGAAATGAATGTGCAGAGGCATAAAAACAGTATGTATCCTCAATTGAATGAAAGCTCACCTTTATCTCCCTTTGACCCTTTTATTTCACAATACTAAAGAAATATTAAAAATGGTTGGGGCTGTCGAATTTTTAGAAAAGGGATCGGTTTCCATCCCCTTTCCAGCCTGTTGCCCCAGAGTAACCTCAGCCTCCTCTTCCTCTCACCTCTGTGAACCCTTCCCGGAGGGTTGGTCCCCTCTACTTTCTGAAGCCACAATAGATGTCGGCACAATGGGAAACTCTCAGCTACATCATCTTTTCTTGGAATCGAATCCCCTGGGGCTCCTGGGGCTTGATCTGACCACGGATCATTGTCTTTGTGAGAAAAGACAGCAGACACCAAAAATGGGCTCCAGGAGCCCTGAGATGTTGTCCTACCGCCAGACTGGTGCTGCTTTGAATGGAGACCTAGCTGGATTTTTAACAGTAGGAAGGTGCCCTGAGGTAATGTGGTAGGGTGCCCACTTGGGTGCTGTGGAGTAAAAAAGCCCCCTCAAACTGCATTCCCTGTTCTGGGCTTCTTTCACATCACTTCATCTCAGAATCATGGCCCAGGGAACACAGTGATGACTTTTTTTTTTTTTTTTAATCTCCACATGGTTGAAAAGGGGCCGTTAGAATTAACAAGTAAAGGACTCTTCCTTGTAGAGTTGCTAAGGGACTGGAGCAATGAGCTTTCTGTATAGCTTTGTGTTAGTGTAAGATTATGGGGTCTGCATTTGTGAATGAGTGTGAAAGTAGGTGTGGGTCTATGTGTACATATGTTTATAGCTGAGTATGTATGTGTGTTTGTGTTGTATGGGTGTGTATGTTCCAATATGTTAGGGCAGTGCCTCTCAACCTGTGGGGTTTGGCCCCTTTGGATATCCTGCATATTGAATATTTACATTATTATTCAAAACAGTAGCAAAATTACAGTTATGAAGTATCAATGGAATAATTTTATGGTGGGGGGTCACCACAACATGAGGAACCGGATTAAAAGGTTACAGTATTAGGAAGATTGAGAATTACTAGGTTAGAGTATGTAAAGCTAAGGCATTGTGTTTATGTGTGTTGTGTGGGCATGAGTCTAAGTGTGTGGCTCTGTGTCGATGAGTAGACAGGTTGAAATGTTTGTAAGTCTGCTTCTGAGGCTGGAGCGAATTATGAACAGTTGAGCCCCAGTAGTAACAAGTATAGACCTGAGAAGCTGTCATAAGGGGTAAGAAGGCCTTAAAGAGAGGGAAGCTATAGGGTTTGGAAACGTCTTTGGGCACAAGAAGTAGTATCTGTAATCCTTAAAGTGTGCTTGTATGTGGTTACTATTAATGGGCTCCCAAAAATCACTGGCCAGGGCACGGTGAATCTGCTAAAGTGAGTTGATGCGATGCGTTTACACAGAAGACTATAGCAATAGCCCCGTCAGGAGCCTGGCATAGGGATCTGTTTAGTCTTCTGTTTCTTTACCTTGAATCTGGAATGACCTGGGGTCTTGTTGACAAAAAAAAAAAAAAAAAAAAAAAAAAAAACAAGGGGGGGTGGCGATTGGGGGAGGTGTGTGGGCGCCACCTAACTGTCAAGTCTCAGCTTTAGAAAATCTTCCTTGTCTCCTTTCACTTCTCAGAGTATTCCCTTCTGGATCACACCCACAGTGCTTTGAACTCACGCTGAGAGGACACATGGAAGAGTACTGAGGTATGCCATCAACAGTTCACATTCAGCTCCCGACCAACACCGACGTACAAGTGGCCACTGCATGAGCCAGCTACGGAAAGTCTGGCTCGTCTGCAGCTCAAAGGAACTATTGGAGTAGTCTACATCACCCGGAGTAGAAGAATCATCCACCTGTGCCTAGTCAGTACCAACCCATGAATGAAAGTAGATGTCAAGCTTAGAGCATCACACATGAAGCAGATGAAATGATTGTTTTAGATGTTGGCAAAAGAAGCTTTCCCCATGATTGTTAGAGAATGGTTAATAATCAAGTTATGCAGAGAAGCCTCACCTCATTAATATTTTTCCTTTTAAGAAATAGTCCTGAAAGATTTAACCTTCAAAGAATAAAAAATAAAGAAAAATGTTGGGCAGCAGCTACACATCTACGTTAACATTTCTGCACTAAAAATGTATTGCTTTTGTAACAGGATAAAACATTATTAAAAGCAATTAATGGGCTCCTTAGCTTTTCTGTAAATGGAATAACACCTTGGGGCGTGCTGTACCTCATGCTGTGAGAAAGGCAGGAGACTTTATTTTGAGAGCATTAGCTTTTACTTAATTATTATAAAGTTCTAATGAGGATAATCTCATTTGCCTGGTTTCCTAAAAAACTAAATTCTCTTTATTCTTTTTATTTAGCGAGAATAGATTTAAATTGGCCTTTGTCCCTTTGAAATGTGAAATACTCTCTGTGAGCCCATCTTCATTAGTGGAGGTCAGAGGTTTGGATGGGCTGAAAGAGAACTGTTCTTGGCTGGCACGGGGTTGAGGAACAATATAGAACCTTCTTCGACTTGGAGTCAACTGTTAGAAACCCCCATTTCAGGAAAAAAAAAATCTATCCACACACTTCTTGCCTATTGGAAGTTTGTCTAAGCTGTATTCTCGGACCCGGGCACGTGTGCTGAATTCAAGAGACTGTGTTGTATCTAGCGGATGAGTTGTTAACTAAAGCGGCCCCTGCCACTATTCTAATTTTTATTTCCATAGTGTGTTCCTTGAAAACTGCGTGAAGACTGTTACCTCTAGATGCAAGAATGTCTCTTGAGAGGCAGCTGAGGCACCTCCTCTGTACCCTGCAGCTGATTATGGTTTGAGCATGGAATACACCTTGGATGAGTTTGACCACCAAACCTTTCTTGTAGCTGTTGACTGATGCTTACTTACCACTGCAAAGCAGTTCCTTTACAGGGCGTTTTCACAGACATTATCCCATCTGACACCCGCAATGGCTCTGTTGGCCAGGAAGGATGCCGGCCCTATAATGTAGACGAGGAATGTGGCACACAGAGGAAGGCTCAGACAATGCCCTATAGTCAGCAAGTGGAAGAGCTGGGCTTCCATTTCAGTTGGATTCTTTTTCATCTTCTCTACCTTTCTCTAACTCAAGCCTGGTTTCCTATTTGAATTTCATTTTGATTCTGGTCTCTAGAGCTGAACATACAAAGACAGCTTTACCTTGCTCTTTTCCAATGAGAAAATCAAACTTACCTCCTGTTCATCACAAGATAAATTTGGCAGTTATTCCCACGTGCTCCCCAGCAGGTCAAATAATAGAATGGATGGTTGAGGCTAGCACTTCACAGAGTGTGATCTGGTCACTACGCTCCTAAGAGATGCATCGTTTCAAAAGGGCTCTTGATCAAATACGGTGATGCTGGGTACTCTCTCCCTTTTGGAGTTTAACAATATACTTCAACATGTTAAAGGCTCTGAGAAATCTTGCCTTCTGACACACGCTTGTGTGTGTGTGTGTCTGTGTGTCTGTGTGTGGATACCTCTACACCTCTACATATTCTTTTAAGCAGAATTTAGGTTTGCTAAGTTTGGTTTAGAGATTTTTATTCTGAAGGGAAGAAATGGAACTGAAAGTATTTAATAATTGTCTCTGTGTATCTCTTTGTCTGGATGAACTATATCATCAGTTTTTCTATTATTTTTTATTTTAATTCATTTTTAAGAAAACATTTAAAATAAAATTTCTTTTCCTCATTTCTTCTTTCTCTCTCATCTTCCCATCCCCTTCTATTATTTTTTCTTCTTATTCTTCCTTTCAGGTTTTATCTTTGTGTTTGACTTCATTTTCTTCTGAAGTCCTTAGCTCTCTGTTCTAATTGCTGAGAGAAGGCTGTAGACATAGAGTGTCTGAGTATGAGTAACAAGGTAACAAAATTTCACATTTTCCTTGGATATGGATGGATAAATGTGGTTAAATGGATCATGATGACAGAGTGTAGAGTAGGGAGGGATGGCTGTCTCTAACTTCATCCCACTCAACAATTTTGGCAGTGTTTGGACGAGTGCTTAATAGTAAGCTGATTAAATTTGTGAATGACGTGAAAATGGAAAGGGTACATAATTACACTACTAGAAAGGACCAAGGGCTTTCAAAAGCTTGGACAAAGCTGAATTTAGTAAGACATCATTTAACAGGGATAAATTTAGAGCTGTGCTCTTAAATCTAGAAGATGCACTGTGTAACTATAGTATCATATGACAGGACTGCACTGAGCCAAATATAAAAAACTCCTGGGGCTTCTAATTTGATTGTATATTCAATATATAATCTTGTGGTTTCCATCTGAAAATGGCAAAATAAAACATGTTCACCCTCAAATATCTACCCAAAACTTGAAAAAGAGACAGGACCAAAAAAAATTCTCTTTATTTAATGAAACCCAAAAGAAAGGCATAGCTCAATCCACAAAGCAAGAAGCACACAAGGTAAGTACTGAGATTTTTGGCCTTAGAATCAGAATCTTACTGAGGATGGAGTATGTGTATACCACTCTTCCAAGCAAGAGTCATGTGCCATGTGCTTGATGCGTGTGACACTTACAGGAGCCAAGATGAGACCATATTACCAGTAGGTGGGAAGTGTGGGCCTGAGGGGGAACCATGCTGACGTGTTCTTTCTTTATTGTCAGGTATGTGTATGTGTGTGTGTGTATACATTCAAGCATATACATCCGAATGGTGGGTTTTATGACCTTTTTAAAGATGTAAATCGTTATGTTTTCCTCATATTCAATTCCCTACTAGAATCCCTGTCTTCTTGCTCCTCTCGCTGTTCCAGCTGCTCTGCCATAACAGCTCTCCTTCCATTTGTATATTATCCACTCTGCATATTATGAAAACAAGTGAAGTGTATTCTCATTGACACCTCCTGTTCTCCCTCTACAACTAGACCACCACTTCCTCCTCCCACATAGTTCCCCTTTTATACAATACAACACACACACACACATACACACACACACACACACACGTACGCGTGCACACACACACACAGTATCTCTTCATATAAAACATAGGGTATTTATCTTGAGTCTGACATCCCATTTAGTATGATAACCTTCCATTCTATTCCTCTTCCTGCAATTGCCAGGCTTTGATTCTTTGTCAGGACGAATAAAAAGATCCACTGTACATTTGTATAATAATTTTATCTTTTCATTGGTTGATAGGCATCTAGGCTTTTTATATTTTGGTTAATGTGAAGGGTGCTAGAAATAAGCACAGATGTGCCCCATCTATGAAGCATGTTGCCCAGACTCTTCTGTAGGTATGTAGCCCACCCTGTTACGTGCCCTGAAGGGTTGTACAGCAGCTACTTTTGGTATTTTGAGGAATCTCCATTTTATTATCTGATGTAGCTGCACTAGTTCACATTCCCACCACTACTGTGGAAATGTTATTTCTCCACATCCTTGTTCATGTCTGTTGTTGTTCGTGGTCTTGGTGACAGACACTCTGACTTGGATTCACTCAGTTCTAAATGCACTTTAAATTTTTCATTTCCCCAAAGATTAAAGCTAGTGAATATCTTTTCATATATTTATTGGTCATTTGCATTTTTCGTTTTAATTGTATATTTTTATATAATGCATTTGCCCTGTTATTGACTGGACAATTTGTTTTTCTGGGGTTGAATTTTTGAGTTTTAAAGTATCTATTTTTTTAAAAAATCTGTACGTTTAGTTTGTATCCCACTATACTGCTGAAAGTGTTTACCACATCCAAGGATTTTCTGGTGAGGCAAAGACTTCTTTATGATTTTTGAGGTATAAAATTATATCATCTACAAATAGAGACAATTTGAAATCTCTCTTTGCTGTTTGTATTATTTATTTCTCTTTGTTTATTGCCCTAAAATTTCAAGAACTATGTTGAATAAAAGTAGAGAGAGTGGACTAATTTGTCTTGTGAATGTTTATAAAAATGCTTTCAGTTTTCCCTCTTTTAGCACAATATTGGCTATAAGTTTGTCATATACAGGCACCACTGAGCCATCTGGCCACCCGAAGGATCTTTATATCACTGCTTCAGTGTCATTATTGTGGTGGATCTGTTTGAGCTGTTGAGATCTTCTTGACTTAATTTTGGTAGGACATATGTATCTAGGAATACATTATTTCTTCTAAGTGTTTCAGCTTTTTGAAATATAAGATTTTAAAGTCTTCCCTGACAAGCTTCTGGAGTGCATTGGCATCTATTCTAACAGCTTCTTTTTAAATCTCTACTTTTACTAATTTGGATCTTTTTTAAAAGAATTTATTGACTTTTTGGTCTTTTAAAATAAGCAACTCTTCATTTTATTGATTCTCAATATTTTCTTTTAGTCTCCATTTCATTCATTTATTTCCCAGTCCTCATTAGTTCTTCTGACACGATGATTTGGGATTGTCTTTTTCTTATTTAAAACCTCAAGGACCAAGGCTAACTTATGTTTTTTTTTTTTAAATATGTCTGAATTTTTAATGCAATATGTAAAGATACCAAATTTCTCTTACAGTTGATTTTTATCTTTTTTGGTAAGTTGTGATTTATTTCATTTTCATCTGATTCTAGGAGTCCTAAATTTTCTTCAAGGGACTGTAGGGACAGCTCAATGGTTAAGAACATCCTCTTTTTTTCTGTAGAGGACTAGGGCTTGGTTCTAAGCATGCACCTCATATGTCTCATAGTCACCTCTAACTCCAAATCAGGCTCACATACACATGCAAAAAATAAAAATAAAATAAAACTTTTAAACATTTCTTGATATTTTCAATAATCCACCAATCATTCAAGTGCATATTTTTCAGTCTCCATGTATTTATTTTCTTGCTATTCATTTCTGATTTTATTCCACCATAAGTCAATAAGATGTGAGAAGTAATATTTTATAACTGTTAAGACTTGCTTCATTGCTAACATTTGATGCACCTCAAAAGTTCTGTGGACTGTTGAGAATATTATGTATTATTCAGTCATTGCATGGAATAGTCTACAGATGTCTTTTAAGCCCACTTATCTGTGGTGCAGACTCACTCTGAATTTCTTCGTTGGAATTTCTTGGAAGTTCAATACCCTTGGAGAGAGTATTGAAAGTACACATTACTAAGTATATTTGGACCTACCTCACTTTATTCTCAGTGGTGTTTATCTTGTGCAACTGGATGGTTCAATGTTGGGTTGCATATATTTATAATTGTTCTACTTTCTTGGATTGTCCTCTTAAGTAACATGGAGTGGTTTAGTTATCTGTTATGACTAGTCTTGGCTTGAAGTCTACTTCATCAGATATAAGCATAGCTACACCTGCTTTGTTTTGACCTCTGTCCTGTCCCTTCCAGTCTATGCATGTCTTTGCTCATGTGGATTATTTTGTTTTAAAATTTATTTGTATTTGTTGTTATTATGTTGTGTTTGTGTGTGTTCATACCACCGAGTCTGTATAGGGGTCAGAGCATAACCTGTGAGAACTGGCTGATTTCTTCTACCATGTGTGTCTTTGGGAACAAACTCAGGACCTCAGGTTGGTGATAAGGACCTTTAGTCCTGATTCGTCTGGCTAGCCTAGAAGTGTTTCTTGTAGGCAAAAATAATGAGATGTTTATTTTTGTCCAATTGCTAGTCTTACCCTTTTATAAGAGAAGAGTTACATTAGGCTTATTGTTGTGAAGCATTTATGATTTCTATAATTTTGTTGCTTGTTTTCTTTCCTGATTTGTTCAATTTTTGTTCCTTTTTACCTCCACTATTCATGACAGGGCCTTACTGACTTACTGATTTGGACATGGTTTGTTCTTTCCTAGCTCTCCTTTGTTTATCTATTTCTCTCTTGAAATTTAGACTTTCCTGTGTTTGTGATTGAGAATTTTGCTATTTCTCCTCAGTGTTTATAATGCTTCTCTGAAGTCCTTGCAATGATTTGCTGGTGGTTCTGAATTGCTGCAGTTTGTGATTGTCTTGAGATGTCTTTATTTCTCTGTCAACTTTAAATATAACTTTGCTGGCTATAGTGCTCTAGGTTGGAAGTTATTTACCTTGGGGTTTACAACATACTATCCCAAGCTTTCCTGACTTGTTACGTTTCTGTTGAGAAGTCTAATGTTTTTATGATGTGTTTACCTTAGTGAGTTGGTGTTTTCTCTGTAACCTTTAATATTGGCCTCAGTTTGTAGTTTCAGCATCTTGATTACATTATGTTGTTAGAGGTTCTTCTCTGGCCATGTCTACCTGGGCTTCTAAATGATTCTTGCATTTGAATCTCATTTATTTCTCAATATTTGGGTTTTTGCCTTGTTTAAATAGGTCTTTCATGAGTTTAAATTTTATCCCAGCTCCTTCTACTCTATGTAATCTTTGGTTTGCTTTCTTGATTACTCATGCTCTAGATATCTTGGGTTTTATAATTGTAGTTATTTATTTTCTTTATTAATAATCAAAGGATGTATTTTCCTAGTTTTATATATTTTAGTTGGATGTCTCTCCTGGTTTTACTCAAGGATTTTTTTTCGTGAGAAACCTAATCTTAGGGCCCAATCACAGTGGTACTTAGTGAGGAAAAACAAGCTGCTGTAACAACATTTACAGCAAACCAAGAAAAATATAATAACAGTCTCCAAACTGGTTAAATTAAAGCCAAGTAATACACTACCAGTAGGGTTGGAGAGATGATTCAGTGGTTAAGAGCACTGACTGTTCCTCTGGAGGACCCAGGTTCAGTTCTTAGCATTCACATGGGAGCTTGCTGCTGTCTATAACTCCAGTAACAGTTCTCACACAGACATACATGCAAGCAAAACACCAATGCACATTAACAAAAAAGCAAAGTCAAGGACAAAGATTATATTCTTGCCCCTCATCTGCCATATGGTGGCATGGGTGGGGAAGAGATGCCCCCTACTGCTCTAAGCCTGAGGAAGGCGGGAGAACTGGCCCTGAGGTCATAAGAGAGGAAGAGCTGCCCTTTCCCTCACCAGCTATAACACTAGAAGAAGCAGGTAAAGCACCTTACCTTTCCATCACAGTAGAGCCAACTCTGTTGGAGGAGATATGGGTAATCCAGCTGTGAAGTTGTGAGCATGAAAAAGCTGTCCTCACTGTCAAGCATAGGTGTGGGTGGGGGAAAGTTGCCCCCTCTCCTCTAGCCTCTTTCTGCATACAACAGAAGATGGAGCTGACCTTTCCCCTTACCAGCTGCAGTGGGCCTCTAGCCTCACCTGGGCAGCACAGTAGAGCTTCTCCTGAGGATATGAAGGCAGGAGAACTGGCCTTGCCCCTTGCTTCTTGCTGCATAGGATGAACTATTGAGGGCAGTGTTGGAGAACTGACTCTGGTGGTGAAGATGTTGACAGGATGGCCATCCCTGAAACTATTAGTCCCAGAACCAGGGTTATGAGTTTGCCCACCCAACAGCTACCTCATCTATGATCTGCTTGAGCATGTGAAGAGGCTGGTCTTGCAGATTTAAAGCTACAGGATCTCAATTATACAGGCAACAACAGGATATCCAAGAGGACTCCCAGTGATAGTGCAGCAGAAACCAGAGTCCTTGAACCAGACCAATGACTCTGCAACAAACACTTGCAAGTAAAGATATATGGATAAAAGGGTTTACTGCTTGACTCACTGTGTTACACTCATCTACCATGACATGACTGATCTTCTCATTTTTATTTTTTTTGGGGGGTGGTTCAAGTGCTTGGGATGCACACAAATGGACATGGCAATAAATGGGATCAAGACGCATGGTGTGGAAAAGAAGAAGGAGTATACACCACCAATATCTGTGGAACAAAATACTGCAAAAGTAATGTGGACTGTAACATGAATTAAAGTTACAAATAAAATAGTCAATGATAAAAAGAGGAGAAAATAGTAAAGAAGGAGGGGGTAGGATGACCAGCAAGAGAAGTCAATTTATATAGAAAATAGCAGCGAAGAGATTGCTATGAACAGGAAAATAGAGATTCTAGAGATACAAATATGATTGTACATCAGAAAATGCATAAACAAAACAATATAAATATGAAAAATAAAAAGTAAAGAAAGGAAGTTTTGTAAAAATACAAATAACCAAAATACTACTAGTGGTTTGAAAGAAAAAGGGCAGCAAATATAAAAATGGAGGATTGCACCAGCTTTGGTCTTCTAATGTTGGAGTCTGCCATGTGGAAATGGCAGTCAGTTTTTCCTGCATATAGAGTAGTGCTGAACCAGGTCTTGTCACATGTCAGACCTGATTTACAAGGCAAGAATTTATAAGTAATATTAAGCCTCTGAGTCAATTATTTTGGAAGCAGTGGATGGATAGTTGGGAATTGTGGTGGGATTCAGAAACTTCTGCCTATATATGGAGCCCAAAAGTTTGGCAAGAATTTTCACATAAAACCTGAGAAAGCTTTAAAAAGGGAGGATTCTATACACACAAAATAACAAAGCTAAACATGGATTCTTGGTAGTAGCATTTTCTTGGGTGGGCTATGTTTTCTGATGGTGAGCAGAGGGGCAGGTCTTTAAGATGCAGCTTCCTGAGTCATGATGGCCGCATGGATGGCTCTTTCGGGAGGTCCTGCTATGAAACACTAAATGGAATTTATGAGCAGTGGAGGGCATACTACTCAGTGGTGGTGTGGACCCAGAAACTCTCCACAGTTGGGATGGTAAACATGGCTTCAGCTATTACCTCTGTCATGATTACTGACCAAGGAGCTGGTCAGAGCCAACCACCAAAAGCCACCACTTTTGCCCTAGCCACACTATTTAGCAGTTTATAGACTCATGTTGTCAGAAAAAGATAGAGATATGCAGTAAAGACAGACTCAGACTTTTTTTTTTTAAGCTACTCTAGACAGTTTACAGTGTGTTTAAAATATACCATAGGCTTGGGAGAATAAATATAAGGTATAGACAATCATAAGAAAGAAATATATAGTTTTAAGATAATAAATGAAATTATTAAAAGGGGAGTAAAGTAATATGAAAAAAACAATGTAAAAATGAAAAATACACAGAGACTCTGGATACTGTATGTTATTGTGTTGTTTTTGAATTGTTTGACTGCTGAGGATGGTTTAACAGCTGCTAAGAGAGTTGATAAATGTTGCTGGATTAATGCAAACACATATTTTGAAAATGCCTTGACTTAAAAACTAATTTTAAAAGATATGTTACTTTGGAGAAGAGGTTATATTTTTGTTTCCATGGGAAATGAGAGGTTGTGGATTTATTCTGGTTTAAAGAAATAAGATTGATTGAGAATGGCCCCCTGAAAAACTCTGATGTGAACAGATGATCCAGATCATCCAACATTTTAAAGCACTACTGTTGCATTTTCTTTTGAGTTCTATATCTAGAACAAGGCTTTAAGGCTGCTGGCTGAGATGATTCAACTTAAGAGCCTACTCCAGCCAAGACTTAATTTTAATCCTGAATTTTCTTAGGATTCCCCTCAATCAACAGGAAAGTTTATAGAACTATGCCCACATTTCCAAAAATAAATTATGAATATTTTTCATTGTTTAGGATGTTTCAAATTATTATAGATAATGGTCAGTAAAAGTTAACAAAGGAGATTAGATTTAGGGATTTTGCTCTGAAAAGAAAAAGTAGAGATATATAAGAAAAAGTAGAGATATATAAATAATAGGATAAAAGGGTAGATTATTGGATCTACTTTAACCGCCCAAACAACTGTTGATTACATACTTTACATTGATATGAATTTCATAGTGTATTAATACAAATTGAAAGTTTATTTTTTATATGTATATTTATACTCTTGTTTAGGTGTACATTTATATTTATGCAACTCATTAAAATATAATGTATAATTAAGAAATACAGGTTAATAGTTATCTATAATAGTAAGTTTACATTCACGTTAGTTAGGTTTTCGAGGTCAGACAGAGTTATATTTCAGATATATAGGTAATGTTCAAACACTTCAAAGGCTTGCAAAATATGGTATTAAACATATTTTTAGAAATTTGCACTTTTCTCAACAGTGAGACACATCTGCTCCTGGGAGCACCAATTATTTCAAAGTGTGGGCATTGAAGAAACCCATATGGAATATTTTTTTTCTTTTTTGGCAAAAAAATTGCCCTTGACTCAATTGCTGATAGTAACTATCCAAACTACGCAAGGAGTCCACAAGAAAGGTGACTGCCGAACTTTGCCAAGACAAAGTAGGAAAGTTCTTCAAAATTCCCTGCTCTGTAGGAAATTCTTCAGATATCCTAGGACTGTAGGCCAAAGTTGGATACTCCAACATTATAGAGCAACTTTGGAGGACTTTCCAGTCAGTGCAATGTCCCTGTCCTTAGGTGACAATTCATCCTTTTGGAGTCTTTGATGGAATCAAAGGCTAAAAAGTCACAGTTATAGTTTTTCTTAGATATAAAGATAAAGTAGATGTGCAACCGTAGACTCACCAAGATAAGATAAATAATTATTTTCTCTAATTCTGTCAAATAAAACTGGGTTAATGTTCTCGCAATTTTTTGCTTAATAACAACTGCTTTTATTATATATAATCTTACTATGTGAAAGTTAAAACTTTCCTTTTTAATTGGACAAAAGGGGGAAATGCTATGGAATAATCCTCTTGAATGCTGTAAATATTTGCCACTTGAACTGGTTTTATAAAATGCTAATTAGTCAGTAGCCAGGCAGGAAGTATAGGTGGGTGACCAAACTAAGAATTTTGAGATGAGGAAGGGAAGATTCAGGGAGTCACCAGACAAATGTAGAGGAAGCAAGATGAGAATTCCATAATGAGAAAAGACACCAAGCCATGTGGCTAAACGTACATAAGAATTATGGGTTAATTTAAGTGTTAATAAGCCTGAGTTACTGGCTGAGCATATATAAGTAATATTAAGCCTCCAAGTCAGTCATTTGGAAAGCAGCTGCTGGGTATTTGAAAGTTGCTAGCAGAATGGAAATTTCCACCTGCAGTTTCCTTCTAGATGTAGTTTTGTAAGGATATCCTGTCAATATGAGTGCTGCCTTTCTGGTCTATAGCTTGAAGAGAACTTAGGACTTTCTTTCCCTCATATTATTCCTCTATCTGCCTCATGTGACTCTAGCATGGACATGTTATCTATGCTTAGTGTTCAGATATTTTCTTTGAAACTGTAAGTATTGAAGAGAATAAAGACCCAGTATCTTGTTGAAATGTTTTTATTTTTCCAAAAGTGTTCCCAGACTGCCCCCAATCCTTTAACCAAAACCTTTACCCTAATTTGGTTTCCTGCTACTGTGATAAAACACAGACTAAAAGCAATTTGGTGAAGATTTGGCTCACATTTCCATATCCTAGTCTATTACTGATGGAAGCCATAGGAGAAGTTCAAATAGGAACAGAGGCAGGAACCTCAGAGGGGTGTTGCTTACTGGCTTGCTCCTTGTCGGTTGCTTTGCTTTCTTTCTTATACTACCCAGAACCATCTGCTCCAGGGTAGAACTGCCTACAGTGGCTAGACCCTCTCACATAAAATATTAATTAATAAAATGTTCCACACCCAGAAGCCAATCTCCTGGAATTAGTTCCTCAATTGAGGTTTCCTCTTCCCAGGTGACTCTAGTTTGTGTCATGTTGACAAAAATTAACCAGAACAACATTTCAAAGAACTGTTGATCCTGTATACATTTTTAAAATTATGTTATTCAACTTATTTAGGTACCATGAGTTTTTCCTGTATCGTTATAACAACAGCTATCTTTGCTTTTTACCAGAGTTGGGCTCTTGTCCTCGTTACAGAGAAACTCCAGACTATATATATTCCAGAAACAGCCCAAACAGGCATTTCATTTTATTTCTAGGACAATAAAAGTTTAGAAAAAAGCATATATCTTACTTTATTATTTCTTTAACGAGAGGAATAACATTTATTTATGGATAATCACGCTGTATCTTTCTATGTCAATAATACTGGCAAAAGATTAGTTAAGTTGGGGATCTGAATTATATTCAATGTCGAAAAAGAACCATTCCAGAGAAAATGGGAGGGGAATAGGAGAGGAAAATAAGATGATCAAAACACATCATATTCATGTCATAGTTCCTAAAGAATAAATAAAAATATTTTAAAAATAAATAAGATGCAAACCCAGTAATCTTAATACTATAAAATGGCTTGCTATTGCTTTTAGAAATGACAAAGGAGTCATCTGAAGTACAAGAGAATTTATCTTATCTTCACTCTTAGTGGCCTCACTATTAGTAAGACCTTGATCTTGATAATTAATGTCTGGCAATGCCACAGGTGAATTATGATAGCCCTATTTCATATACAGGAATAGATGAATATCCTACTATAAGCCTATTAAAACTTCTCAGAACGCAAAAAGTATAAGTTAATAAAGTACCCAATAAATAAATTAAGATACTGGCCATAAATTACTATGTTTTGTCAACATCAAACTTGTTAACCACAGGCCACCAGACGATTTGTAGATAGAAATGATAGTGCGGCTTAATTAATAGTAGAGCAGAGAGGTGCAAGAATGAAGGGCACCCATGAATGAGGGATGCCCCTTCAGTAAAGATGAGGCTCATGCAGCTATGAACAGTAGCATCATAATTATGTTGAGATAACTACAACAAAAACTGTGAGCTCTGGTGGCCTAAACCCACAAAGGTTTAATTCTCATATATGTCATGTATCTAAAACATTGCTTGTCATGGTGGCTTTTACTTCTAGATCCAGGGTAAAAGAGCTACCTTGTGGGGACATTGTCAATTACTATAGCTGTGGGAAAATAAAATCCCTAGAGTCTGACTCCATTATCTAATTGTGCAAATTGGAAGTGATACAAATCACTTCTACATAGACAGTATTGGTTAGTTATGTGTTCAGAAGGTAGGCTGAAATCATTGATAAATAGATGAATAACTGGAGAAATGGCAGATAGCTTAATATAAATGACTTAAAATTCTATATTGGAATCTAAGTGCTTCTGAGTGGTAATGCTTCACAACAGGAAATTTTCTTATGATTGGTACTAACAAGGTAGTTGTGAGGTTTCTACATTTTTTTTCTTTTCTGTATCATTCATGCCTCCCTCTTTTACCCTAGATGTCTTAACCTCTTTTAATTCAGAATCCAAAACAAAGACTAGTAACATTAAGATGTGGAACATGCTGTGTTTTGTGAGTGAAGGGCTTTAAAAGACTCTTATAAATATACAAACGTAATCCAAACACAGGTCACAAATTTTCTGTATCTTCTTTAGATTTCTGGTCACATTGGTGTTATTTATATTTCCTTCCTTCCTTCCTTTTCTCCCTTGGAATGCTTCTAATCATCGGAATAACACGGCACCACTTCAGATCTCTGGTTTTAATCTTACCCATGCACCCTTTCCCTCTTCTTTTTTAACCTGGAGGAAGAATAGGCTGACAGTTCCAGATCACCCTTCTAATTAGTGGTCCGTAGAAGGCCTTTAGCAAACAGCCACATGAAGACATCTCTTGAGCTTTAAAATGGCAGCATCAGAAAGGCACCTGTTAATCTATTTAACTCTGGGTTCTTTTCACTCTGGGTACACCAGCTTGCCAAAGCTGTTGTTAAAGTTCATGAAAGGTGTAGGGCTCCTTGGTAGATTCAGGGTAAGCATGCAAATGTGCTGGATTTTAACCTCACAGTCTATAGGCTTAAGAGAAGACCTAGAGCACATTACAGACCAGGGTAATAAGCAGAATAATTCATGGCTCCCCAAGGGGGTGGTTTTTTTTTCCAGGGGGCAAATGAACATGAACAGAACAGAATGCCTCTTTAGTCCTTCAGGGAAGAATGCATTGTGGAGTTCACTCTGCTAGGCAAACCACTACTTTATTCAGTGAGAAATTTCATTTTTTAAAACTCAACATCTGTTTTATCACTTTCCCTATTTTAACCATTCCACTTTCAACATTACATACCACTGAGTCATATTCCTTGCATGGAAAAACAATTGCTAGTGATCAATGACTTATATTCATTCCATCCTAATCAGCAGAGGGAAATTAATAATGAAATAGCTCATGGACACATTGGGACATTATTCTGACCAGTTACTCGGTGAATACAGATATATCACTGTGTCACTAAAAGTGAGCTTTTGATAGTTTGAAAGCTTTTTAAGTATATATAGGGCAAAGCTTTCTGTAGATTTGCTCAAAGAGTTCTAGTCTTACCCTTTGGAACAAAGAGTGTAAATTGGTTCAGAACGCTCGTCATATTACTGATGGCTACCACACATACGGAATGAACTATATACTCTTTTCAAATACTTTTCTCATAGGACTTTGAATTCTTTGTAAGGGATCTGTTATTACTCCCAATATATACATAAGAAAACAGAGACACCAACTCGGAACAGAAACTTCCAAAAGTTCTGTATCAATAAGCATCTGATTTTAAATCTAGTCTTTGTGACTAAAGCTGCTTTCATCCCCCTCTTTCTCATGTCACTCTAGAGCCTCCAAAACAGTCCTGAGTATGGCTCCAGCTTCCGGATCCAGGCAGGAAATGAATCCAGTACCATTCTGGTTTTCTCGTTTAAAAAGTCACTTTTATTTCCAACACCTTCAGTGGGGGAATGTCCGAATTTAGAAGGCAAGAATATCTCTCTTTATCTCTCTCTCCTCATATAGTCTACTTATACATTTTATTACTCCATATATATTTTACATATACTCCCCTCTTTTCCTCCAATACTTTTCAACATTTCCTTCTGCCATTCTCAATGATCTATTTCTATAACCCAGAGTCTAATCAGTGCTGCCTACTAGAATGTTTATTGCTCCTTTTGGCTTGACCTAGCGTAGGTGACCACAGCTTCAGTGAGTTCATGAGTACGATGGCCATGTAACACCTAGAAGACAGCATACCATAGTGTTTCTCCTATCCTCTGGCTTTTGCATTCTTTTTGCCATTTTTTTGAAGTTGTCTCCTGAGCCTTAGTGGTGGCATGGTGACACAGGAGTCTCACACGTTTATAGATGTCCATCCACCAGCTACTTATTACCAGCATTTTAACAAGTTGAGTCTGAATTGCTGCTCACTGCAGAAAGAGGCTTCCCTTGTAGAGGCTGAGAGCAGCATCATTATGGGCATACACATAAATATTTAGTAGGCAATTCAACAACGTGTACATTTAGCAAAACTATGATAGTAGAGTTCCTTGCTAGGGCCTATGACTTCCTGAGTCATAGGCTTTTGACCAGGTTTACAGTACCAGGAACTAATTCTCTCCTAAGGATCAGACATCAGATTCAATCAGAAAGCACTCAGTTCCTCCAAGTGCTTTTATGCCACCATTGCACCACTGAACCACATTTTGCTATCAGATTGGTGTTATATCATTATCACCTAGCTGGACAAGGCTATTGATGTCTTTTCTTCTATGGTACATGACAGATAGTGCCATATTTATTAAATGAGTTAATCATTTTCTATATTGAAATTAGAAAATATTTTAAAGTAATTATATGTTGTTCACTGTCCAGTTAGAGAAAAGATTTCTGTAGAGATAGTTCTTCTTAATAATTTTCTCCCAGTTGGAGGGCCCCCTTATCTCCCTCTTGCCTTGTTCAAGCAAAGATAGCTGTAAACCTCTTTATGAGTTAAGGAGAGATGGAAATGTCAACTTCTGAAATTGTCTAGTAAAAAAATTATCCACAGAAATTTGTATAAATTAGACATTCTCTATGATTGAGAAATTGGGATCCTGTTGTGAGTTGAATTTATCCATTACAGGGGCAGAGCACATAAGGCTAGTGAGCTCACATGCTCTTCCTGATGTGGATCCCAGCCTACGTCCAGCTGTTGAATTTTGTGTTGCACACTCTGTGTTGAATAAAACCTATGTATCTATTTGTGTTGGTCTCAAAATACCAACTTTCTATCACTCTTATTCTTGGGTTTAGGTTTCTTTTAGTTCAAGGCTATATCTAGGGAGAACTCATAGATGAAAATAACTGTATGGATTATGAAGCCACCAAGGCCCATTACGCCTCACCATAACCATCAGTTGGCATAGGAATATTGGGCTTTATGGACAGCTAGAATGAGGTAGCTGATTTCATTGACCTAGTATTCTAGAAAGTATAGATTACGTTTTCTGTCTGAGGTGTTCATCCCTCCCTTTATTTTCTGTTTGATTTTTGCTTAAGATTCTAAAGTCAAGCTGCCTGCCTTCTTCTTTCTTTAAATCTATATTTCACACGTGAATACACTTTCTTCTTTTTAAAAAACTTTTTTCTTTAGTGATCACATGATGAGTTTATAGTCCTGATTTATGTTTTAGAAGTTACTTTTCATAAATATCCCAAACGGGATCTGTTTGGCCCCTGCTGCAGACCAGATGCTGGTCAGGTCTGGCAGAGCAATTGGTTTAATCCTGTACATTTTCATAATTGGTAGGAATCAGTTTTCCCTTTATTCTAACATTACAGATTTGTAACAATATGTGAAACAGGCTTCATGCTTTCCCTTGCTGCTTTCATGTATAATATGGCCTTAATAAACATGTGGTAGTTTCCTGAAAGAGCATCACATATATTAGGATGCTAGGCTTTCATTTCATTTCCCGTTTTTAGAAGTGAACTGGGTTAATAGGAAAGATTATTAAAAAAGAAGAAGGCCCCGGGAAGCAAGAATGTATGCTTTCCTCATTGCCTCTTTTCATTCTTGGTATGCAGCTGACTGTCTTTTTTTCCCCATCTTTGAAATCCTCTTTAAGATTCCACTCTCTTGGGAAACTCATCATGAACCTTATTTAGAATTTTCTATGTTATTCAGGAAAAGCCAACTTGTGCCTAATTTTAAATCAGGCAATTATTCCAATGCTCAAGTTCACTTAGATCTAGCAAGCTTGATAATGAAGGGGAGACAATTTTTTTGTGTGTGGAAAATAGTATTTGGAGATATCTTGCAGGCCCAGTAGATGCAGAGAAAAGACACAGAACGTTTCTTTAGCATCCACTGGCAACATCAACCTGGGAAAACATAGGTGTAGTCTAAAGTTGCAGTTTTCTCATCTGTACGATAGAGATAATAATTCTGAAGATGGGACAACCTTGCAGGTGACAGTGACTAGTGGTACTTATTTAATGAACATTCAAAAATACCAGTTTCCCCCATATTATTTCCTTTCTTCCATAGTGACTAAATTTCCTTTCTTGAAGTGGATAAATTGACGTAAAGCACTGGTCACATTGCCTGCTGAGGGCAGGCATGGCAGTAATATCACATGCTTCTAGGAGGTAAAATTGTACCTTGAAATGAGGTATACATTGGCTTGTCTGAATTTCAGAAACTTTGAAGGTTGATTTAAAAACTTCAACTGAAAATTTAATTCAGGGCCATAGACCGGAACCATTAAAGGCCATGTAGCTGGCTGGCTTTATCTGTTAATCTGTAGCTACAAACCACAGGATGACAGATTCCCTAAAGAGTATTAGGTGGCAGGACCATTGACTCAGGCCTAGGGCTATACAACCAAGAGCCATTTTGGAAATTTGACCTGTTGAGTGTTACCTGAAAGCCAGCTGTTTCTGTTACTGGGCTCTGACATCATAGTTCACCAAACATGACACTAGTCCTGGGCTTGTCATACTGCTGTTCCCTGGATCTTTGGACCAGGATGACTTCTGCCATGCTCTATCTCCTGACAGTATGGATTCATACAGAGACTCTGTCTTCTTAATCTCCCCACTTAGGAAAAGCATATTTAATTGGCCCTGGGCCTCAGACTTGTACCAAGGGATGCCAAGAAAATACTTTCTAGTTTCTGCTTAGTGAGGTGGACCTCCTTACCTGGAGAATGTGCTGAGCAGTCAAATGTCTACCACACTGGAAATTCCATATGGAGCAATATTTACTATTTGTAGTTCTTAGCTAGTGTAGAGTCAGTTGTTTCCAGCATAAAGGTTATATTTAATGCAAAGACTACATCTGTCAGCATTCCATGGACTTTTTCAGGCTTCAGCAGGCATCTGTGGAATCCCAAGTAAAGTAGTATACCAGTATGCTTGGATAGAATGGGTCTTTCGAGGATATTAAATTTGCATGCAGATTTGAACAAATAAAAAGTACTTATTAATAATGCACTTAATCATTTACATAACCCTTTATATAATGTAACATTTTGACTTATACCCTAAGCCAAGGATGAGTACAAAGTCTGGACTGCTCAATCAGACATGAATTCACAGTATGGGTCAGTGACATGGAAGGGAACAAAGCAATCCTAAGGTGTTGTGCCAGTTTCTAGAGTGTTGTCTGCTCTGACCTGGCCAAATGAAGAATGATGTAATTCTTGTTCCTCAGACTAGGATGAATTAAGCTTGACAGAGAATAAGGAGAACACAGTATTGGGGAAGAAAGAACTCAGCTAATAGACACTCAGGGGTCATATTACTATCTCACATCCTTTACTGTTAAAAACTTCAGGGATGCATTCCAACACAGATGGAAATTTCTTCATTATGCGAGTTAAGCTGAATACATAGTTATTTTGTGCTGGTTATAAGAATCTAAACATTTATTGATACTCTCATATTATTAGGCACGATTGTAGGTTCTTCAAATCATTATCCTAGTTAGTCACTGTATTAAGCTTACAAGTGAAAAACACATTCTTCATAGACTACATATTAAGTCACTTTATAAGATTACTAGACAAAAATCCAGTGATTTCCAGAATGTTCATAACTTGTTTAAGATAAATTATAGAGCTGTTTGTGCCTCTGAAAGTTGGAATTCTTCCCCTTAAGTAACATTGCCTCCCACATATTTGTAAAGATGAGTACCACATAGAAATATCTATTCTTGGATTTTGAAAAAGGAAGAGGAAGTTACATGGTGTGTACACAAAAATGGCAATGAGCATTTGACACACAGAGAGAGGTGTGCAGAGAAAGGTGGCATGTAACAATTGACATACCGAGAGAGGTGGCATGGAGCACTTGTCACACAGAGGAAGGTGGCATGGGACAATTAACATACAGAGGAAGGTGGCATGGAGCACTTGGTGTGCAGAAAAAGGTGGCATGCAGTACTTGGCACACAGGTGTCATGGAGCCCTTGGACCACATAGAAAGGTGGACTCAAGCAGAAGAGTTCTCTGAGCACCAGAAATCAGTGATCAGGAAATTATAGGGTCTTACATTTAGACAGCTATTTTACTTAACAGGCAAAGGCAGTAAAACCAAGAATTCTCACGGCCATCTCTGACCTCTGATACAAAACCAATAGTCTGACTTGCCCCTGGCTGGCCTCACTGGACCCTGCTCCCCTTCCTCAGTTGGGAGGCTGTTCTGTCCTCCTGTTACTCTTGTGCCCGCTATCCTCCTTGAGCATCACTACCTGTGGACATGACATCAGAGAGATCAGAACTTAGAAGAACAGGGAAGTGAGGCTTTTCCTAATGTCTTAGCATAATTACTAGTTCATATGTTTTGCAAACAAGGGCATATTGAAAACTAAAACAGCAAGTATCACACTCTTGAATTTGATGTATTAATATGCTAAAGCATCACAAGATAATTAAAAGGTAAAAGAAGAACCCACTGTTGTATGAGGTTTCTGGCCCAGACTTTCCAGCCTTGCCTCGGGCCTGGACCCGCAGACCCACAGTCCCATAGTTCCACTGAAACACACAGATGCTTACATTAATTTTATGCTGATCGACCTAGGGCCCAGGCATGTAACTTTCTAACTCTTTACCCTTAAACTAATCCTGTTCAGCCATGTGGCTTGGTACCTTTTCCCAGAGCAGCATAGTTGTCCTCTGCATCTACTGCCTTGTCTGGCATCTCTGTCACATCTCTGCTCTGTTCTTATTGTTCCCAGACAATTATTTACACTGTAACATAACACCCTACACCCAACCAAACATCCTGTTGCTAGCTGTCAGACCAGCAACCCCATGAGGTCTAGTAAAACGCCTTGTACTATCTGGTCTCTTTCATCTTATCATAGTGTGTCCTTCACTAGCGTTCTGCAACTCTTGCCATGCAGAAAACAGGTGGACCTTCATACCTGCTTAGTGCTTTGAATTGGGAGTATTTGGACTTTTATTTGTTTTGGATGGACTTCAAGACAGGGTTTCTCTGTGTAGCATTGAAGACTATCTTGGAACTCTCTCTGTAGACTAGGCTGGCCTTGAACTCACAGACATCTGCCTGCCTTTGCCTACCGAGTGCTGGAACTAAAGGCCTGCACTACCACTGCCTGGCTTGGGCTTATATTTTTTAAAATGTCTATTTTCATAGACTCCTTTAGGGTTTTGTGTCAATATTTTGGGTTTCACAGCAATTTATAGACATGGAATATTCCTAGTTTTTACCCTATGACACTTAAAACACTTTCCCTGTTTAAAAATCAGATGAGATGATCTGAAAAGCTGGCATTTTGTAGCTGCCTATCAAGTGATAGAAAGTCTACAATACTGGGTCTTCAGGGCAGTGTCTTAGTCTCAGTTTCTTTCCCAAGAAAGTCATTAATATGATCACTTCCCCACAAATTAGTTTGTTTTAATATATGCATGTACTTTCAGTTCATGTGAGTTTAAAGGATTATTCTGAGTGCTTAAAATGCCCTGGATCCTTCTGATTTCTCCCATCCTACATCACTTCCATGGACTCTTTAGTTCATAGATACTCTGCCCAGGGGTGTTTTCTCCTCCTTTTAGCTGAGTGTGTGTGGGTGTGCAGGCAGCAGCAGGTGCATGGCTCCTCCTGGGTCTTTCTCTGGGTAAGAAAGAAAGGGGTTTGGATCTACCATTGGAGCAGCTTCGAGTTTCTCCCCAAGGGGCTTAAAATTTTGAGGAATGGCAGTTTCTGTGTCAAGCTCTGGCACACTAGTATAAGCTTAGTTCTTCTGAGTGTCCCACGTTGTAGTAATAACTCCTTTTGATGTTATTTGTTCAAGATCGAGCACCATGGCACTTTAAACCCATGCTGATCCAGCAAATCTTGACAAGAGTTGGTCCCAAGAACATTTAGTCTTCTGAGTAGGCCTGACTGGTGTGGGAATATGGCTTCTGAGAATGGTTCTTTGCTTTTCCTCTTTTATAGCCATGAGGTAGGAAATAGGAAACTCAGTATTTCACTCTAGCATGTCTTGAATATAATTTATAAACCCAATTCAATCAGCAAACTTTCCTGTCCCACTGACTGATGCTCTCACCTGTTGACATCTGATCTGCACATGACTCCTCGAGTTCACAAGGACCAACCTGCACCTGGTTCAATGGCCAGGTGCTCCTGAAATTGTCTAGTTTTGTGGGTAACACATTTGCTGTGGAATGCTAATCGTTTTCCACAAGGCTCAGCATTGGGATTGGTCGGCCCCAGACAGGAACATGGAAATCCTACTTCAGCTTCCTCTGGCTGGAATAGGAAGTAAGCTTGGAGCTCAAAGAAGCTCTTGGGCTGCTGTCGGCACATGGAAATGATTAGGCAGCATTTCCCAAAGGTTTTGTGGTCCCTTATTGCCACTCCTCTGGGAAGTGAAAAGGATCATCTCCCTTTATTCCCATCTCTTTGTTCATGGGTGGGCCTAACCTGACCTATTTGCTTTTTCTGACCATCAACATTGAGCATCCTTGGGTTGTAAGGCAGAAATGTCAGGGATGTCCATTCATATTAACAGATTTTTAAGCCTTCCCCCCTTTTGCCTGAAAGGAACTTAGGCACTGACACAGAAATGGCCCCAGGTAAGTTTACATACACAAATCTTGCTTGTACATTGTTAAGAAAATACCAAGCATATGCTTTTCTGCTTAAGTTAAAGATTGAGGTACCACAAGCCTTACATAAGTCAAGTGGCAACAGCAATGGGCAGAAAGATATGCTGTGGGTTCCAGTATTCAGCCTTCAGGTCCAACCACATTACAGTGAAATGAGATTGCCTAGCTGGAGTTCCATTTGTGGGCTTGTAAGTCAGAGGGGCATGGCAGATGCTACAGTGAAGGTTTCATTTCCTGGCAGATGCTACCACAGTGGTTGGAGAACCA
Source organism: Phyllotis vaccarum (assembly GCA_033318265.1). Lineage (NCBI taxonomy): Eukaryota > Metazoa > Chordata > Mammalia > Rodentia > Cricetidae > Phyllotis > Phyllotis vaccarum. The sequence continues at coordinate 80,055,382 of JARWLC010000007.1, read as the reverse complement.
GCATGGAAAAATCATATGCTGGCATGGTTAAATAGTCAGTGGTTGTGAGTTTAATACAAAAATTAAAAACAAGGAGAAACCACTGCTGTTGTCCCCATCACTAAAGTTACTCAGGTTAATTGAGGCAACTGTCTTTACATTTTTTTGTGAGATAAAATCCCCATGTTAATGTCTAAAGGATGCCAACTTTCCCCCTTTCCATTCATTCTGTAATCTATTCATTTAGAGATGCCTACTGACTTCAATGCTAGCAATTTTGTACTGAACAAAACAGAAACCTTGTTCTCACAGAGAGAGGCTTTTAGGAAAAGAAAACCAAATATGTCAGGTTGTGGTGAGCATTGCAAAGTATTGGAGACGGAAAGTGATGGAGAAGCTATTTTATGAAGGTCAGAGACGTCTCCTCTGAGGAGATGATATTAAGTAGAGATGTAAAGGAAATAAGGGAATCCACCTGTGGATGTTTGGGGGGAGGAGCATTCCCAGTAGAGGAGTCTGGGCTACAAAGGGGAGTCAGCGGGCTACAAATGTACAATGAGTGTTTGGAGTTGGGAATGAGTTAAAGCTAACTGAAGAGGGAAGTCTGAAGCCTCCACTGTGGATACTAATGGTTATGGACGGAGGAATGAAGCAGACATGGTGGGGGAGCCTGAGGGTTACTACTGAATATGGAGGGAGGGGCCAAGAACAAAGGGGAATCCCAGAAGCTGGAAAAAAAGTGTCTAAGAAGGACAGGTACCCCAGTGCTTCTGGGAGTAATAAAAACAGTTCATAAGTGATGTGCAAGTCATCGCTGATCCTGAAAAAAGCAGCTTTAGAGGGAAAGAGAGGAAAGTTCAAGAGAACATGGGAGGGAAATAAATTAGCTATAGAGGCAGTGAGCTCATGCAACTCTGTCAAGGAGTCTTGCTGTGAAGAAATGGAGACACTTGGAGTAGAGGATAGAAGAGTTGTGGGTCAAGGAAGAGCTATCTTTAGTAACTACCCATCAGTTTCTTCAGAGCATGAATAAACATTCCCTGTGTGCCCCAACACCTGCAGTCATGGCTGGAGCAAAGGCTGGGGGAAGAAAACTGAGTGTAAGTGCTAAGAAAGGGGGAGACCCAAGAGCTGGATGTAGCTGCTTCTGGGACCACTCCAGATAGCCAAGGAAGGCTTCTACAGGTGATGTGTAATTTGAAACCAATGGGGATGACTGGTTTTGTAGAGTGTAAGTCTCCCTGATTGACCATATATACTTCCTTTGCCTTCTGAGGACTTTGGGCTACTATTAAGTAGCCACTATAGAAGTTATTTGTTGAGAGCATTTACTCCATTGCGCCTGTAAGCTAAAGTTCACACTGCGGCTTTGGCCTTTGTCACTTCCAACTTACACATCTATGCTTTACCCTTTTTGAGGTGATTTTAGAGACAAGATAAAAAAATAAAGTCTAAGCCATAAGACATGCGCTGTAAGTGGGAAGGGGATCAGGTAGAGATGCAGAGACCACCTGGAGACACTTTGGAAACACCAGTGGGCATGAACAGCTCCAGCTGATGGCTGCAAGGGGTGGGGGCTGAGCCTTATTAATTCACGGCTATTTAACTGGGGCTCTGCTAGAACAGTCCTTTCCTGTGTCTACAGGGCTTGGTGAGGAAGAAAGAAATCTTTGTGAAGGAATTGTGGGCAGTGAGTGGCACGTATGTGACTAATGATGCCAGAACAACCTCCCAAAGATCTCTCAGACCAGATAAAGCTTTGCTCTGCAGTGTAGGAGGGTGAGAAGGGCTGTGAGGAGGAACATTCGATTATTGCTATCACAGGAACAATTTTAGCATTCTGCCTTTCTACCCTGAAGTCTATAGCCTAGGGTTTGAAGAAAGAGGACATCTTTTTCTCGTGGAAGTCCAGTGACTTCAAAAGGGATTGAGCTCTAGAAATTTAGTCCATTGGGACTATTTTTCCTTCACTAGATGGACTTATAGGACAGTAACCCTGATGGGAAATAGCAAACATTTTTGTAAACTTCAAAGCTTCCTGTAACTGTGAGAAAATACCTCGACTGGACCATGATGCTCCATGACAGAAATCCTGTCTTGAGTCTCTTTATGACTACAAAATCTTCTTCCTGTGGAATTCCAGGCTGGATGAATCCAAGGACTGCTGGCTGACATTGTCCAGCCTTGCCTGACTGACAACCGCTTAACCCCCCTCCCGCCCCAACACAAACATACACACTGCTGATAGGTTCCATGTATTTGCCATTTAAAGTGCCATTTTGGAAATGGTCTCCCCTAGGAGATACATTAAGGTACCTTTGCTTGTGGGTAGCTTTCTTCCATCAAAGGCTCATTATTTAAATTATTGCTCATCATTAGCATCCCTGGTTCCCCTGGTAGTTGTGAGATGTGATGACATTTTCAGGTCTCTCAAAGCATCTTGGGAATGATCCAGATAACTGAGGCTGCTCCCACTATAGTAGTATCGAGAAGGAATGGTGGAAAGACTTGCCTACCATCCTATCAAGGAAAGAGAGAGGGGGAGGGAGGGAGTGAGGGAGGGAGGGAGAGAGAGAGAGAGAGAGAGAGAGAGAGAGAGAGAGAGAGAGAGAGAACCAGACTTCTGCACCATGGCTCTGCTTTGGACAAAGCCCTTTTATCTGCACTTCCTGAAGGAAAAGAAAAGCCAGAGGGAGCCTGGTTGTCATCCTGTGATGTGGTGAGATGGAGCTGACAAGGCTGGAGCAGCCTGGCTTCTTCTGGGTTAAAGTATCAGAACTAGAGGTCACAGGCTGGGTGGGAAAGAGAAAGCAGAGAAAAGCTGTCTGTGCCATTAAGAGAAAGAGAAGAAAGAAAAGTTCCTGCCTTCCTTTCTTATGTGAGAAAAACTATTAATTGACACAAAATATATTTAAGAAGCATATTCTTAGAGTTACTTAGAAAAATACCATGTATATTCTGGCAGGAGTAAAATGTATCCTTAATAGAATTCATATGGGGGCCTTCAATGATCACGATGTTTTGGAGAGGAGCCAGATAGTAAGTAATTTAAACATCACAGGAAATTAAATTTTAGAATTCAATTTTGCATAAAGTTTTCTGTAATGAAAATGTCACACATAAATTATGAAGTCTGATTATATTCTTTTTTTGACTTTTTAATAAAATAATAGAGGTACTTGACAGTCAAGAACAAATGCATATTTTATGTGTATAGCATTGCGCTCAGCCAGCGTCCTGTGGAAATAATGGAACAGATGTTAACATTGCTCTTTCAGCTATCAGGTGCCCTGTTCCGCAGCTCCAAACACAAGTATTTATTAAAAAATGCTAGTGGGGTTGTCTTTTAGGGTTATCTAATTGTAGGCTTAAAATGTAGATGGTTAATGTAATTAATTATACATGTAGAATTATATAGTTGGACCATAATTTATTATATGTATGCATATATAAATTATATAATATTCTGTTGCAAATTAATTTAATATGGGCACAGGGAATGACTTCTTGAAAATATTAAATAGTTCATAATGTGGTTATAAATCAAAACTAATCTGAATTTCCACTTAATTTTGAATTTTGAGAAGGAGGATGCTTTGACTCACTGTAGGGGACTTTGGGGGTGCTGATTGTGTTTTAGATTAAATCCACAGCCTGTAATTATTTTTAATAATATTCAACTAAAAAACGCCCCAAATAAAAAGCTTGAGCACTCTTAATTTGTTTCAGGCCAAGCAGCATTTTTCTTCAAAGCAAAAAATATAATGAACGTTTATTTTGAAAATTGACCTCCTCCATCATAACTCCAGGGCCCTGAGCAGATCTTTCTCCAGTCTCACAATGAACGCTTACACAACCAGGGATCATGGCCTTGCTGGTTCATAGGGAAGCACAGGCTTGCCCATGGATGTCTTTTAAATATTTTCTTCTTTGGATCCCGTTGTGATTTTATTTACATGCTTCATATTTTGGAAAAGGCAGTCTGCACATATTTAAAATTGTAAAAGAGCCTAGCAAAACTTTCTTACTTACTTAGAATTACACAAAAATGTAAGCCAGGCTACTCATCCAAAAGCTTGAATCTTCATTTGGAAAATGGGTCATGTCAGTTCACAGTGGAAGGTGATGGAGACTCTGGTGCATGTAGTTTTCAAACAGTTGAGTATTGTCTCCTCTGATCTGCTTACTCATGAGGCAGTGACTAGGGATGACTTGTTCTAGTTTGTCTAGAGTTCTCCTAGCCTATCACAGAAAATCTTGGCACCCAGGAATTTGTCTCAGGTGAATCAGGAGAGTTGGTTACCCTAATTATAGCTCAAAGACCTTAAAACCCTTTACTCTAAAGAGATGCATTAATGAACACATAGGTTGCCACAAAGGGGTGACACATAGGGTGGCCACATCCATGAAGGTTGTGCCCCCAGTTGATATCACAGCCTAGGAATTGACTCTGGGCTTAACAGCTCCTGTCCTGGAATTTTATAAGCTTACCAGGCTCTATCTAACAGATGAAGAGGCCTCCTTTATCTGTCAATGGTACAAATCTCGGGCTGAGAAGGCATTTGTGAGGGAGTAAAGTGCTCTCACAAAGTAAGCCTTTAACATGGGGCTTTGGCAGCATGTGCTTGTATAGATGTGTTGACTGGAGCATTAACATGGCCACCAGAAGTGAGTGTGAGAAACCGATGTTGGATACTGGACGATGATGGACCCCAGTGTGTTGTTGCAAAATATGTCAGTAGCTGTTTTTCTAATGGATAATTGTGCAAACTGCTCAACGAAGAATATGGTAGTGTTATGAGAATATAATGGAAACCAGGAAGGCGAGAGTATGTAATATTGGTGGCAGTATTCCCTAGAAATCACAGGGAAATAAAGAATACAGGAGAGAATACTAGTTTGTAATGCTGGAAATAAAAGTAGTGAGGAAGGTTCAAGATGCAGTCTGGGAGTATACCCTGGATTAATTGCCTAGCCTGTACAAGGACCCAGGCTCAATTTCCACCACTGTATAACAGGAAAAGGAGAAAGGTATAAGGAGATTGGAACCTGGAAGAATTGACTCTTTCAAGAACCCACATAATAAGAGATACTATCTTAAAAAGAAAATGTCTTTCAGTTGGCTAATATGCCTCAAAGCGAATACCACAAAGACAGGAGACAGGTTCTCTGCTGAAGGGTAATAGCCTACTTTCAGTGGAGATTACACAAGGTTGAAAGGAGAAGGCCTGGAATGAGAAGGAAAATAAATAAAACAGATCTAAGAATCTACATGCTGACAAATTCTTTGGAGCCTTTGTCCAATGAAACAAGACAAAGGTACTTTTTAGTGAACTATAGAGAGAGAGCACTAATAAAAATATACTTACTATTTAGAAGTTGAATGGACACAAGGCACTCAGTTGGAAAAAATTAGACAAGGCTAGGGAGCCCCGGAATCATTTGGTTTCCATACATTTCTTCCAATGTGACCAGAGAGGAAAATCCCTTAGGTAAATCAGAGGGCAAGGGGAGCCACAAAAAAGGGAGTTATTCTTTGGAGGAACATGTCCTACTTAAGAAGCATCTATCAAGAGGGTGGAAGTTCTTCCTAGGGTCTGCCCAGCCTAGCTTCTAGCTAGTAGCCACAGCTCAGTGGTTGCTTTGTGACTTCTAATTTCAAATGGAAGTGTTCACATATATCTCTGTGGATGGGACACATGCATGTTTATAAGTTGGAAAGAGAGGAGATGATTTGTTTTCTTTAGATTTTGGAACCTCAGGACCAAGAAAAGTCTCATCTGCCTGGATTAGATAGTGATCAATTGGACATCACCCCAGAGGATTGAATTTTGAGTTAGGTGCAGAAGATGCTGAGTAAAATGTGGAGGATTAGGTATTTTTTGGGTTAGATGGAAGAAAAATGCATTTGATGAAGAAGAGTTAGATGAGCCAGCTACAGAAACTTGGAGTCAAATAATCAAATATTTCATGTGCTCTCTTACCTATAGCAGCCCCATCAGTGATGAGATTGGCTATACGGTTATTGAGTGGGCATGAGCTATCCCTACAACAGCCCTTCTCTTTCCCATAGATTCTTATGTACTTTAATTTCATATATTATTTCTTAAGTCACTCCTATATTCCATTATCTGTCCTGCAAGAGCTAGCACTCTACTAAATATCAATAGCGTTTTTCTTTTTCTGATAATGTTATCTAATATTTAGGGATCCCTGTGTGTGGAGGGGGATGTGGTGTGTATGTGAGCGTGTGTGTGGTGTGGGTGGTGTGTGTGTGAGTGTGGTGTGTGAGTGTGTGTGTGTGAGTGTGTGTATGTGTGTGGTGTGTGTGTGAGTGTGTGTATGTGTGTGTGAGAGTGTGGTGTGTGAGTCTGTGTGGTGTGTGTGCGTGTGTGTGGTGTGTATGTGAGTGTGTGTGTGGTGTGGGTGGTGTGTATGTGAGTGTGTGTGTGAGTGTGTGTATGTGTGTGGTGTGTGTGTGAGTGTGTGTGGTGTATGTGTGTGTGAGAGTGTGGTGTGTGAGTGTGTGTGGTGTGTGTGTGCATGTGTGTGGTGTGTATGTGAGTGTGTGTGTGGTGTGGGTGGTGTGTATGTGAGTGTGTGTGTGGTGTGGGTGGTGTGTATGTGAGTGTGTGTGTGAGTGTGTGTATGTGTGTGGTGTGTGTGTGAGTGTGTGTGGTGTGTATGTGAGTGTGGTGTGTGTGTGTGGTGTATGTGTGTGTGAGAGTGTGGTGTGTGTGTGTGTGCGGTGTGTGTGTGTGTGTGTGTATGTGTGTAACCCAGCAGGCTTCTCCTTTAATTTACCAACATGGAATTGACTCTTGCTTTTATGCATCTGCCATTTCTGGAGGCTTCTAGAAATGCTGCCCGTGAATGTGAGAGATTTCATTGCCACCCTAGCTCTATTTTGAGCCCTTGCTATATTTGTCAACTGGGAGGCTTTGTCTGTGTAAGCCTTAAGCCTTGCAGAGATGTGATTGGCTAGAACTACAAGTTTTCAGTTTTGAAACACTGCTCCAAAGTTTTACCCTAAGGATTTCAGCAATTCTACTTTTTGGCCTAGAAAGAAAATGACTCATTCAACTAGAATCTTTTCTCGAGTGAAAAGTTACAAGAGAGACAGTTTACTGATGTGGCAGCCAAAAGGAAGACCCTTATCCAAGTGATTGTTTTCGGACCTCCAGGCTTCATGCTCTAAGTCTATTGACATCCTGGTTGACAGGAATACCAAGAACATTGTGAGTAATATTGGCCTTATCTGAACATATACATTTCTTCTTCATAACTTTTTCTTTAGATATACATATAAAACTGTATCTGTTTATGGCTAATACCAGACAGGACCAGTGAGCTCTCTTCCTCAAATGTCCTAATTTCTGTGGCCTACCATCTTCATTCTGGCTACCTAAGAATGAAGTCAAGTTTTGTGTCTCTGAGGGACAGCATCAAAATGAATAATGACGAACAAAGCAGATCATGGATGAATGCTGATGCCCGTATAATGAAAACATGAAGAGGTCAGGCCAGCAACAAGACTAGAAAGTTCCTGGTGTGATCTGGGATGGTTCTCAGGTGACTTCCCCATAGTGTTGTTGAATATGACTTATAATGACTCTCAGCATAGTGTCAGGTGGTAAGTTATAGTTTCTGAAGAAAGCATATGTGACTGTGGGAAGGGACAAATTTGGCATATCAATGACTCAGATTTTCTGGATAGGGGTTATAGTGTTCCATCCTTACCATGTGGATGCAAGAAAAAAATGGTTATCTACTGAGTATCCAGGATATAAGTTTCCTTAGGTTCGAAAAAAATTACTGCATCAGAAAACCTTAATAAAGAATTGCCCATAAAATTAGCCCCACACAACACTTTATATTTGTTCATAGTATTAACATTCCTGTTTGCTGAGTTCTGATGGTTTTCTGATGTGACCAAATATCTGACAATTAAAAATGAGGTAAATTGATTGTTAGACATAAAAAGTATGTATAAAATGCAAGATTTCATGAGGTTGATAAAAGTAATGTTGGAAAATGTGTTGGGTAGCATGGACAGATAAGAATTTGCCAGGGGTAACTATTAAAAGTCAAAAGGTAACCTCTGATCCTCTGTCTTAGTTAAGGCTCCTAATGCTGTGAAGACATAACATGACCACAGCAGCTCTTATAAAGAAAACCCAGGTATCTCGTTTACAGTTTCAGAAATACAGTCCATTATCATCATGAAGAGGAGCATGGCAGTGTGCAGGCAGATGTGGTGCTGGCTACTTCTTGAAGGCAGCAGGAAGTTGAATGACTCACTGGTCAGTAATCCTAGCATAGGAAACCCCAAATCTCTCCCCCAAAGTGACACACTTCCTCCAACAAGGCCACACCTCCTAATGACCTTTTGGGGGGGCCATTTTCTTTCAAACCAACACAGCTCCTTTCTTTTTTTCTTGGAAAATATACTGAAGCTTTTGGATTTATTTATGAAAGTAATCTTCCCAGGATCATCTTGGCCCAACTAAAGTGAAGACTACTATTACTTTGTGGTTAGTTGGAATTTCAATGGAAAAATTATACTAAGCTCAAACAGACCAACTATACTTGATACATTGTTTTGTCCCTTGTGAGATTCAATAACTAGCTGCAATTCCAATGTACACTTTGGAAAATAGACTCTAAAGCATATTTTATAATTTTAATTTTGTTTCTTTTCAGGTTAAAGTCATAATAGAAGCTTTGTCCCTCTTTGTTTGTTTTAAGTAAACCGACAACTTTTTTGAGAACCAGAAACTAGAACTTTCTGATTATCAAAAAAATAGAAACTATTTCATTTTATTTTTATAAAATAACTAAAATAAAACAGGGAAAATGCAATTCCAAATATATAGAAAAATGCACATGTTCATTTCTGGGTTCAAAAGGTATGTTATTTTTTTAAAAAAATGTAATCATCAGCTAATAAACCATGTTTAAATTATCCACCACTTAGACATTTATCTCAGTTTATCTAATGCCATTCTTTCTTATTTCTTAGGTTTCTGCTTCCTTGGTCTTGAATATCGGAATAAACTTACCCTCATTTCTACAAGATGTGATGCTACAAGATAAGTTAAAAGTCAAAGCCTTCTTTTCTGGGTATGCAACCATCACCAAATTAGACAAAGCCCTAATTTCATATTCTCTACAACAGGGTCATCTTTCTTTCATGGTGACTGTGAGACTCAAAGGGGGCAATGTCTGTTTATGTTTGGCATGTACTTTGTACATTAGAAACGGGACTCATGTGGATAGCACCTCCATTGGGAACTGGACCGTGCACAGTGTGCTTAGACTTCATCTCAGGATTTGGACATTATTATTGTTATACAGAATGCCTATCCTAGATAGTCTTTGATTATTGTGAAGCAAATTCCCGGCTTCAATTCTTTGACTCTCACAGTGGAGACCTCCAATCCTATTATATCTTCCTGAGTTGTTTCTAATAGACTCACTCAGACTTCCTTGGGTGAGGACCTCAGTGTAACCATGTGACCTTGGGATTCAGCCTGCCCAGAGGGAAGACCACCCAGGTGTTCAGACTGGAGATTATGGAGCCACGTCTGAGGCCCTGCTTTTTTGACATCCCCAAACTCCCAACTTGTAGCACATTACAGTGATTGTCCATTTCACCATCGTGGCACATTTCCACTCTGTTTTCTGCTGATGGCCTATTTAAGAGGCAGTTGTGAGGCCTCTCACTCAGACACTTGTGGGGTAGCTAGCTTTTAGGCCTCTGTTAATAGAGTGGGGACTTTTTTGTTTGAGAGGCAGCAGGCAGAGCATGAACTCCATCTAGCCTGAGTCTCAGAATTCTCTTTGACTTCATTTGATTTGAACTTTCTTGGTTCTAGCAATGGTACCATGGTGATGAGTTGGTATCCTGGGCTGGTGAGCTTTAGTTTCTTCATAATTCACAGCACAATGATAAACTTACCCTAAAAAGACACAGCTCGAGTATAAGCATGCACATGTGGTTTTAAACCATCAGCACCTCCCCCAGACAGATTGCCATTGCTGGCCATGTTGTAGCACTGTAGAGCCACGGAACCTGGAGCTGCATTTGCTTGGCATCTACAAAGTCAGATTTGCCCTGCTCCATTGCTGGATCCAGATCTGTCATTTGTTTTATTCACAGACCATCTGCTTCCAAGTCTTGGTTTCATTCATCTTTCAGACTCTTGATGTGTTCAGTTCCCTAATGTTCGCCCCCAACTCCAGGCTTCCTTAACTTATCCTCAAATGAAGGAAATCTGGACATAAAATGTGACGTTCCAAAATGATGGATTTAAAAGGATTTTACCTATTCTATATCAAGATCAAGTAAATACACACACACACATACACACACACACACACACATACATACACACACACATACATACACACACACATACATACACACACACAGACAGACACACACGGACACACACACGGACACACACACACACACACACTACATAAATGTTGATGTAAACACATACAGTGATGCTGTGTGGGCAGTGAAGTATGTCTGACATTTACTGTTATTTTTTATTTTACTTTTTTAAAAGTAACAGTGCCCAATCCATTAACCTGCTCCTGGTGGATCTAAGCTCAATTTACTACCTGAAAATGCTGTGATGAGAATGCCTTGTGAAAATTGTGGACCAGAAGGAGTTAAAAATTTATTTGTAAAATCACTCTGGTTTTATCAAAATTTCTCTCTCTGGCACTATCTTTTTAATACAAACACTGTAATAAGGTCACTCTTAATACAATAGAAGGGATTCTAGAAACTTAAAATTAGGATTTCAGATCCCAGGCAGTTTGTCCACTTCTGAAGATCTCACGATGTCTCTTTTCTCCAGTCTTGATCCTTCACTTGAAGTACTTCTTGTTACTCTTATTTTAGCACACTCAATTGGGCCAATGAAGCGTAAATCAAAAACAATCCAAGAACTGATAACCTCAAAAATGAGAATATTTGCTTTTAAATAATCACAATAGCAGTTGTTTCAAAAACACTATTTTGAAAAAATAACATTGGACATTACATAAGTTGAATTTAGTTACATTTAAAATCACACTTACAAACAGACTATATTTTATTTTATTAAACTATTTTCTTATTTTTGATAATTTCATCCATGTGCATGATGAAATATCTGTTTCATTTATCCCTCTAACTCCCTCAAACATGTACCTCCAAATCTATGATTGCTTAAACAAGACCAGTATAATGACAGCAGCAGATGACATTCCCTTATAATGAGGGAAATTCCAGGAGCTCATCTACTCATTTATTCACTGATGTGCACAATCACTCATCTTGACCAAATGTACTTTTCTAGAAATGTCTCCCTTAATTTTAAGAATGTATGTTTTATAATTCTTTTCTTGAGACTTGTGAATATAATGTTGTTCTAATAATGAGCTACAATAGGTAATACAGTGGATAAAATTTTTCATTTCCAAATTGTAAATGTCACCTATCTATTTTTCTCTCTCTCTTCCTGTGTGTGCATATGTGTATATGTATGTGTGCATTTGTGTATATGATCTGTACTTAAAATAGTTTCCCTAGTACATATATTTAAAAGAGACGTTCTAAAATTCTTAAAAGAAAATAAAAATACCAAAGTGGAACTGGTCAATTGCTTGATTTTGTTTACAAAGAAGTTAATAAAGTATTTCTGGAACAAAGTCATAAAAAGTATGTTCAACATTTCTATGTTTATAATATTGGTTATACTACAAATGCTTTAAAAAAAAAAAAAAACCCAAAAACCTGTGATTGCCCACACAAGGCCTGAAAGAGAGCTAGGCAATCAAAATCCCAGCATAAATGGGGCAGGTGATCTCCATGGCTCACTCCTGATTGGGAATTTATTGCTATGAATAGAGACTAGGGGTGTTAGAATAATTCCCCAGAGGATGTGGTCACTGGTAATTTTCCCATGCAATATCTCATAGTTCCGTGGCTGTGTGCACATGGGCACAGCTAACTGGACTTACCCAGTTACTAAAAAATATTTGGAGGTATCAGAATTTTTCAATCATCTGCAAATCACCTCCTCTTCTACTTCATATAGATGGGTGGATTTGGAAGGAGAATATAGATTCATTTCTTTCAGGAGCGTGAGTCTACCACAGCAACATTTTAAAAAGGACTTTTTGTTCAAAGCTCTCACACTAGAATCATAAGACAAGTTTCGCCTTTTGTCTATAATCAGGGATTAAGAAATGAAACATAATCACTGTGGGTAATCCTGGCATCTTTATGAACAATTCAGATACTGCTGATTTTGTTGGAATTTGAGATGGCTGTGTAGACTGCTATAGATGGCCGTGTAGAGTGCTGTAGTTGGTCTTGTAGACTGCTGTAGTTGGCCTTGTAGATTGCTGCAGATGGTCGTGAAGACCCTGTTCTGGTCCTGGGTAGTATTATAGGGTTGGTCAGCCCACCAACTCTCCCTGGTCCTCACTACCAGGGTGAGCTCTCCTACAATGCCTTGGCAAGTCCACCATTTGCAGTGTTGAGCAAGGAGCAGAGCAATTACTTCTACTTTCAGGTCCTCAGGGTTGGATCTCTCCTCAGGACCAGCTCTACTTTATTGCCCAGGTATAGGGGTCACTTAGTTAAATGCCACAGCAGCTGAAGGGAACTTATGACCCTAGGGTCAGCTCTCCCACCTATATCAGGCATTGATGTACCAGGGTTGAGGAGACACATCTCTCTCCTGCCCATGCTACCACATGACAAGCAAATAATTTGGGCTGGCTTGTTTATACTTCTGCCAATGCAGTTGGCCCCATTGTGCTGCTCAGGCAAAGTGCAGAACCTGATCCCTTGAGGGTTGCAGCTGGTGGTGAGCAGGTGCATCTCTTTCCACCCTTCTGACTGTAGGGCTAGCTCTCCCACTGACCTCAGGCATTGATGGGTGGGTGGGGCCATCTCTTCCCTGCCTATGCCGAAATATGACCAATAAGTAATTGGGACAGTTCTCCCACACTAACTATTTTGGGGCTAGCTTCCCCACATCTCCACCAACAGGATTGGCTCTGTTGTGTTGCCCAGGTGTGGTACAGGACCTGCTCTTCCAGATGTTGCAGCTGATAGTAGGCAGGGGCAGCTCTCTTGCTCTTATGATCTCAGGGATGGTTTTCCCACCTTTCTCAGGCATTTATTGGTGGGAGGGGAAGAGTATATGTTTTTAAATCACTGTTGTAGTAATTAATTCTTTGGTTTAGATAAATTCCAAATAAACTATGTTGGGGCATCTGATGTGAGAATGCCTTTCTGTATGCTGTGAATATCAATCTTTAAATAAAAGAGCTGTTTTGGGCCATGACAAGCATCATAGAAGAAGTAGGAGGAGAAATCAGAGCATAGGTAGGAGAAGCAGGGCGGAGTCAGGCAGATCGAACAAGCTGCCCAAGGAGCAACATGTAAGGAACACAGGTGAGCCATGGGCCACGTGGCAGACAGATTAATAGAAATGGGTTGAGTTAAGATGTAAGAGCTAGCTAGCAATGTGCCTGAGCCATAGGCCAAACAGCATGAAGTTAATATAAGCATCTGAGTCATTTCTGGGGGTCTGAGCAGCAGCGGCGGGTGGCTAAGTGGTCTGGAGCTGCAGAGTCTGGGCCTCTGGCCACCCGGGACCAAGAAACTCCATTGCAACAGGCATCCTTCTCTAAAATAAAAATAATTTAAATTCTCATTTCATCAGTTCTTTAAATACCCTCTATTTTAGTTATAGACTAAGCCCACCACATACGTTCTTACTTCCTCAGCTTTATCATCTACACCACACACTGCTCTGCCTTTTCCTTTCCTAGAACTTAAATTCCTCTTTCAGAAAATATTCTAATATGCAAATGCAAGGATACCATTACGTCTGGGTTCTCCTATAGTATTTACCATAGGCAGAGTTTCTATTGTTCAGCACACACACAGAGAGAGAGAGAGAGAGAGAGAGAGAGAGAGAGAGAGAGAGAGAGAGAGAAAGAGAGAGAAAGAGAGAGAGAGAAAGAGAGAGAGAGAGAGAGAGAGAGAGAGAGAGAGAGAGAGAGAGAGAGAGAGAGAGAGAGAGGTGTATACATATATGCAAGCTGCCTAATATCTGTTGCTTTGGGATAGTAACTTCATTTAATATTTCTGTTTTCACTATGTCAGGCAGCATTGTATTTTGTATGTAGTGAAAGACATGATATTCTCAGAACATAATTATTGATTAACTGATTGAATCTGAATTACTCTCTGGAGTATAGCCCTTCATTTTGAGAGAGCCATCATTAGCAGAGTAAGAATGCATCACATAGGAGCCTCCAATAACATCTTGATTGATTTTCTATTTGTTACTTCCAATTGATAATGATCACTCTAAATTTGATAATTGTTTGTAATCTACTGGAAATACCATGGACAGAACTGAAGAATGACATCCTATAAACCAAACACAATATGTTCCCTTTTTTCAAACACTGCCTGCTCAGTAGAGAACATTCTGTAGGTAGAATCTCTGGCAAGACCTTTCTTGCCTCCAAAGTCTTGCCGAGGTGCATGCTCTCTGTTTCTCTCCAACCAGATTATTTTAAAACTGGATATTCCTTTTCCTCGGTGAAACATGGCCACTCAGAACTTGAGTTACGAAGAATAAGTCACAGTAGAGATTGATGTTTCTACGGTAGGTCAAGCAAAGATTATATAAGCTCAAAATCGACTTCCAAATCCTTGGTAACATTGTATTTAGGAGGCATATAAAAAAATTTTAAACACTAGAGATGTATTTCCCAGAGGAGATCCTTGCACAATGGGAAGGAAAGCTCTGAGGACCAGCTGAGGGAGCAGTTGGCCCGCCCTGCATCTGTCCTCCCTGGGGTCTATGTGCATATGGGAAAGAATGACAGTTGGTATGGCCTTCACAGTAAAATATTCCTCTCTTTTTCTCTGGTGTGTTACTGAATTTGCTAAAGTTAAGTGACCATGTGTGTAATATTAGGGGGACAGCTACCACTTACAGACCAGACTCTGCTTCCACAGGAATTAGGAGGAGGAGCCTAAATGCCTCGGAGACGAGACCACTGTCTTAAAATTTTGATGCTAAGGGAAGCATCCTCCTCCTTTTTCTGTCTCTGAGTCTCCTTTGGCAAACCGCCAGGCCTCCCTCTGATCCCCTCCCAAATAAATGCCAATTCAGCATCATGAGCCATCAGGAAACCATCAGGAAAAATGAAGAGACAAGCACGATTCCAGATCTCACATTAAGGATGCAACAGTATGAGGGGATCTGTTTCGTTCTCACAGAGAACTGTCAGGCTGTGTCTTTCAAATAGCAAACATTGTGAAGGAATGGACATGCTTTAATTTGTTTATTGGTATCCAAGTTTTGATACAGGACATCCAATTTTGAGTATTTCCTTTGAATATATATATTTAGACAAGAAAAACCACAATAGGTCCAGATTTTCCCACAACCCTTCTCACATCTAGCCTAATGGATGTGAGTATGAGGGGATGATTGGAGAGAGATGTGGTGGTTCTTTGGGATTTAATGTAGTCAGTATAAGCCAACGTAAGGTTGGAAATTAAAATTTCTTAGGATATAGAGATTGTTTAGTAACACGATCATAGAAATTTCCAGTTTCTGGAAGTTGATTCACAGTGGTTGGTTGTTAGGTGAGTTCTGGGGGCAGAGGAGTCTCCTTTAGATTCTAGAATCCAGAAAAAGTCTTGCAAATGTTTAGCCTGAGACTGGTACCCTCATACTCACGTGTCTTCTCACCCCTGCCATCTATCTATCCTTACTTCTGTTCTACTTCATATTTTACTAATGTTTTTGAAGCATTTGTTAAGAATAGGTTAAGGTATTTTCTTTCTCACTTAGTATTTGAAACTTTGAAGGCCTGATTTGTGTAGGCATTACAAAGCACATTTTACAACATGGATCCTCGATCAGCATTTCTATTATAGTGACTACTGTGGGGCAGCTCACTCTCCTTGCCAGAGTTCGTTTTTTTATGTTCGGAGGGTCTTATGTATTATGCTGGATAAGCGCTGAGCCACTACTGAACTCCCTAAGGGCAGAGAAGATAAGAATTGTTATAGCCTCAAGGCGTAACATGGTGCCACACATATAAATACATTCCAAAGGAGGGAAACTGAGGAAGATTTTGAGGCAAGGAGTGAGGGATCTAAGAAAAGGCATTTGAAACTCATTACTCCTTCAGTCTACACATGAGAACAAAGACTAGAAAAGAAAAGCCAATGTTGTTCAGCAATCCTTGTGCACTTCATTTAGAGATATGTTTCTTTGTTATATCAATTTAGTATTATAGTTCATATTCTAGTTAATATTTTTATTTCTATTTTGGATCAAGACATTGAGCTTTGTTTGAGGAAAGTACCTAGTCCCCAATTAAAAAAAAGTTATCAAGTGGCAAAATTAGGATTTGAATCCAGTCCTATAAAATTCAAAAGCCCTTATTCATCTTGTCTTGTCTACTTGCCTTCTGGGAAAATCCTTCACAATAAGTAATGACTCAGACCAAGATCACAGAGCTTATTAGGGGCAGAGCCAACATTAAACCTGACATCCCTTGACTTCAATCCAGTTTGGGGTCGCTGATCGGTTGCAAATGAAATAACCTTTTCAGACTCAACTTGTGTATATTATACTGGTCCTTTCCAAACACTGGCTCAGGAAGCAACAGTGGTTTCCAAGAGAAGGCTTAGCCTACAGTCCTTTTTTTCTGTTTCTATGAAAATGGAGCTACATTTCTAATCACCTGAGGTCTCTCTTCTTTGCAGCCCTTTCCCATTGACTAATGGGTCTTCATTCCCTCTTCAGCTTCATCTGCTCATGGCTGGCAGCTGTTTCAGATGAATTACTTTGCTGTTGAAGAGTCTTTGCAAAATCCCTGGCATTGGTTGAGAATAGTTTCCAAAAAGATGGTTGTTATTTCAATGTGTTGTTTTCCATATAAATTTGGCTGGGTTTCTAAAGGAATTAGCAATTGGATCATGTCACCATCCATCTTAATGCCACTGTTCAATGCCCACCATCCACAGAATGAAACTCAAGGCTTCACCAGGCATACTTCTTGCAGAATATCTTTCTGCCTCTCTGACTTCATTCCCCTGGATCACTATTATTTATTTCTTGTGTTGTTCATGAGAATATCCTTCAATTTCCAGGCTCTTCCAAGAAGTTCTCCTTTTTGATAGGCAAATTTCAGCTCATTTATCAAAATCTTTCTCAAATTTATCCCTGTTGCATAGCTGTTTTAATTCCTGTGGGATGGTGCTATGGCCTATGAACTCTGACATGTTTTTCACTCACATTTCCAGGAGTAGTGGGGTGTAGGGTTTAGGAAGTTCACTTTGGTATGTGAGTCCTGGCTCTGACTTGTCTTAGCTAACTAGCTGGTTTAATTACTTTTCTACTGCTGTGGTAGGACAACATGACCAAGGGAACTTGTAAAACAAAGTGTTTAACTCAGGGCCCATAGTTCCAAAGAGTTAGAGTTCATAACCTTACTGACTGGGAGCATGGCAGCGAGCAAGTATGAGATATCTTGACCTACAAGCATGACAAGCTAGTAGAGAATGATGTGGGCTTTTGAGACCTCAGAGCCCACCACCCCCAGTGACACACCTCCTCCAACAAGGCCACACCTCAGAATTCTTCCCAAACAGTTCCACCAACTGGAAATCAAGTATTCAAATATATAAGCCTGTAGGGGCCATTCTTATTAAAACAACCGCAATAGCCTTGGAGAAGTTTATTTTTTAAAACCTCTATAACCACAGTTGTATCATTAAAATATGAGGATAATAAGAATGCCACCTCCTGGGGTCATTATGATATTACATTGATCTATTTAGGATGCATAGCAGTGTTCTGCTACAGGGAAGGTGTTAAGTGAATCACATTCTCATTGTGTTGTGGCTGTTTTTCTTCTTTGCTTTCTATCTGCATGTGTCTCCTCTAGATACTGAGCTTCCAAAGGCTAGATGTTTATTCTTCTTTAGGTCTTCTCTCGATAAAGAGCAAGAAGGCTTATTACATGTGCAAGTGACCAGTGTAACTGAATAGGTCTAAAGCTCAGAAGGGTTCTATGCTTGGGGTTTAGTGTTCTACAGCTATTTTGAAATTCTTACATTTTTATATTTGAATTTGTATCTATTTCAAAGTTTATATGAGTGTGATCCAATAGGACCTTAGTTGTGTATCCAGGAGCTTAGAGCTTGAACTCCTGCTATCTCATTTTCTCCGTATGTTTTGTGTGTATGTGTGTGATATGCTCATGTGGGTGCATGTACATGTGTGTGCAGGTACACATACATACACACAGAGAGACCTGAGGTTGATGTCAAATGTTTGCTTGCTCTCAACCTTATTTTTTTTTAAATTAAGTTTGTTGTTTGACAATTTTACAATGTATTGTTTTTACTTATTCACTATACACTCTTTCCCTGCTAGGCTCTTTCCAAGATTCATGTCTTTTGGTTTTCTTTTGTGACTCATTTAGTTTAACCCAGGCCATCTGTACTGAATTGGAGTCTGGTAAGGTCATCAGTGGGCACACAATGAAACTAACGACTTTCCCCCTCCTCTACTCTATTAGTAGCAAATAGCTCAGCAGTAAGGGGTTGCATCCCACCCACTCCAACAGCCGCACTTAACTATGACTGGACCTACTGTCAGTTAGACCCATAGAAGCAACTGCTGTGGGTTCATATTTACAATGACTATGTCTTGCCCAGAAGATGGAATTTCACAGCTTTCATCACAGTTCTCTGGATCTTACAGTTTTTCTGTCTTCTGCCAAATGACCCATAGACCTCTAAGACACAAAGAACATTCTATAAATAGGGTTTTTTAGGGCTGAGCATTCATTCTCTGTATCCCATGTAGCCATGATTCTCTGCACTTACCACCATTCACTGGAAAGAGAGATTTAAGCTTCTTAAGCCAGAGATAAGAGATTCTCTGATTGAAGCTGCGAGTAGCATTTTTCTAGTATTCAGAGGACAGTTAGATTCTGCTGCTTTAGCTAAAGGACAGTGTTTAGTCTCCCCCTAGGGTTTGGGATTTCCAGTTTCATGGATTTTCTCCCGTGGACTAGAACCCACATCTGATTAAAGCAGGAGTTCCCACTGTCGTACAAGTGGACATACCTTTTCTGGCAGTTTTGTCTTATTCAGCAGCTGTCACGGTTGGATAAGACTGTTGATGCTTTTCCTCACCAAGCAGCTTGCACAGCGTTGTCCAGCTGCTGGAGAGAACGCTTCTATCTCTCCACTAGCTTGACTGCTCTCCTGTGCAAGTAAAGGCACCACCTTCTCTCCCTATCTTGTGTCTCTCCGTCTCTTCTTTCTCTGTCTCCCTGTTTCTCTCTTCCTGTGTGTATATGGGAGGGGGGGTCTCTCACTGAATCTGAAGCTTATTCGCTCAGGGTAGCTAGCCAGTGAGTTCGGGGACCTGCTTATCTCTGCCTGAGGTTATAGATAGGTGCCATCACATCAGGTGGGTGCTGGGAATCCAAATGCAGGCCTGCAGGTTTGCATATCAGGGATTTTAACCAATAAAACTACCTCTTAGCTTCCAGGGTGGGTTTTTACTTCCTCTTCTGTACTTGGTAATTTGGTCCCATCTACCTTGTATTTGTTTTCCTGCCTGCCCAGGACTATTTTTAATTGCTTCTCATGCTGGTAACTAGGTCACGTTATTTAGGTAGGGGAATACTCATGTCTGTTGTCATTTTCCTCTAGTGGGGGCCTGGGTATGAGTAGGAGAAGATTGGAATTGTTATTTGCCTATGCCATCTCAGGTGAGATGCCCTAGCCACTGTCACTCCCGTAGCCTGGCAGTTCCATTTGGTTATGGGTGGGTGACTCAAGTGAGCTGCTTGCCCACCACTATATCCGACCACTAGATATCCAGAGCAAAAGTGAATGTACCATGGTGGTGGGGTGTCTATCTACTGAGTGTTAATGTGGTTGGCTTATGGGAGGAGCAGGTTGATGACTTCACTACCCCGGGTCATAAATTTCAGACAGGTTTTTGAAAAATTGAAGTCAATTTTGGCACTGGGATTGCATGTAGTCACCCCTGTCTGAAGATGCTTAATAAAAATGCTTACCAGAGAAATGCAAGCTTAAGTGGTCAGTGAGGATAATGGGAAGATTAAAGAAGCCAGTGTCTATAAAGATGGGGCACTCCATCACATTCCTAGAAGATAATAACATAGCTCAATGCTAAGAGTATGCTCAAAGCCATGGGTTCAATTCTTAGTACCTAAGAAGTTAAAAAATGTTCCAAGTATCAAGAGACATATGACAGGATTAGATAGCCGAGTGCAAAAAGGGAAGTACCATTTCATAGCCCAACCTGGAATTGCATGTGCTTTTTCAAATTCAAATATGCCGTTCACTTTTTGGTTCAACTTTACTTCACTTTCCCCCTTACAGTCGGGTATATCTCAGGACAAAAAAGATATCTGATTTTCATTTGCCAGAATGAAACAGGATCTATTTGTTTCATGGTGATGGTGAAATAGCAATACAATCTCATTAGAAGGAACTCCTTATACAGAATATAATAACTATGCTCAGAAATGCTAAGTCCTTTCACTTTAGCAGTCACTGTTCATAATGAAAAAAACAACGGGTAATAAATTTTTGGCTGTTTTCAGCACTGTCTTTGCATAGAATTTCCCGTGGTGAGGGTCTCTGGCTTTGTGCTGCACAAATCTTTGACTCTGATTCCATCAGCTATCTCTTAGTGGTCCTCCATCTCTCCCAAACGTCGGTAAGCATCCTAATCCTTAATTACCAACAAGAAAGAGATTTTTTTCCCATGCTTATGACTTGGAAAAAAGGGGTTGAGGTAAGCTGGACTGTATCTTATCAATAAATATTTATTGAAACTCAATAGGTTCAAACTTCTCTCTACTAATCAATAATGGAAAGATCTCTCAGTCTCTGCCTGTCTGTCCATCTCTCCTCTCTCTCTCTTCCTGCCCCCCCCCCACACTCACACACAATAGATTATTTTGATACAATTTTCAGTGTATGTGAACTAGGGTTATGATTTATAACAAAACACTAATTAAAATGAAATCACTGAGAAATAGTTAAAAGCCCAGCAGAATTCTTCATAATGGTGTGATCTATAGCA
Organism: Phyllotis vaccarum; assembly: GCA_033318265.1. Classification (NCBI taxonomy): domain Eukaryota; kingdom Metazoa; phylum Chordata; class Mammalia; order Rodentia; family Cricetidae; genus Phyllotis; species Phyllotis vaccarum. The sequence continues at coordinate 80,034,209 of JARWLC010000007.1, read as the reverse complement.
GACAATTAAAAGCATACAACAAGCCACCTAATGTATGTATGTTAGGAAAAGCAGAGGGGGAGAAAGGCAAAAATGGAGGAGAACTATATCTCCACAGGAACAGTTCTCAAGGCTCCACCATAAAGTTCCAAACTCACCAGTCTCCAGATATCATTGAGTTAGCCTGCAGTTCTTACTTGGAGGTTTCCATACCGTGTTTCAACTAGCTCTTGTGACCTCCATCCTTTCATCTTTCTTTCTTTTTCTTGTATTAGTCCCTCCCTCCCTCCCTCCCTCCCTCCCTCCCTCCCTCCCTCCCTCCCTCCCTCCCTCCCTCCCTCCCTCTCCTTCCTCTTTAAAAACCAGGGGCAGTGTGTGAAATGCTAAATGTGCTGTGTAGCTCCAGGCTCAGCAGCATTTCATGTGCTGCATGTTTTTACATTAATTTATCAAAACACAAACATAGCAACACAGCAGTGTTAATACTGCATAAAGATTATATTCTGTCATGCTTTTTTTTTTTTTTTCAAGGACCCAGGGAGAATATACAGAACCAATCCAAGCAGCATTCAGACTGCTTTGCAAATAAAGTGGGATTTGTTTGCAAGGATTTAAATTGGTAAATTATTTGAATTTCTCCACCCCTGGGTGAATGATTTAGATGGCCTTGACCCTAGCCTGACTGCAGGGATTAATGTGGGGTAATGATTGCTGAGGCTATCATTGCAGCCGGCATCATTAATTATCCTTATTGATTGTAGCTTTCAAAGATAAAGCATTATGCTGACTGGAAAATACCCTCTTCCTGCAAGGTCACGGCTAAAATAGGGAAGCTAAATAATTGCATTAACAAACAAAGAAATAAAAATAACCTCTCAGAACATTGTGTAATTAAGATCCAATTACAACGTTTGTTCTTGTTTACGAAATGACAGAGTTCTTGTCAAGCCACTTTCCCGAAAATTGCTTCAGTGCATGATAATCACATTATAGTAGGTAACCGAAAAAGAGCATTAAAAGGGGGATCAGTTTCCTTGGATAGCTGCCATGGCTCTTGCTGTCTGACTCACCTACAAAAGTGTGAGATCCTCAGGGGACCTGTCTAAAATACTAATGATATGTTAAATGAAGGGGGTTAGATGCAGGAAGTAATAATTGGGTCTCAAATCCCATTATATTTCTTTTGGATAATGTAATGGAGCTTAGAGAGATCCCAAGGATGTTATTGCCCACGTCTTCCCCCACCCTCTTTTAACCACATCATTTTCCTTGCTGGAGAAGCTGGTCTCCAAAGCTCTGTTTGGTTGTAAATTTCTCTGGTGACAGGGATCAGAGTTCCATCTTTTCTGCTATCGATCAGGTTTGGAAGTTTAAGACATTTTCTTTCTTAAACAAGAAGCTTCTAAGGATAGGACCCAAAGCCATGCATAGTTCTCTCTGAAACACACCACCCCAATTTTCCTCCAGCTAAGGGCCTTTGAAGCAGCACCCATTAGGGGCTGATCGGAAAAAGAGTGGGTAGGAGGTATGCATGGTCGGGGCATCTGGTGCAGAAGGTAAGCGTCCACTCTCCAAAGGTCAGGCTCCACACATAGGGCAGACATTTGGTCCTCTGGAGACTTTGTTCTGGTATCTGAGAAGTGGGAACCATTGGTACAATACTGACCTCCTTAGGGTGAATTGAAGATCTTGTAAAGGGTGGTGATTTGTGGATTGTTTGTTTTCATTTTATGGAAAGAGAAAGACCAATCAGGATCCTCAAAAGTAACTGGAATGGGGGGGTACTAAACACTTTAACTATTTTATTTAATGTCCATACCTACTTCACAGGATACTATCCTTCTCATCTTACAGACAGATGGCAAAGCAGAAGCATAAGGGAGGCTGAACAGCAAACACAGTAACACAGAAGTGAAAGGTGGCTACATGATGCTTGTAAACATCACACAATGTATTTGTAGAATAAAATCTTTAGGCCACCAGATGTAGTGGCTGTTAGAAGAGCTTGTCAGGCAACTCATTTGCAATCTCTTTTTGCTTACATGCATGCAAAGACATTTTTCTTATTTTATATGGAATGGGATTTTGAATTTGTACCTTATCTCTTCTTCTTAAGATTATATCTAAGAGATTTTTAGGCAGTATATGGATTAATTAATTTAATTTAAAGCATTTTTATTTATGTTTATCTGCCTGCTTGTGTGTGAGTGTGTTTGTGTGTGTGTGTGTGTGTGTGTGTGTGTGTGTGTGTGTGCACATGGGCGTGTGTGTGCACCACATGCATACAGCCTCCATCCCACCCCACTCCATCCCCCATCTCACCACACAGGCTAGAAGATGTCAGATTTCCTGGAGCGAGAATTATAGGTGGCTGTGAGCTGTCTAGTACAAGTGAATGGAACAGAACCTGGGTTCTCTTATAAGAGCAGCAAGTGCTCTTAACTGCTGTGCCATCTCTCCAGCCCCAGATTCATCTATTTCTTTATAATGCTCCTTTCAATTCATCATTTATTCAACCCACCTTTTATTCTGAGATACTTAGATTGTTTCTGATTGTACAACCACAGCTAAAAAGTAAACATCTGAATACCTATCTCTGTAGACATATGTGAACATTTCTCCCAACCGTGTCTCAAAAAAGTTAATGTTTTATTATAAAGACATGTACATTATGAGTATAACAGCTATTTAAGAATTGCCCTGCCGACTCAGACCTATCTCAACTGGATACATCAGACTGAACTGACCCACCTAGGGACTCCTCAATGGATGGGGGATGGGATGAAGAGAGACTGAGGGAGGACTGGAAGGGACTGGGAGGAGGGAAGGGAGGGGGAGAAGTGGATACACATGGAAAAAACTTTTTAAATAAATTTTAAAAATGAAAAAAAATATTGCTTTTCAGAAAAACTTCCAAATTTATGCTACCATGGAATATGCATATTATGGAGTGTGCCTGTTTTTCTTTGTATTCAAAACATAGAATATTACTGGTATTCTAATATTTCTCTTTTAAAATATATATATATATGCATTGGTGTTTGACTTGCATGTCTTTGTGAGAGAGTCAGATCCACTGGAACTTGAGTTACAGGCAGTTGTGAACTGTCATGTGGGTTCTGGGATGTGAACTCGGGTCATCTGGAAGAGCAGCTAGTGGTCTTAACCACTGTGCCATCTCTCTAGCAACTAATAGTAGTTTTTTAAAATAAACAATTATGTCACATTATAATTTACATTGTATAGAATGGAAAAATGTTTTTTGTGCTGTATTGGCTTTTAAAAATATCTTCTCAATTCAAAAACTTCATTTATGTTTTTGAGTTATTCAATAGGCATTTGCCTTTTTAAAAAATTCAAAAAAGCACCCCACCTTGGTCAATTTGTTGTTCTTGTCTTAGTCACTGGAGCTTCAAGAGGTGATGTAAACCACAGGGACACTGGGTTAATTGTCCTCAACAGATGAGTGTCTGTGTCCTCACCAGAACATACCTGTGGTTGAACCTCAGCCTGTTTCTAGCTATCTGAAGTCTCTTTATTCTTTCTCAAGTTCCCAGCTTCCCTCTGGTGTGTGCTACCAGATGCCTTCAAAGTTTTTTGCTTTATGTTTTTTTTTTCCCTTAAGCTACCTTGAGATGTATATGTTTGAAAATAATTTTTTAATGATTGTGATAAAAAAAAAATTCCAAGAGCAGTAGTAATTAACCAAAAAGAAGGGGGGGCATGGTCAACAGGTCCTTGACTGACTGGTTATACAGGTTGGGTGAGGATGAAAGTAACAAGGCTCCTTCTGGAATCCAGAGGTCTGAACCTGGCTCTGACTGAACATGGTAGAACAGGTAGGTGTTCTGTAAAGTCTCCAAACTGTTGTGTGTGGAGGTGTGGGGTAAAGTGATTGTTGGGGATAAGGCTGTGGAAAGCACTTGTTACTGCCATGAGGCAGTAATGAGGAACCTGAGTAACTCAATGCTGAAAGAGACCTACTTAATCTTTAAGAAGAAGAAAAACAACTTCAAATCCCCAAGATCTGACTCAAGATACTAGACAGAAACTAGAATACTGACCAAGATTAGGCTAAGAGAGTCTTTTCTATCTCAGAAATATGAGAATCATACATCTAAGAATCTACTTAATTATCCCATGTGCTGCCCAAATTACACTACCAGCTGAATTCATAGCTTTTGTTTGATGTTTTATACAAAAGCCAAATAAACAGTGAAGAATATAATTGAGTGTCGGGAGATAACTCAGTTGGAAGTGATTGTCTTGTAAGCATGAGGACCCAAGGTCAGTTCCCAGGTATCTAATAAAAGAAAGCCTTGTCAACCATGGAGCCCACTCACAACCCCAGCCCTACAGATGTAGAGACACACAGATCCCTGGGACTTGGCATAGCCTATGAAGTAAGTTCCAGTCTGATGAGAAATTTACTTCAAAAAACAAGGTGGATGGCACCTGAGGAATGACAACTGAACTTGGCATCTAGCCTCCACACATACCTTCACACATATTCCTACACACATGTGTACTCATGTATACAGGATCACACATGCATACACACACACACACACACACACACACACACACACACACACACAGGGAGGGAGAAAAGGAACTAAAATACAGCTATACATAAGGTCTTCAGATATCCTACGTTCCCCAATTCGCTCCCCTGATTACCAGACTGATTAGGTTATCCCCTGTTGCATGAATAAGAATAAATGAAACTCAAAGATAGATCTCTGAAAAAGTCAGAGATATTAGAGAGAGTAAGCACCACAGACAGATCTTACCCAGCTGTCTTCCAGCTTCCTCAGTCTGGCTTCTCTTGGCTTCCTTCTCTTTTGTCTTTCTATGCCTGCCTTAAATACTCTGTTGATAAATTAAGGCGTGGTGGCCCCACCACTGCCTTCCTGGGAGTCTGGAACCCCTTCTGTAAACTAAGATGACCTGGAACTCAGTTTGGATTAAGGGTGTAGGATACCCTCTCCAGGGATACTCACTCCCTGTGCTGGGATTAAAGGTGTGAATCACTACTCTCTGATCCTCCTAGACTGACTGTGATTAGATCCCTCTGTGTCTCCAAAATTTTGGAGCTTTTATTAAATCCCTATATATCCCTTTTTGTGTCAAATTTTAAAAAAGGTGATAGCGAACATAAAAAGCATATACAATAGGTACAATGAGTATATAAAATATATACAAACAAATGAGTAATGTCCAGTCCATTAACAATTGACAATTCAAAGAAAATATTTCATTACTTATCCTATTTTGATGAGTCCAAAGGTTTATGCCTAATTCACTTCCTTTCTAACTTGTATTACTAACTAAAAGCTATCATTTTGATGCCTTTAAATGTATACACTTGAACTTCAAAGTTTCTTTTCTAAAACAGTCACTAAAAAACTATAACTAATTCATCTTCAACTACCTCAGAGACCAAAGAAGGAAATAATATTTACCCAAATAAACAGGAAGTGCAAGCAACTTTCAAAAACTAGAAATGACAGAGATGACAGTCACCCAAAGATCCTTTAGAAAATTGGGGCATCCATCTTCAGCCTACAGGCCCAGAGTCTCTTTTCATTTCAGTGAAGCAGGAAATCTGCTCTGCCCATTTTGGTATAGTTCAGTCACTTCTCCTTGTGTCCTGAAGAATATCTGACAGTTTTCTCTGAAAAGCAGGAACATGAAGGACCATCTCAGCTTGTTCTGTCAAAGTTCAAAGGTCACTTTACAAGGGAACCTGTATGTCCAGTTTAAACAGCATACTGTCAAGCAGTCAATACAAGGATAGGTTCTTGTCTAGTGGCTAACCATTGCCACAAAGAAAGTAGACTCCATATGTCTCCTAGTAGTCTTTGAAAATCATTGAGTGTCTTCAATCTCTCTCCTGATTTGTACCTTTTGGTGTCTAATTCTTTGTTGGCCTATTTTATAGCCTGAATAACTAATGGAATCCCCTCTTTGTATTTTTTTTTTCTGGAGCAGTCTGCAATCCCCAAGCAGGCAAAATTCTTTTTACTTCTTCAAACATTTTTTCTAAAGTATCGATATTTGAATCGGCCAACAAGATGTCATCCATGTAATGATAAATTACAGATTGTGGGAATTTGTTGCATATTTGATCTATTGGCTTTTGTACAAAATACTGGCACAGAGTAGGGCTATTCAGCATTCCTTGAGGGAGTACCCTCCACTGATATCTCTTTACAGGCTGAGAATTATTATAAGTGGGCACTATAAAGGCGAATTTTTCTTGGTCTTGTTCTTGTAAAGGTATTGTAAAGAAACAGTCTTTTAAATCAATAACTATAATAGACCATTCTTTAGGTAACAGAGAAGGCAAAGGAATCCCAGACTATAGAGAGCCCATTGGCTGGATCACCTTGTTTATAACCTTTAGGTCTGTTGCCATTCTCCACTTTCCAGATTTCTTTTCAATAACAAATACAGGAGAATTCCAAGGGCTGGTTGACTATTCTATATGCTGAGTATTTAACTGCTTCTGTACCAGCTGCTCTAAGGCCTGCAATTTTTCTTTTGTTAGAGGCCATTGATGAATCCATATTGGCTTCTCTGTTAGCCATTTTAGAGGTAGTGTTGTGGGTGTTTTTGAAGGATCAGCAGCTGTTTTGCCTTGTTTCTCTATAACCTGAATGGTCTGTGACTGTTTCTCCTAATACCTTCTAATGTTTTTTCCAGAAACATGTGCTAGTTTATGGCTTATTTCTGTGTTTGGAGGGATATTAATCTGTGTGTTCCACTGTTGTAGTAAATCTCTTCCCCATAAATTTATAGCAATGTCAGCCACATATGGCTTCAATATTCTTCTCTGTCCTTCTGGTCCTATATACTCAAGCCATCTTGAACTCTGTCTTACCTGGGATAATGACCTAATTCCCCCAAACTGAACTTTACCTCCTGAAAGGGCCAACTTGGATGCCATGATTCTGGTGAAATTATTGTTACATCCATGCCTGTGTCCAATAAGCCTTCAATAATAACATCATTTATTTGTACTTTAATTTTGGACTTTGTTCATTGATAGAAGCTTGCCAAAATATTTGCTTTAAAATTTTTTCCTGAATTTTTTTCTTTTTCTGTAGATTTTCTATCATTCCGTGTAGTATGTCTTTTTAAAATAGGTGTTAATTTTTTAAATTGTTCTGGGAAGGTTTCCTCCACAATGCCAGGGTAAGCCTGGATAGGATTTGATATGGGGGCTTTTGAAAACCCCCTTGGGGCATTTCCCAAGGACAGAAAGTTACCTTGTCTGTCCCTTGTTGATCTGCATTCATTCGTCTAATATCTTCCTTTTCCATACCTTCTGCATATTCCAGAATGGAGGGGTGTTCTCTCGGAATTATTCCTATCAAAAGCATTGCTTTTGGGAATGCCTTGTTTACAATTCTTTTTTATGTGACCTTGCTTTCTACAATTGTAACATTTAACATTTTCATTTTTTCTAATATCTCTTGAAATATATCATCACTGTCATAAGACTCTAGATTAATTATCTCTCAAACCCCTTCCTCCAAAGGTACTGACTTTGTTTTTAAAGGTCTAAGTATTTTTCTACATTGTGCATTGGCATTCTCAAAAGCTAGTGGTTCAATTATTGTTCATCTGGCTTCTGAGTCTGGTACCATTCTGTTTTTTGCTGCAGTTAATCTGTGCAAAAAGTCTGTAAAAGATTCTTTGGGGCTTTGAATTACTTTAGTGAATGATTCAGTTTTCTTTCCTATTTCATCAATCCAGTCCCGTGACATGTGACATAAATACAGAATATGTTCATTGTATAAAGACTGCCTGTCAATATCAGCATAATCTCTGTCCCCAAGAAATTGGTCTTGGGAGACTTCTATGCCTCTGGCCCTGCTTCTTTGATCTATTGTTTTAGCCTCCTCCCTTCACCATGATTTCCGTTGTATAAGTGTCCTTAACTCTAGCACAGCTGTAACCATATCTAACCGATCTTTAGGGGTTACCCAGTTACAGCATGACCAGGAATTCAACATTTGTTTGACAAATGGTGAACGCACATCATATGTCACAATTGCTTCTTTTACTTTCCATAATTCTAATATTTGTACTGGAGCCCAGCTAGCTTCTTTATCATCTCTATCATCCTTTGTTTTTTTTTTTTTTTAAGTTTACTGGGTATAGTAATGTTGCCTATTTTTGTCTAATTTTAGATGACCTGCTGAAATTATTCCTCTGTTTGAATCTGAGCATCTTTGAGTTTTCTCTCAACAGGTTTTTTAAAGACCTTTTTTCTTTGTATTTATATTAATTGACTTTTTAATTGATAACAAAGAAATCAAACAAAAATATTCATAGTAAACAGTATGATAAACATTATAATATTTCTGTCTACCTTATTTATGTTTTCCTTCACTGGTTTTAATACCAAATTGTCTAGTGAAAGGTTTCAGTATGACCAAGCACCTTCCATTGCTTTAAACAAATTTCCTCTTTTTTAAAAAAATGATTTACTCACCGAATGTTGTCTGTTAATGATTCAATTGATTGTGAAGTGGAACAGCTACCTAGTGTGATAGCAACCCAAGGAGGGGTCCAAAAAGAAAAAGAAACAACCCACCAGGAGAAAGAGGCCATTGTCTGAAGGACTTACCCAGATGAGAGTGAAACGGAAACACGTGAGGCCGGTCTGCCTAAGGCTGGAGACTAACTAGGAACAGAAAGCCTAGCCTGCCAGTAATTTCTCCTCTGGTCACATGTTGTTCTGGCCAGCAAGTATAGTTTTTTGTGTAGGGAAGGTAGGATTTTGTGCCCCAATGTTGGATGCCAATTGTTGCATGAATAATTGAAACTCAGGGATAGACCTCTAAGAAAGTCAGAGATATTAGAGAGTAAACACCACAGTCAGATCTTACCCAGCTGTTTTCCAGCTTCCTCAGCCTGGCTTCTCTTGGTTTCCTCCCTTCTGTCTTTCTATGCCTGCGTTAAATACTCTCTTGGTAAGTTAAGGCATGGCCCCATCACTACCTGCCTGGGAACCTGGAACTCCTTCTGTAAACTAAGATGACCTCGAACTCAGTTTGGATTAAGGGTGTAGGTCACCACTCCCGGGATATTCCCTTTGTTGGGATTAAAGTGAATCCCCACTCTCTGATCTTCCTAGACTGACTGTGGTTAGATCCCTCTTATATCTCCAAAACTTTTGGAGCTTTTATTAAATCCCCACATTCCCCCATGGTTAAATCAGGCTTTTTTAATATTGTCACTTGAGAAAGGCACTTTGTAGAAGAGCACAATTAATACCATGCTATTCTCCATTCACTGTCCATATATTGCCTATATAATTAGGGTTAGGAGACAGAATATGGCCTGGGGCCAATCACAAAATTAAATAAATGAGTAGGATGAACATTCTTAAGAGTTTCTCATTTCTATATATTATTCAATTGTATCAATAGGTAATAATTCATTTTATTGTTGATAGGTATTTGGACTGTATCCAGTTTTAAGATAATATAACAAATGATATATTTATAAAAAATTATGACAATATGTATTTTTGATAGGATTACACTAGAGAGACTATATGCTTGATCTTCGGAGACAATACTTTTTGTCAAGGTTCTTATGATTTATACTTATATTGGTGTTGCATGAGAGTTTAAGCCACTCAGAGCCATTCTCATCAGCACATGGTACTGCTAATTCTTTTCTTTAAGTAATATTTTTTTATTTAAAAGGTTTTTGTTTTACATGCCAATTGCTGTTCCCTCTCCCTCCCTTCTTCCCAGTCATCCCCTAGCTTTCTCCCTACCCCACTCCCCCATTCACTCCTCAGAGAGAGTAAGGATTCGCAGATTGAGCCAATAAAGTCTGGCATATCCAATTGAGGCAGGACCCCCCCCCCAATATCAAAGGTGAGCATGGTGTCCCTCTCTAGGGAATGGGCTCCCGAAAGCCAGTTCATGGATTGGGAATACGTTCTGGTTCCACTGTCTTAAGGCCTACAAACTGCCTAAGCCATACAACTGTCGTCCTCATTCAGAGGACCTATGAAGGTCCCATGAAGGTTCCCCAGCTGTGAGTCCAGAGTCAGGGATCTCTCAATAGCTCAGGTCAGCTGTCTCTGTAGGTCTCCTCATCATGATCTTGATCCTTTTGTCATATAATCCCTCCTCCCTCTCTTTCACTGGACTTGAAGCTTGACCCAGTGCTTAGTTGTAGATCTCTGCATCTGCTTCCATCAGTTGATAGATGAAGGTTGTGTTAAGGAGAAACATGCTGCCTAAGGAAATACCTGAGAATCCACAAACATGACCACAGCTAAGACTCCAAGCAATAGTGGAGAGGGTGCCTGAACTGGCCTTCTCCTGTAATCAAATTAATGACCCCTCTCTCATTGTCATCAATGACAATGTACTGTTCATTCCTGTTGGCCTGTCTTGTCCGTGTGCATTGGCTTCACCGTGGTTTTCTTCTGGTCAGCCTTGTAGGTACCTACTGGTCATTTGGATATTCATTCATGTGAAAGGTTTTATGTAAGCCACATGGTTGAACTTTTCTGACTTTTTTTTCCTATTGGATTGTTTTTAAAAGTGGATCTTTGAGGATCATTACACAGTCTAGACATGGGCTGCAAGTATATTTTTTCCATGTTGTGGTTTGCCTCTTACTTAATAGTATCTTTTGATGAATGATGAGTATCCTTTAATTATACATCTTTTTATGCAGAGAAATTCCAAACTTTAAGAAACTTAAGACTAATAACATTTTATGGTTTGTAAATCTTTTGTGCCTTGCTTAGGAAGTCCTTTTTTAAGACTTCAAAAACTCTTCTTTTACCTTTAAATTCTTAAGTAGAAATGAGTAAGCAGTATCTTGTGCTCCACATTTCCTTTGCACTCAGATGCTGTTCACAGCAAATGAAGCCATCAGTTGTGGGTCTGTTCAAAACCCTTCGTTCTATTCTATGAACCATTTGTCATTTTTTGCATCAGTAGAACATTGTTTTATAATATCCCCAATGTAATTTTAGTTGATAGAGAAAATGTGTCCATTTATTCTCTTTCAAACAGTCTTAAAACATATCCTTTTAATATGTTTAGAATATGCTTGGCAAAGTCCATAAAATTTTATCGTTGGTTTAGACTGGGATTGTATTAAATATATAAATTAATTTAAAGATATAGTTTATCCATTTAAGATACTGGTTTATTATATTTGGGAACAAGTTTAGCTTCTCCAACTAATAAAATACTCTCTTAGATCATTTAATAAAGTCTTAATTTTCAATATGTTGCTCTTTTTCATAGCTTGAACAATATGCCTGGGTACTTTCTGGAATACTGCTTGCTATTGGCAATGGTATGCAGGATCCTAAGGCATTTCTAAGTATAGGAGCTATTTCTAATTGTTGATCTTGCGTCTAGCCACTCTAATTCCCTTTCTGACGAACACTGATTACCTAAAGCTAATTTCCTTAGATATATACTTCTTAATGTCTGGAGCAGCAGAAACCAATTTCATGCTTTTAATGAGTATGATAGACCAGTATTTGATTTAAAATATCATGGAAGAGGAGCAGATCTTGATTAAAAGCCATCATTGTTCCTGCAATTGCTGATTTGTCAAACAGGTATGTATATTCATTGTAGACAATGCTTATAAACTTCTGGGATTGTGTTTGGCTGTGAAACTCTTTTACTCCACACCACTGTGTAACCAGCATTAGCGGGATGGTAGAGAGGAAGAGGAAGCCCCTGGGAAGGCTCCATTTGTATCTATTTCTCAGTTACTACTTATGAGGGAAAAGAGTGCTTTGCTGTAGTGCTTCAGTTTCCTTTCCTGGGTGAGCACAGACCACCGTGTTTACCTGCGTTATCTAAATACCCAAATTCTAGAAGTTCAGCTAGTACAGAAGGGGCTGGAAATCTGAAAGCATGACTGCACTCAGAGTGGGAATTTTAACTCTAGGATTCAATTTAATTCATCAATTATTTTAAAATGCATTTACCTTTATTCTACGCACATGTACGTTTTAGCCTTCATGCATGTAAACATACCACACGCATGTCTGGTATCTACAGAGTTAAAAGAGGGCATTGAAGTCTCTGGAAGTGAGGTTGCAGATTAATATGAACTGTGATGTGGGTGCTGGCAACCAATGTGGGTCCTCTGAAAGAGCAGCAAGTGCTCTTAAGAAGATGAGCCGTCTCTCCAGCTCTGGACTGAATCTTAGCTTTAACACCCCCGGGAGTTTGGAATCTGTCCAGAAACTAACATCCCTGAAAGTTTCAGACTTGTGAATATTAGTTGGATCACAGAATTTTAATTCTAAAAGGCATCAACTATATTACCCTATAGAAAAGAGAGGCCCAGGGAAACCACTTGCCTTGGCTGTGTGAGGAACTTGTGCAGAAATCCCAATTTCATTCCCCCAGACCTTTCATTTTGGACTTGTTTCATTGCACCACATATAATTTCCTCTTTCTCAAATGATGTCGAAAATACTACTCTATTTTAATTTACTAAATTGTTTTTTTCTTGTGTGTGTGTCTGTTTTGAGACATTATAAAATGTAAGATTTCTTAATCTAAGCTTAATTTGAAAGCAGTATATATATATATATATATATATATGTGTGTGTGTGTGTGTGTGTGTGTGTGTGTGTGTGTGTGTGTGTATTTCATATATGTTGGGAAACTTAAGAAATAAATTTAAAAATAAAAAGTTTAATCTTTGGTGAATATAAGCTGTGTCATACATAGTGAAATAAAAATGTTGAGGAAACATGAGTCATGTCAGAGTGCAGGGCTTTTGGCCTTGCTAGTCTATTTAGAGTGGTCATGTCTAACCTTCATCCTATGGGCTTCATATGACCAAGGATAGCTATAATTGACACCCCAAAAAATTGTTAGGTCAAATAAAACCATATCTAATTGGGCTTGACTGTGTGTTTTCCTTTTCATCTTTTTATTAAACATAGATTTTTTTCCTCATATGGTATAATCTGAATATTGTTTTCTCTCCCTCTATTTCCAGTTTTCCCCACTTCTTTGCCCACCCAGATCTACTCTCTTTCTGTCTCTCATTAGAAAATACAGGTGATTTAGCACAGCCCATGTTACCACTGAAGACCTATAGTGTCTATAGTGAGGGCTGTTGTCCAAAGCTGTGCTGCTGCCTAAGGCCTTACTGATCTGAGTGGCCTGTGCTGCCACATGAGGCCACGGTAATGCCTGACCCATGCTGCTATAAGTGCTATATCTGGAACCATAGTTCTACCTCATCTGAGGTCTATGTAGATGTCCATGGTTCATGTTGCCACCAAAGGCTAATGTGAATGTCTATGATTTGGGCTGCATCCTGAAGGAATGTTGATGACCACAGGCCATCCTGTCTCTAAGGGCCATATTGAGTGGCCTGCACTGCCACATGAGGCCATGTGATACTCAGATCCATGCTGATGCTGAGGTCCATGTCTGGGTTCCAGGTCACACTGCAGCTGGGGTCTGTGTTCATGGTCTTTGCTGTCACTAAAAAACAGGTAGAAGCCCATGATCTGTGCTCCTCCTAACTTATAAAGAGCAAAGAATCTACTTTTACAGTGATCTCCAGGATTACAAACACACAGTTGAGAAAAAGGGCCTTGGAAGGCTTCTGTGATAACCCAAGCTCCCCCATCCTGCAAAGGAAAAATAACAGAGTAGATTGGAAGCCATAACTTAAAAGGTGTGATAAGGATGCTGAATCTAGCTCTCCTAGATTGATGGCTGCTAGAGGGCACGTGGGAGAGAATGACTCAGTTCTGTTGAGGGGCAGGCTGCTGAGAGTTTGACCATGCTCAGGTGAGTGTATGGATAACACAGATTGGACTTTAATTTGTTTTCATTTGGAGGGGGGTGTCACAAAGGTAGGAGGATCGTGGAAGGTCTGAGAAATGAGTGTGATAGGGTACATGATTTGAAATCCCAAAGAATCAATAAAAATTAAAAAATCACAGACTTCTAAGAGATAAGAACAAAACATAACAAAATAAAATATAAGATAAAATTGAAAACCAACATATTGAAGTTGGACGAACCAAGCCAACAAAAAATGAAAAGATCTCAAAGAGAAGACACAAGAATCAGAGACCCACTCATTCATACATTCAGGAGTCCCATAGACGTATTAAACTTAAAGTTATAGAATGCATCCATAGGACCTGGTGCAGACCCATGCAGGCCCCATGATTGCTGCTTTGGTCTCTGAGTTCATATGAGTTTCGTTTTGAGGGTATTGTTTACTTTTCAGTGTGAACTTTGCAGATGACAATATCCTATCACAGTTCAAAAGGCTATTGGACATGCCCTTTTATAGAGTCAGTGTCTTTGATTCAGCCTTTCTGAAAGTTCATATTTCTTCCAAAATAAAATGGCTCTAAAACCACCATTCAGGAGTATTGTCAGGACTAATAAGATGACATGTACAGAGAGATTAATTGCACAATTTGGGATAAAGTAAATTCCCTGCTATTGGTGGCTATGAAATTACTAGACATATATCATCGCCATTGACTTGTGTAGGCTTTTATTTTTTAACTCTCCTCCGCCCTTTGATATTCTATGTACCTGCATGTCTCAAGTGTAGGGAAATCCCTTGTAAGCATCAGTGTAAAGAGCTGTTGTGTGTTTTGAAGTAGATTTCCTTGTTGTCTATGTTCTACTTCATTGTACTGAAATGTGCTGTAGAGATGTAAGGAGCCCAGGCTCTATAGCAACCACTAAAGTGTTTGATCGTGTTTAAAAGAGTGCTTCTCTTTAAAAGTATTTAGTTTACAATGTCATCAGTGATCCAACAAATCAGTCATAAAGTTTCTCACTCACATGAACATTTAAAGGAGTGCCCACTTAAAAGGACTTAAAATGTAGTTACACATATAAGTCATTGCCATGTAAAAAGAACAACCTCAGCATCAGTGTGGTCATGCAAATTGTTATAAATGAGAAAATAAGTCAATGAATAATAAGAGGAGGGAGAAGTTTTGACTGAGAAATATTAAGTTTGGGATGCTTTGTGAGTGAGCACGGGTGAGTGGTAGCGGATGTTTTTGGGTACAAAACAGAAAAATCATAAAAGTTTATGCTAATGCCAGATTAAATATTGTGTAATGTTTGTGTTTAACATACCAAGTTGAAGAATTTAAACAGTCATCTGTTGGCAGAGGGAGCCACAGAGGACTCTGATAGAGGAGTTAAATCAGAAGGTAGGTGTTTTAGAAAGACTAATCTGTTGATCAAATATGGCCTTGAGTCACAGAGAAAACTCAAGACAAAGAGATCACTTAGTAGACGTAGTTATAAGGTGTGAAAGAGGTGAGCAGTAGACAAAGAAAGGGTGGGAAGAAATTGAGGTGTATGTTCATGGCAGATCGCCCAAGTAACCATGTTACTTGCTAGATATCTGACAAGGTGCTTTAAGCAGAGTAGCGGTCACAAAAACTGGGTATTCACCTTCACCCTAGAGAGTTTTCTACAACTTTTATCTAATTAAGTTTGAAATGGTATCAAGATAGCTCTTACCTGTTCATGTCAACACTGAAAATGTAAATTTAATGAAGGTTTTTTTTTTTTTTTTTTTTTGGCAAGGAGTTAGGGGGATAGTATGATGAGAATAATCTGAGATAAAGTTTTAGAAATTTGAGGCAAGATGAAAAAAGATGATGCATCAAGATATCTAGCAAAACCAAAGCTTTTCCAGTCCACCTCCCCTTCTCTTTCTGCCCCTTTTTCCTCCTCACACCTTTCTTTCTCATATTTTTCTTCTCTCTAGAGGATGAAGAGGACTTGTAAAGTTTGGAATTATAGGTGTGGTGTGTTTGTGTGTGTGTGTATGTGCTTGTGTGTGTGTTTGTGTGTGTGTGTTTAAGATTGACAAATCATAGAGAAGGGCTTCAATGTGGTGTATGAAATAAGAAGCAGAAGACGTAGAACCCATGATATGGTGACCAGTTTATTCATACCTAGGTCTGCGTGGCTCTTATTGTCAAGACATTGTTCTCAGGCTAGCTGTTTATGGGTGAAGCAGGAAGAAATTTTGTAGGTATAATTGTCCAAATTTAATAGAATTGTGGAATGATTGTGTTAGTGTTTTTACAAAAATCAACAAAACTCCAAATCTGGATTCTATGTGTCACAGTGTTTATAAGTGGGATCTGTTACTGGGATTATTTTGGAAAAATAAGGATACAAGTGTTTTCCCATATTAAATTAAGAAGATAAATCTGTCAGGTACTGAAGTAGTGTTAGAATGCCGGGGGTTTGGGTTCGTAGTGTTTGATGTCACAACTAATTTTTCTTTGTCCAAGTATAACTTCCTGTTTTTGACCCCACACCAAAGAGGCGTAAAGGAGTTTGTGAAGAAAAGCCTCTTGGAAGTCAAATGGCTCATCCAAAACAGCATTTTAATGATTTAAGTAAAAATGAATCAGAAACATGTGGATTTAATTTCCCTTAAAATTCACATGGGTTTGAAACTTAAAGGAAAATAGTATTTGGCACAATGTGTTCAGGGTTTGGTTAAACTCAAAACATTTGAGAAACCCTTTGGAAAACTGAAAATGACTTCAAAATACATCTGGGTTTGTCCATCCATGTGGGCATAGTTACAAATCCCTCATCCTTCGTGGTACTATTCAAACATTCTATCAACATGTTTCAGTTTTCAAAAGGCTTAATTAGGATAAAATCAACAAATTTTATTGATTGTCTACTATTTGCAATCAATAAAGAAAAAAAAAAAAAAACCCAGTTCCCTCCATTTCACAGTTAGGAAGTCTTTTCTGGAGTGTGGTCAAGGGAAATCCCCATGTCAGCAACGTCAGCATGGGCCGTGAGCATGCGTCTCTGAGGGGTAAGTTGGAGAGCTCTACAGTAACCATCCACATTCATTTCTCTGTGGCTGGAGGCCTCCATTAAATTTAAGAAGCATGAAAAAGTCATGCTATGCAGAACTTGTTGCTTGGTCATCAAGCTTTATTCTGGGTTTTAAATGTTCACTTTAAAAAGTTCTGTAGGCATTTGCTGAAAGGGCAATGCATGCTTGAAATGTTACAGTAAAGACACAATTAAAAGTTGCAAAGAAGATCACAAAAATGAGGAAAACTTATGATTAGCAAAGTAATGTCTTTGCAGTTGTAAGCCTCACTAATCCACATGGCAGACCCAGTTGTTAGCTAGTCAGTGGCAAGGGCATCTCCTAATGAAACCCACGGGGTTGTATCTGGATTGTGGTCGCATTATTTGTAGCCGATTATACTAATCCCAGTGCTGAGTGACACCTAGAGAGATAATTGAACTTCTTAGATTTCTCTCTTTTATACTCTCCACCATGATCAGAAAAACCCAATCTTGAATGCTCTTCTCTCTTAGGGTGAGACCACACTGTGTAATTGGATAAGTCTCCTGGGAGTGGTGGCTTTCCTACTGCATTGTGCAAAAGCTTTATGGAAAGTTAGCCTCCATATTTTTTTAAAGGTAACATTTTCAAGAAACCAAAGATATGACTTGAAATGGTCTCTTGACATTTCAACCAGTAGAGCTCATGAACCTTAATCACATAAGAAATGGCATGTGAAGAAGCTGACACACAGATCGTGATAGATCTTCTGAAAGGAGCATTAGTTATTTAAATAAACACTAAAATGCAATGGAATAAATCTTCCCACATCTTAGAAAGAAAATTCTAGATGATAATGCTTGGAATAAGCCCCTGGGAGACGCTGTCATGCAGTGTCCCAGGTAACTGTGGTCAACTTAGTCCACAGGTTATGACACATTGGCACATGAGAGGTATGGGGAAACAGTTATCAACCTCCATAAAAAGGCTTGTCTATCCATTCAAATCTCCTTCCCAGTTGTGCTCCTGATGACCAGCTGACATTCTTGGCAAGCTTAGGAGGAAATCAACTGTAGATGTAATATCCACCACTGTAATTCAGCAAATTTGAGATCCCGTGATTTGAGAGTATTAGAGGAAGCAATGCGGTATGTCTTTCATTAGAGGAGGCAGAGAGGTTAATGGGGACTTCTGCGTTACTCAGGACTCGGTTTCTTCTGATCCCTTAGCTACAGCTGTGTTATTCTCATATTCTCTTCTGGGGATATTAGAATACCCCCCCCCCCCACACACACACTTACACAGTACCAAATGTGAACAAATAGTGCTGTGCTTACAAGATAAACTCTTCGATGGTGTTGTCAAAACCCTCACGGCATTTCCCAAGCTGTTGCAACATCACTAGTGGTCTTTCCTTCAAGGAGGACACACACACACACATACACACACAAAAGGCCAACAGACAGTGTGCCTACATAACAGTCATGGGAAACATTTCATTGCTTCAATTAATTATAGAATGGGGCTAGGCATTCATGGCATCGATTACTGCTCATGAAAGGCCTTTTTAAAACAAGACAGGAATAAATAGAGGATTTTAAAAAGTAGGGTGTATGAATTAAAGCCTTTCCCCCTCCTCTCTTATTTCCACGTAAATTAATTCTACAATTTAATAAACTAACAGGTGGTTCCACTTGAGGCCGAGCAGATGTTAGCTGAATGAATGCAGTCTTCCCCTGTGTATGAGGTCTCCCTGAGCTCTGTCTTCATCCCTTCCCTTCTCTTTTCTTCTCTCATTTCTGCCTGATTCACGAGCAGCTACAGTATAAGCTGCTTTGTTTCCACAATATGAATATTAATGAGTGACACGTGCTGATTTTAGGCGTATTAGTGACATTCATAATCCTGAATATGTAGACATTTTTCCACCATAAAATAAGGTAGCAGATTGCCACACTAGGAACCTTTCTTACTGCCTGTAAGTTGATAATTTCTAGTACTTTACAGATGGGACTCAGAACTAGAAGCATATTTGAGAATATGCCAAAGGAAATTATAAAATTCAGAAAATCCTGGCATCATTTAGAAGTCTGGTGTATTATTTTGGTGACATTCCCTTCTTGACTGTTTCTAGGAAATGATTTTTGCAGTTTATGATGAAGAGCTTTCTGAGCCCTCTGCCCCTGCAGGTCTAACCAGTCTGCCAATGATTCTACAGCTTTTCTCAGCTCCTGGCTTTGTACACCATGGGGTGAATGCACATAGCGAACCAAAACTTTCAAAAAGACAGTGTCCAAAGAATCCTAATTGTTTTCTGGCAATATCAGAACAGTAATGTTTAAATGAAAACAATTTTCCCAGTCTTATATTAAATCATATGTATATGCTCCAGACACACTCTCAGATTGTGTGTGCCTCCTAAAGACATGTGGCTCATCATGCATCTGATTGCTCGCTAAAAATATCAGGGCGCTTATGGCATGTTGCAGGCTCTTCCAAAGCTTTACCGAAAGTCATTATCTCCCATTGGGAGCAGCCAGACATAGCTGAGACATTGCTGATGGAAGGAAAAGTCACCTCAGCCATTGATCATCGGGATCCAGACGAGACTGATCATCTCGTCCCATTCTTGGCTTTCCCGTTTTCCTTTTTTGTAATGCTTGGTCTTCAATATGGAGCAAGATAAAAGCAAAGTCATAGACATGTATTAGGATCATTCTTTCAGGCATCTTTGATTTTCCTTGAGAAAGCTCTTGAGAATAAATTCCGTGTCTATCACTGGCTGTAGGTAGAGTCTCTGTGAAGTGGCATTTTACACATCATTTTCTTATACCATAAAATGGAGTTATCAGGACTCATGGGGATGTAAAAGTTATGAGGACACACAGGGCTGGCGTGTGCGACAGGGAGAGGTAGCAGGAGTTTCCCAGTGCCACACGGGGAATGGAGGTACACAGTGGTCTCTTCGCTGGTCTAGACCTTCCTTTCTGATACATTGGTGATACATTGGCATCTGCTGTCTACTTTACCACCTGCACACTGTTGTTCTGGCCTTGCCTTTATTTATCGTGCATGCTGCGTTCTCCACCACACCTGGTGTTCATTTGACAATGTAATTCTCATCTTACATCGCTCACTTGACTTCCTGTGTGCTGCTTCAATTTCTTCCTGAATCTTGACCTCTGAATTCCTGACCCCAGGATGATAGACTGACTTCAGCACTGATAAATTCCTCTTAATAAACTCAGCATCAAAGGACCAAGGCCTATTCCTAGTGGAGGCTGACATCCTCCAGGTCTCCCTATCACAGTCATAGGGATAAAATGCTGCCAAGTGTATTTGTTACTGGTTTTAAGTACTTGTTCTGTTGGACTTTGTGACAGGACTTTTATTTTTATTTCTAATATCATGTGATCACTCTAAAGCCTAATGAGGATGTGTAGTGCAAGTGTTTAAATCTTGGTGTTCTGTCATGCTTATTAACTATATTTTAATTTCCTTTTCTTTAAAATGAAAAAAGTAAGAGAACCCACAATATAGAGGGGTGTGTGTGTGTGTGTGTGTGTGTGTGTGTATGTGTGTGTGTGTGTGTGTGTGTGTGTGTGTGTGTGTGTGTGTGTGTGTAGAGTAAATGGAGGCAGGCATATTATTCCAGTATTTGGGAGCTAGGTAGGAAATTTGGAAGGTCTGGGCCAGGTGGGATTGTATATTGAAACTGTATCTAACCCAATATGTACTCAAAAGGAGACCCAACTTTCTCTGCTTCTTATTTAATTAAAGAAATTATGAGTTTTTACTTTCTTTTATGAAATAACAGTAGAATCGTTCTGGCTTTGTTTTGAAATAAAAAATGAAGCCATAGAGTTATTTGAAAGATTTTAATTTTACTTCTGGTGTATTTCTCTTACCAAGCAAGTATAGCCTTTGTTTTGGTGGGAAAGGGATTTAAAAATAGGAACACCCTCCAGAAGACACTAGCGTAGTTATTTAAACCCCCGCAGACTTGCTGTACTGGATGTCTACAATTAGGCAAGGCACAAATCCATATGATGGTATCAGGTATCATGCTTTTGTCATACTGACATTTCTGCTTCTAAAGTACCAGGATCTAAAATGGGGAGCTATAAAATTCCATAATAACGACTCATTTGACAGGTATTTATTGAGTGACTGTTCTGTCCTAGGTACCATCTGACTCTGAGATTTGGGCCCATGATTGGGTCTGTCAAGGTCAGTTTCTTGCTGCATCCTATATTCTAATGACAAAAATAATACAAGGAAGAGTGAAAAGATGGTAATGATGTGACAAGTCATGAATGGTCATCTTTCTCTCCAGATAGAGGAATTCAGAAGATGAAGTAAAAGAGATAGCCATGTGAAGATCCAGGCCTGTGTGTAAGGCAAAGAGGCAACCCATTTAAGAAACAGGGAGGACCATGCATGATCTGTAGAAGTAAATGAAAGAGGCCAGTGGAGGAGTCATGAGAAGTGCACTGTGGGAAGGCTTAGAGTTTTAGTAAAATAGAATTACTGGAGGATTTTAAGCACAAGAGCCATGTCCAACGTACTTTCTACCAGTTCACATCGCAGTGTGGAGAAAGGATGGTGGTCTAATAAGTGTCCAAGTTGGAGGTTGTGGGCCAGGTAGGGGCTTGATCCAGTTCAGGCTGTATTTTGGAGCTGGGGACCCCAGGGCATCATTTATAGTGAGAAAGTAAAAGTGTCCTGAGAGATCCTAGATGTTGGGGTTGAACAGACATCATTTCTTCTGATAAAGACAATGAAAGAGAATAAGGTTGGCAATAAAGCAAAAAATGTTTTGTTTTATCAGTTATTTTTGGAATGCTATGAACATCAGTGACTGAAAGATATACTTTTAAAAATCTGTCTGCAAAGGGAGATTTGAGTAGGAGATTGTATTAATAATCAAATAACTTGTGTACTAAAAGTCCCACAATATAGACTTGCTAAATAAATGATGATAAAAAAAAAAAGTCTCTCTGGGTTTTTGTGCATAATAAAGAGCTTTAAAATCAGGTTGTCATTTTACTGCAAATGGTCTGCTTTGAGGCTAGCCAATCAATCTTCTTTTGGAACTGTTACAATTAACTTTTCACATACCAGTTAGTCTTCCAAACTTCTCATTGTCAGATTTTTAACAAATGTAACCCTGAAGTTTTTTATTTCTTCTTCTCTCATATGTTACATCCTGACCTCAGTTCCCCCTGCCTCCTCTCTTAGTCCCTTCCCCAGACCTTCCCTCTTCCCCAATTCATGTCTTCTTTTCCCTTCAGAAAGGAGCAGGCCTACCAGGGATATCAACCTAACACAGCATAAAAAGTTACATACACTAAGTATGTGCCCTTATATTAGGACTGGGTGAGGCAACACAATAGGAGAAAAGGGGTCTCAAGAGCAGGCCAAAGAGTCAGAGACAACCCCACTCCCATTGTTAGGGGTCTCACAAGAACATCAAGCTACACAACCATAACATATATGCAGAGGGTGTGAGTCAGTCTCAACAGGCTCTCTGGTTGTCCCCAGTTTCTGTGAGTCCCTATGAGCTCTGCTTAGTTGATTCTGTGGGCTGTGTTCCTGTGATGTTCTGGGCCTCTCTGACTCCTACAATTTTTCCTCTTTCTCTTCCATGGGTAACCCTTAATTTTTAAAATTTTGTTTTTATTTAATGTAGATTCATCCTGCATAGATGAAAAATAATTAGTAAGTAACAATATAATCCCCAAGTGACAGGTGAAAATTTCATAGAATTCCTAGGAATTGGTCTTCATTTTGAATGTTATCACTGAGTACCTTTCAAAGCAATAAGCTTAAAAATAGCAAAACCTAGCTCACATATTTACCTATAAACTTATTTACTGATTATCACTTTATTTATTATTCATCTGCCTTTTACTGTATAACAAGGTCAGAAGCTTACACTTGAAGACCATATTATTTTGTACTAACTGTAGACAGTACCAGCTTCTTTTGGTGTCTTAAGATGGATAGAAACAGCAAGTTCCTATCATTTTCGGAACATAGTGAAATACTGAACTTTCCTTTTTCTCTTTTTTAGCTAAGGATTAACTTACAGGCTTAATTTACTGATTTACAAAAAAAGATTTCCAGCTAGTAGACTGCACTACATACAATGATATGTGTCTGTTTATAGAAATAGCATGGAGGTTAATTCAGAACATTTCATGGGAATGGTTTATGTACTGTAATCATGAGTCAGTATACAAGTCTCTCAAAACTTAAAACAATGTAAATTAGCTAGGCCAATTTAGTCCTTGCCAAGAAAGTATCTTCCTTAAAGACACGTTTTTTGCATTTATTAGGTTAAATGCAACTATATTCTGTAACTAATAAGTGTGAGGATTTATTGAGTTTTGAAACCCACTGATTGTAAGTTATATTTTCAAGTTATTTAAACAAGTTAAATATGTTTATAATAATTTCATTTCCTATATGACATCTAACTAATGAGAAAAAAATTAGGGTAAAAGAGAATCAGAGTCACTTTAATCTCTGTCATGGCCAAAGCCAAGTTTAAATCCTGTCCAAATGTCACTTTTCAATCACAGCTTTAAAAGATTAACTGTGATTATAGTGTCATTTCTCTGCTTTTCTGATACACAAGTTCGTGTCAAAACTATCAAGAAGCTTGCCACTGACTTTCACCTTTGAGGTGAGAAAGTAGCTTGTTGAGTTCTTATTTCAAAGAAGACAACACATTGCTTAGTATAGTAGGTGATATTCACAGATAGAGTGCTCAACGCTTATTGTGCCAAGTCTGTGTGGATACTCTGAACTCCAGAAAGGTCATTTAGACCCTTTTACTTTCTTCTATGTTTCAAAAACTTGAAAAGATTTACCTGTGCCTGTGTTTTATTTAATAAACCTAAATTTTACTTGTTTAATTGGATGAATTTTAAATGCAATTATGATGATTTTAAAACTAATGTGACCATGCATTTATGAAGTAATTGATATTCCCTACCAATATGTACCATGGGGTGGGAAATCCTTGTTTTATATTTTTGCTGTTTTTCTGTTTGGTTCAGCATATAGTCTAATATGGATCTGAATTTCCTGTTCCTGTCTTCCCTCATTCCCTACCCACACATTGGAACAGAGCTTGTGAAGAGCATCTTCCCTTTCCAAGGACAGTCTTTGTCCACGGCTATAGTGCCTGTAATCCCAAAGTGCAGTATTTGTCCTGGTTTTCACTCTATATCTACTTCTGTGTATGTAATAAGTGTTTTGAGTTTGAGATTTTAAGTTATAGGTGCCATTATCTAATCTTGTGATTGCCAACTCAACCCAATTTTGGCAGAGCTTGTGTGAGTTTCTCATGTGCTCTGTACCTTTATTGCTTAACTTATTAAGGGAACTCCTGTTGTCTTATACATTTTTTTCTGTCCTCCATGGGATGGATGGTTTAGATGCCTGTTAGGGACAATGGCTACTGCAACATTTATTCGAAGAAGCAGGTGTCCCTGGAAGTGATGTGTCAGGTGGCCTCATTTGGCATTTAAAAGAGAGTTTGGAGAAGTTAGCTGCTGGGAAGCTATTTCTTCGAGAATTCTTTTGAGCCCTGCTCTGATGATAAACCTACCACCTGATAAGAACTAAATAGTAACTGTGCATTTTCAAGATAATGCCAGAGCAAAAATGTGGCCATTATATACACCAAAGGAAGTGCATTTGACCTGACTCTTTAGATATGCTCTTCATTACAAACATAGTTTGTAGGTTGTGGGGGCTGTTTTCTATCTTGTTATCAGAAAAGGAGGAAAAGGGTAGGGGGGGAGGAAGAAATCTTACCTTAGCATGAGGGGTCCTTGTAGTCATGAAAAAATGAAAAAAAAATGTATTCCAGGTTTTCTTGAACTTTATGAAACATTTATGATATTCAAATGACCTGTGCTATAAGGGATAAATAGATAGGGTACAGTCCTCACCTGCAGTGACCAAGAAGAGAACAGATCTGTAATTAGTCCAATTGTTACAGGAATTTATGAGAGATGACTGCTCAGACGCACTGCCTAATTGAAAGCCTGTATTCTAACTTGTTGGGACTATACTCACGTGTTCAGGACCTAAATGTAGCTTCAAGTGCTTAGAGCAAGGGTTTTTTAAAGACTAAGACACACACACTCCTTGACATTTTGTTCTGCTGCTGGAAGGGGAGCTTCACACAAGCAGGCAGTTTAACAGACAATAAGGCAAGTTATCTGGAGCATCTTGACCTTGGGCTCCTACAATAGAGTTAGGTAATTTACCACAGTATTCTCCATCAAGGAGATCAAATTCTCATTAAACCTCAATTGGCCTCAGCAAGAATACAAGATGGAGGGATCTCTGCACTATCTTGCTCTTTCACATAATACTATGTATTTGTTCAAATATCAGATAAAAGTATGTGTGGGAAGTGGGTAGGATGAAGAGAATTTGGTTTTATGTGTGGCAAGACAAAAGCAAGGAAAAGACTTTTGGAGGGATCATACTTGAACTGAGTAATGGTGGTCAATTTAGTATAAGTATGCAGATGGAGAATATTTTGAAAGGGTTACACCAAGGCAAAACCTATGTTGATGTTAGAGAAAAACAACAAACGTTTATGACAATTATTCAAGATGATGAAGTGACTTTCTTCATGACCATCATGAAAGGTATAAAGGCCACTGCAATGAGACACTGCTTTGTAGGACACAGACTGTGCCTGCTTCTCAAACACGAGGAAAAGTAGGAATTTACAGCTGAAATGCTTGAGAAGGATGGATGATTACTAAGGGAAAACAGTAAGACCAAGTGGGATGGTAGTAAGAAAAACTTTCCAGAACTCTTACTGAGAGGCATTAGGTAAGCCCATCAGACATGGAAGGTAGGGGTGCTGGTCAACCAACTTAGGATCCTTGCCAAAATTTGACAGCACAGAGGAAAAACATGGAGCCTTCAAGTTGAAACTAACATAAGAAGAGAATTAAAAGAAATGTGTGACTCAAGTTTGACCAAGAAGATAGTCTTCATCCAAGCCTCCTTTTGAGGATTTGGTGGGAATAAAGCTGATACAAAAGCTAGATCACAGAGGACCTGGTAGGAATGTTTGTTCTTGATCGGCTTTAAGCATCTTTTCCCTGTGAGGAGAACATAGACCAACAGAAGAGATGGACTAGAAAGGAGTTAACTGGGCACTTAGAAAGTGATCCAGTACAGCAAGGCCCCAGCCCTGAGGAGAGATCGGGAGAGCCAGAATTTATGCAACTTTGGAGTGTGTGGAGTGTGGCTAGTGGCGAACAGAGTGGAGATGTCTAGGTTAGAATTCATAGGTCTTGTCTTATTTATTGTACGCTTGGATAAGATTTCAAGTCTCCCAGGGTCTCAGGGTTGTGGAGGTATATGCCCTCCTGGATAACAGTGGGAAGGTAGTATTGGAACCTTCAAGAAGTGGATGGGACCTTATAGGAGGGTCTCAGGATCACAGAGGGGTGGTCACTGGAAAGGAGTAAGGCAATCCACAGGAAAACAGTTGTTATAAAAGCATGAGCTCATTATTTGTGAATCTTTCTTTGCCCCCATTGAAAACAAATCTTTTTATTAGAACATTTGTCTTTCCACAGTAGTAAAGCATTGCCAAGTACAGTATAAAAATAATCACCAACCATAATTAGACCAAATTCCTTTGATCTACTGCATACTAAATGTCTTCAATACAATCTTTTTCATATAAAATACTGGGAAAAACTGACAAATAACAGGCCAGAGAAAATTATTTCTAGGTAATTAAAATTGTTGTTCTCTGCCATTACAGATAATTTTTTCCTCCTGAATCCATTCCCACTGTTGAGACACCATTGTCCTTAGGTCCAAACCAAAGCGGAACTGATTTTTATCACGTCCTTGAAAATTTAGAAATGTGAGCTAAGTAGACGTCCTTTTATATATACAAAACTAGTCTGTCCAAGTGCTTTATTATAATAATGAACAGCTGACACATGCACTGACTATTTGGTAGCAGGAAGAACAAAACTAGAAGTTGCCTAAGACACTGGGTTTCTTGGTGAGGTGGTTTGACAGTGATAATGGAGACATTTACTAAGAGGGACATACATTGGGGCAAGCGTGGTCATATGAGACATGCATATCAGAAATGTTTTGGCATTCAATAAAGCACAACACAGTGAATTCCTTTTTGTTTAAGAGGACATAATAACTTGGTAATTCAAAGTCCACTAGAATGCTCTTGCTTTTTCTTTTTCTAGATATGCTGGCAGTTGAATGTGTGTGTGTGTTTATTTTGGATCCTTGGGCTGATTTCCTCAATTGTCCACATATGAATGGTGGAATTTTCAGAGGTCTGAAAATACCTCTGCCTTCATAGTGATTTTTCTAGCAACGTCAGGCAACTGTCAAAGCCTCACTGAAGCATGCAAATACCGGCCTGAGGCTTTCTGAGAGGATGAGAGTCTATGAGTCATAATGCTCTTTAAAAAAAAAAAAAAACTCAAATTTTGCAACTAAACATAACTGAAGTTACAGTAATTTTAATTCATTATATGTGTATATGTCTCCTTAAGCCTTAAAAATACATGAAAGGATGTGAATTGTCCCCTAGGGTCCCCAAAATAGAAAAGCAATAGTAATTAACCAAAAAACCCAAAATGACAGGGATGCATTAGGGCTAATATAAATCCCAGGCAATTGGCATGAAGGAATTTTTTATTTTCAAAACAGAACTAAATCTCTTTTCCATTATAGATTTAATTTAAGTAACATGATAAATAACGGTAAATTGAACTTTATTATGTATTCATGAAATGCAGTTTAATACAATTGTTATTTCTGGCATTTGTGGTTTAAAGATATTCCCTTATGGCTAGATGTTATTTTTAATGTGCAAATTCAGAAATAATGACCCACAGCTCCAATGGTGAATTAGGGCTGATGTATACACATGGACAATAGGGGAAAATGGTCTCCAAATTCCTGTCTTTATGAACATTTCAAGTGCAATCTCTGATCCTTTAAAACTGACATTAAACAAATTATTTTAAGCTTACAACTGTATTGCCAGTGAAGAAAAAAGTAATAAAGTAAATATTTTCCAAAGGTTTTTTAAAAGAATGGTCTTTGACAAGGACATACCTGAAAGGGATAAACTCACTTACCAGGAACAGGTTATTGAAAAATTTCTGCAAAACTTAAAAAAAGGGAGATTAAAAATTCACATGAAATAATATCTTACTAGCATGTCTGGAACATAAAATTGGACTCCAAAAGAATGGATAAACAAATAAACAGTTTACAGCCAGCTGCTTCCACAGGCTTGCTTTGCAGAGAACCAGTAAGAAAATGGACAGGAGAGAAACATTAGTATTTCACATTTCCTTATACTTAGCTTTATCTTACTGCTGCTGACTGCTGAAGACAGGCCCACAGGACATAGCAGTGTGTGTGTGTGTGTGTGTGTGTGTGTGTGAACTAACACATCCCCAGGAGGCCCCAGGCCATGCCAAACACTGAGTGGACAGAATCCTCAGCAATTTTGTTTTTGTTCCCAAATTGACTCTTGATGTTTAGTTCTGATGAGTATTTAATCTTCCTTTTTTAATTAAAAAGAAAAATCACTGATCAGTACTGAATGACCTCCCTCTCATTATCTATTGCTACTTATAAGGACATAGCCAGCCATGCTCCAGAATAACATTGACAGCAGGTCCTCAGGCAAGGCCAATCCTTGTCTAGGAAAGTGGAGGTGAGTTTGTGGTTATCCATTTGTGACAAATGTTTGTGGAATGCAGGGCTTATTTTGGGCTCCGGAACCTGGTTTTCGGCATAGTTGTGGTCATCATTGAAGGCAGTCAAATGTTTGAGTGTAATTTTTCATTTATGTGACCCATTAAAGGTTCACTAAGGAAGCTTCTTTCACGGCCACGTTGCTGGTGCTGGGAAACAACCACTTCAGGGCCCATCTGAGAGACATTGGCCTGAGAATGTGAAAATTCAGTCACCACAAGCATCACAATTTTAGGATTATTGACACTGTCCTATGAACAACCAGCCCACATCTCTCCACCAAAGCTCTGCTTCTTTCTGAAAAGATAATTCCCCACAGGGTTACAGGCCCACAACCACAGTGTGACATCCCAGAACTCTGGAAAGAGAAAGATATTTCTGCAATTTATTTGTTGGAAAAACCCAAATCATCTGTTTTCTAGGGCAGTCAGATGTAATATAATATAAGGACATGTATAGGTCTTAATTCATTTAGTGTCAGTATTCAAGCATTTTGATTTTCGATATTGCCTCAACTCAGGTGAGATAAATATATGATTTTTGTGCTTTATTCACATTTTAAATCTGGAGAAACTCTATAGAATTCATCTATATCTAAGTATTTTGGTAAAGAACCATGGAGCTGTAACTAGAAATGAATCTTAAATTTTCTTTATCTTCCTGTGTTGCAAGTACCTACTAATAATGTCCCTACAGATAATTTGTCTGGTGAAGTTAAAGAAGCTTTTCTAAAATTTGATTTAAGCTATTAATTTGCTTAGCAAAATCATATATTGCACATAGGAAATTCAGCTCTGTTGTGGCCAAATTATCACAAGTTATAAATTAGTTGCATTTGAGTTAATGAGGTTTTATTATAAACACAAAACAGCATTACGTCCATTGCCTGATTTTTATTAGTACAAAAAGCAGCCCAAATAAAGCTAAAGAAAAAACAAAGCCTGAGTCGCCTACGACACTTGCTTTGTAAACATTGTAGATGCTGCTGAATTCTCTGTTTGTAAAGAACTGAAAAGATATGTCTGTTACCTGCCCACAGTCTGACTTGGGTTAAGGCTACCACCAAATCCCCTTCATTCCAGTAGCCTGTGAATCGATTCTGAGCATCCATTCTCCAGTTTTTAAGCTTTTCCAATAAGGGGGTCGAGGAGATGGCTCAGTTGTTAAGAGCACTGACTGCTCCTTCCAAAAGACCAGAGTTCAATTCCCAGCAACCACGTGACAGCTCACAACTCCAAGATCTGATACCTTCACACAGATATACATGCATGCAAACACCAGTGTACATAAAACAAAACAAAACAAAAACAAACAGGCAAACACCTGTGGGACTTCTGGCGTCTGAGGGTGTTTTGTGAATGTATGGATGCAGTTGATGCTCAGGCAGGTTAAAGGGTGGATTTGCAGGTTCAGAGGAGTAGGGTTGGCAAAAGGAGAAGCGGCAGCGAAGGAAGGTAGGACCTGTGTTGGGGTGCAGGAACAGAGACTCTCCCCCTATGCTCCAGGCAGTAGGACTGAGGGCTTAGGCTGGGAGGAGTCTGCATGCCAGCCTGGGCCTTTATAATCAGTTATGCACCTGACTATTTGCAAAGAGCTGTTTAGTCCCTACTGGGTAGAGATTTCCTGCCTTTTAACCGTAAATCCACATATAAATCCCTTTATTAGACAAAAATGATTTTGATCTTGAAGTCTATATATAGGGTTATGCTCAGGTTATTCTTCCTGGCTCTTCTTTCTAGGGGCTGCTGGCGCTGCTCTTTCCCAAAGCGCTCTCTCAGGCTAAACAGCAGGCAGAGGTTGTGGATTCCTCACAGGAAGGGTTTGCAGAAGGTGTTGATGTAAGCAGATGAGCCCTTTACATCAAAAACTCTGAGACACCCCCCCCCCCACACACACACACACAACAGTGACCTCCCAGACACAGAGGAGACTCAAAGGATGGCAGGAGCTCAGCTCCCCAACCAAGGCACTGTGAGGGCTGGACTGACTTCTGAGGATGGGATTGTCTGCAGTTCTGTGGGAAGTGAGTGGGCCTGATGTGGGGGCCTGTGTGGAGAGTTGGGATGTGTCCAGGTGGTTGTGTTTGCACCAGTCACGACATGCTTGCCTCAATTCTGCTGCAAGCAATGAAGGAATGGTGTGTGTCTTCACAAGGTCTGGTTGTTCACAGGCATCTGTGGGTGAGGCTCTGCTCTAGTCACTCACCTTGCTTATTCTTCATTTCTAAAGGTGCTGAGGATACAGAGACAGAGTGATGCATTCCCAGTTGTCACAGTAACGACAACAACCACAAATCTGCCAGAAATTGTAAAATATTAAATAGACAGCAAGGGTTAGGCTGAAACAGTGGAAGAAGGCCTTGGAGTCTTTGGCTCAGGTCCAGGAAACCTTCAGTTCACTTTCTACCCTGCTGTTGGTTATCATTTAGAAAAAATGAAGCTGGTTAACTCTGTTACATCTTATTTACAGAAACCAGCCAATTCCCCTTTGCCTCCAGGAAAAAGTCCTGGTATGCAAGGCACTTTGTAAACAGATCTGACCTAAAAATCTCTATGATCTGATCTCCTATAACTTACTTCCTGTGCATCACAGTCACATTTGTGATTGAACTGCCTGCTATGTTAGGAACAAGGCCTTGTATACTCTGGACAAGAGTCACATTTTCTATTTTCATTTATTCTTCTTCATGGTATGTTAACCTTCTTCAAGGCCTTGGTTCAACACTATCCCTTTCTGGTACCTTTTTTCCTCATTCATTCATTCATTCATTCATTCATTTATTGGTTCATATCAAATAGTGATTCCCAATGTCAGGCTCTGTACTGGGACCCAGGAAAAAGGCAAGGATGAACAAGGTGGTACAACCCATATCTTCTGGAACATCCCCCTTAGTAGAGACCTTGTTAATCAAGGAGAAAGTTCTAAAGGAATTGCCATGAGAGCTGAAACTACTTACTAAGGAAAAGGATGGTGCGTGTGTTGAATGCCTGCTGTGCTGCAGACTTTCAAGCATGGTGTTTTAACACAATCCAAACCATTAGTGATAGTGATCTTGTTGGCTCACTTTTGGTCTTTAAATTCCTGAGGAGAAAGACTTTTCTCCCTTAGACTCTTCCGTCTACAGAGTCTAACTCAGTACCTGTTGCTGGGGACCATGCCTGAGCCACAAGAGCAGGAAGGAGGGTAAAGAGCAGAAACAAAGACAATTTCTGGCATAACTTGGAACCAGCCAGACCAAGTGTTAGCAAATTTATATCTGCTAAATGTAATTCCATTTAGAATGTTTCTTCAGATTTTAAGTTTTTATGATTTAGTTCTAGAAGTGTCTTATCATCTGGTGTCTTAGGCTTTCTATAGCTGTGATGAAACACCATGACCAAAGAAAGGTGGGGAGGAAACGGGTTATTCGGATTACATTTCCATATCATAGACCATCATTGAAGGAATTCAAAACAGGAACTCAAACAAGGCAGGAATCTGGAGGCAGGAGCTGATGCAGAGGACACCGAGGAGTGTTGCTTACTAGCTTACTCCCCATGGCTTGCTCAGCCTGCTTTCTTATAGAACCCAGGACCACAAGCTCAGGGGTGGCACTACACATCATGGGATAGGCCTAGCCCCATCAATCACTCATTAAGAAAATGCCTACAGCTGAGTCTTACGGATTTTCTCGATTGAGGTTACCTCCTCTCAGGTAACTCCAGCTTGTATCAATTTGACATAAAAGTCTAGTCAGCACACATGATATTTTAGTATCACCCCTCCCAGTGAGCATTGCAAATCTTGAAGTGTCCTGTCTTCCTAGAGTCTTGCAGCACGTGCTGTTGAAAGTATGGAAATATTGACCAAGTCAGAAAAGGATGGATGAGACTCTCCATGCTGTAATCTAAGATTGCAAAGGCATGGTTAGCCTGAATGGGCAGAAATGAATAGAGAATCAGCAAGCCAATAGATAGCATTGTGATCTGATGTCAACACTGAAGACTCTGGTTCATACAGTAGCAGCAAAGAGTAATGTTTAAGGCCCCAAGAAGTCTATGAAGAAAACTTCTTTGTCTAGAAATAGGTAGGAGAGACCTAAGCCTCTGAAGGATCATTCTCTATGTTCAAGAAAGCTGACTACAGTCATCATAAAAGTCACCTTACAATGTGTACCTTCCTGGATCCCCTTTGGACACAGCTTCCATACTCAACTCCAGAAATGCCAGCCCCTTTTAACTTGGTGGAAAAGATGATGGAAATTTCATATTATTATTGAAGCCATCACTGCCTTGTGACCGTGAGTTAGACAGGAAAGGGTACTGTAGGATTTTTGTGCATTTTTTTAAACCCATTATAATTGCTCCAATTTACTCTAAGGGAGGCAAAGAAATGGAATATGGTCTCTGTGTTAGTACAGAAGCCAAGTTGTTTCCCATTCATAGGCTTTAAAATTTCAAAATTATGTAAAAGTTTTATGATACAAAAAGGTCTAACAAAAAAAAGTGAATGGAGGAATGTGAATAAGAATGTAAATAGGTTCGTTTTTTATAAATTTACTAGGCATGTAAAATTACATTGTGATTATAGAAGAGCAAAAATTGGCCACTGAATAGAAACGCATTTCAGGGGTCTCACAGTCCTGTTGTGCCAATAGGGCATTGCCTCAGTGTCAGGTAAGATAGGAGATGTGTTTAGCCCTATTGAAATGAACAAGAGAAGTTTTAGACCCATGGAAACGTTAGGAATGCCTATTGTCCTGTTTTCTCAGTAGAATAAGTAACAGCTGCCCTAGGCTGGAAGCTTTTACTTATTTTTCAACGAGAAAAAGCAGTTTACTGAAGATTTTGTGGTGGAAAGCTCTGAAATGATTGAAAGAAGAGAAAAATGCTTGGCTGGAGCACATGAATGGCCCTGAGTATCTCTGAGGTCTCTCCCCCAGAATAACTTGATTCTGTAGTTTGTGACAACAACTCATACATGGGTAGGCTGTTGAATCCATGTGGTTAAAGTCTGAAAACATAACTCTTCAATAATGTGGAATTGTGTCGCAGATGCAAAACATACAGAACTCAGTTGACTCTTTTTGGTACTTTCTTCCCTACAGAAACAATTCTGTTTTGGTCCTTTGGGGTGGAGGTATGGAAAACATGTATTCCCCTCAGCTAAGAGATTTGTG
Source organism: Phyllotis vaccarum (assembly GCA_033318265.1). Lineage (NCBI taxonomy): Eukaryota > Metazoa > Chordata > Mammalia > Rodentia > Cricetidae > Phyllotis > Phyllotis vaccarum. Next base: position 80,000,404 of record JARWLC010000007.1, on the reverse strand, counting down.
ACAGACAAAAGATACAATTCTACCAAGTCTAGCTGGTGAACTAAGAGTATTCTGGGCTCTGGGTGAGAGGTTATTTACAGGAATATGTTAACTCAAAGGCAGCTGCATCTCTGAGATGCTCACCTCAGCATGATGATGACCCCTAACAGCTGCATCCCTGGCACTCCCTGCCCAACTCAGAGGCAGCTCCATCAGAGAGTCTCCTTTTCTCTAGCAATATAAAACCATAGACCACCAGGGCATCTTGAATTTTGTACCTTTCTGAGATTCCCAAATCTTACAAGCTTCATAGTTCACAGAGCATCTTAAGTTTATTATTTTTTTAATTTCCTGAGTCTTAAGAACTGCTCTTCTCCCACTAGGAGGGGGTGTTTCAATTTGTAGAAAATACCCTTTGGCATTTTATTTCCTTCCAAAGTAATAGTGCTTTTAGTAGAACATAGGTCTTTGTTACATAGCTTGAGATTTAGGTATTTAAACCAAGGCTTGGCAAAATACCGTACTCAGATCCAGCCCATCTGTTTCTATACTGCTTGCAAACTTGGAATAAAAAAAATAAAGGATTGTATACTATGAATCATGAGATAAGCTGTCTGGATAACATTCTTGATTTTGACATCTGACCTACAAAGCCCAAAATAGTTACTATCTATCCATGTATGGAAATACACCATATAGCTCTTGTTCTGAAAAATCTGATTTTAATGACTGGTTTCTGGAATATTGGAAACTGATAATATAAAATAGTGTATTAGTTAGCTTTCCACTTAAAAGAATCCAAGGCTTACTTTGTCTCATAGCATTAGAAGTTCCAATCTATGGTCTCTTGGCTCTGTTGCTTTGAGCCTTTAGCAGCAGATGTATGATGGCAGGAGATTGCTCAGCTTATGGTGCACCACAAGCAGATAGGAAGGGCAGGCAGAGGTCTTCGTATTTTCTTCAAGGGCATGTCCCTAACGACCTGACTTCATTTCGCTAAGCTCCACTGTTTAAGGCTCCATCTTCTTGCAGAAGCTGCATAAATTGGGAACCAAATCTTTAAAACTTGAGCTTTGGGGAGAATATTTTATGTTCAACCTATTGCGTACACACAAACAAATTAGTAACAGGCATAAATGTAGTTATTTCTCTACATCAGAAATTCAAAGGCATAGGCATAACTTTCCTGGTTTCCTTCACCCTGGGAAAAGTGCAGCACATAGGCATACTGAGCTTTTCAAGGTCATTGAATGATGATGGGAAGTGAGGGAAAAGCTTGGGCTTGAGTAACAAGAGGCCAAGGGCTGTCATCTTCTTCATTGTTCTGTGTGATCTGGGCAAGGCCCTTTCTTCTCTGGGTCTTGGAGTGTTCATCTTTAACACTTTCCCTTCTGATATGAAAAGCATACACTTCTTAAATTCCTAGTTCACAATGAATACCCCGTTTCCCTCAGCTGGCCTGAACTTTATCCCATTCTTTGCCCCCCATGCTTTCCCCATGCCCCTAGTTCTAAAGAGGTAATTTCAGGAGCATCCTCCTACAATAAACTGATTAAGTTGGAAGGAAGAGATCATATCAGAGCAATATGATATGATCATATGAATTTTCATTATTTCTTGGAGCACCTTCTGGGTTTAGGTTCCTGCCTTCTCTTTAGGCTCATACATTATGGATGAGGTACAGCTGTGGCCCATAAAGATCCTTCATTCAGAGCGAAAGCAGTCCCCTCAGCGTGGCCCAAAGACTCAGCTTGGTAGAAAAGGGGCCCTGGTGTTTTCCGACACATCCACGGCCTATCTTCCAAAAATATGCCCTTTGTGTTTGATTCTCTGTCTTTTCTCCTGTTCTGTTATTCATTTCAAAAACTCATAATACTGACAGATAGAAAGCCAGCATGAAAAATATACAAAACAGCATCAGTGATTATAGCTGCAAATGAATAGTAAGAAGGTATATAGATGCCCAGCTAGCAGGAACATTACTCTGAACTGTAGAATTTCAAAGCCAGTGTGCTCTGAGGGTAATTGTATTGCATAAATTCAAGGCATCATTTATACCGTTGGCAATAAAAATACAGTTCCTGGAGAGATGGCTTAGTAGTTAAGAGCATTTGCTGCTCTTGCAGATGACCCGAATCCAGTTCCCAGCTCCATCATGGTAGCTCAGAACTGTCTATAACTCATTTTAGGAGATTCATCTGGCCTCCTTGGACATCAGGCATACATGTGATACTCATCCATAGGAGAAGGAAAATCATTCATACACACAGAATGAATGTAAACAAATCTTTTAAAGTAAAAAAAAAAAAAAAAAAAAAAAAAGTTAAGTGTTCTTTAAAAATACAGTTCTCTGGAGTGTTACAATGTAGCCAGTCCCAAGTCCTATGTATGCTGAGCTGAGTTCTGATCATTTTCTAAAAGAAAATTAAGAGGAAACATTTTATTCACTAAAGAGATGCAGACTATGTGATGAAGGATGAATAACAGAATGTCTGACTACAGGATCACTCAGCCCAGGGAAGGAATAAAATGCTCAGAGAGCACAGAAGGTGTTGAACATATGCCTGGAGGGGTCCAGAAGGACCCCGGAGAGAGCAGAAGCAAAGGCAAGTTAGCAAATGAGGATATGCAAAATGTTAGGGGTGAATTGTTCAGTTTGTTTACCTGAGCTTCCCACAGGAAAAGCCAACTATGCTTAGCTCGGAAGAAACTGCTTTCAAGCATCCAATTTGACCTCATCTGCATGGTGTGCAGCTCAAGAATTCCAGTTTCTTTCTGATCATCAGGAATCACGGCAAGAAGGCAGGATGATGGTGCCCGACACTTCATTTTAGCATAGAGGCTGCAATCATTCCAGTACTTGTCTCAGGAGTGATAGATTTTCCACCCTTATTTGAATAACACTACTATCTCATTTCTGGATACAAAATGAGCATGCGTATCCAGCTATCTTCTTTGCCACAATCTCATTCTAGCAGGGAAAAGAAAAAAAACCCATCCACACACCCGTCATCCATCTAGAAATATCCACCTGGTTAGTATTCTTCCAGCACAGGGCCATCATCTGTCTGATTGCCAGTCTACTTGAGATAGTCCAGATATTGCATTTGCTCCCAGTAAGCAAAGATCTGATCGATTTAACCTGGCTAACATCAACCTGAAAAACATATGCCACGTTATAGGAAAAACACATGTGCATAAACTGCCTGATCCCTCACCTTCTCCATCATTTGCGGCTATCTGCAGGTGAGGAAGAGATGTTGCATGCCTCCAAAGTAAGGTTGAGAATGTGATTCTATCCAGGGACATTCATGCTCATCTAGAGAAAAAGCCCATTGATGTGGATCAGGGGAAAGGCCAACACTGAGGCCCTTTATTTACTAACTGTGAACTCCTGGGACGTGGAGGCTCAAAAGAAGAACCACATTCCTCTTGGTTTCCAAATTCCAAGAACAACTTCAGCATTGATATCTTACTTCAGATTCATAGTTTCCTTGAATGCTTTACAACAAAATGCTATAGATGTTCTGTGTCCATGAAGAGAATGGGCATTAAACTAACATGTCATAGAAGCAGTGGCTTCCTACCAGGCACTCTGAAAGCAAGGCCCCTGGACAAGTCTTGGAACAGCTCAGTGAAAGGTAGTAGCATATTGTGATGTGAAGAAGTCAGGATAGCACGTGAATCACAATGGAGTGATGTAGTAAGATCTGCTGCTGCTGCTGCTGCTGATGCTGATGATCGTGATGAAGCCAGTTCTAATGCTGAGCACTGGTGTACTGAGTACACTGCTGGGCTCCTTCATTTTGGTCCTTCCAGGGAGACCTGGGAATAATTTATCTGCCTTCCATCTTGCAGTAGAAGGAACTAACACTCTGTGAAAGGTTGAGGAACTTTCTCAAAGCTGCAAATACAGGAAAATCTATCTTTTCCACATTAAAACCCATGCTGTCTTTGTCAATGTACACATTGTATTTAAGTATTTGTAGGCACAATTTGCATTTAGAATATTGAATGAAAATGGATAGTTCTTGTCAATTAGCTTAGAATTTCCTTCTCTGAAAGGGAGTACAAGTCATTACATGCACGGAGGAATATGGAAGTATAGTAGAGACAGTTGGAAAATTCTTATTATAAGTATATTTTTGGTGCCAAGGAATACATGCAGCCCCAGAGCTGGGCTAACACACATAGGTGTGTAGGTTCAGCACTACGTAATCCTCTGCACTCCCATTGAACACTGTTTCCTACATGGATAGTAGAGCTGTGTGATATACAATCTTTGGAGACATACACAGTTCACGTAGGGACTGATTTCCACTCTGAAAGAAGGTTTTTTATTGGCCCAGATGGAGCACACCCAGGATTTGTGAGTGAAGAGAACACAAGAACCCAAACCTCGAAGCTGCTCCAGGAAATGATGACCACCCACTGTGGCTTAGTTTACCCTCTAGAACATTGGCTTTGAGAAAGCTTTCTCAGTGTTGAATTAGTCAACAGTCTTGACAGCAGAAGTGGAGGAAAAAGATATTGTAATGATTGTCTTCCACAGAAGACTTATGGTACAGAAAGAAAAAATACAGATACTGGATTGTTGGGTTTTTTTTTTTTTCCTTTTTAATTATTTTTGGATTTTTTCTCTTTATAAATGAAAACTTATATTTTCTATTCTATATTTTTAAGCACTATCCATCTACAGTCATCAAATACTAGTTGTCTCTGTTGCTTTAGGATCTGCTTGATATCTTAACTACATTTAAATAATAATATCCTTTTCGGTGTTAGTGAGGAGAGGTTTTCCTCGACTTGAGTTAGCAGTAATGCAGAAAAATTTAGTGTCTAAATCTGTCACCCTACTTGGAAGCATTTATATGCTTTTACTTATGTATATGTTTGCACATGTGCATGTGTTCTCATGTGCATGCGCATGTGTGCGTGTGTGTGTGTGTGTGTATGGACACACATGTGTGGAGGCTAGAGGACAATCTCAGATACCTTTCCTCGGGTGTTGTCAGTACGTTTTTTTTTTTTTTTTTTTTTTTGAGACAGCATCTCACTGTGTAGCTCTGGCTCACCTAGAAGTTTTTATATTTATCAGGCTTGTCTTGTCCTCACAGAGATCCTCATTCTGTGTGCCGTGTGGTACCACACTTGCTTAATGTTTTTTTTTCTCTTTTTTGAGATTATAGTTTACATCTTGTTCTTTCTCTCTCCCTTCCCAATGTCCCCCTTTCCTTACTAATTGTTTTTACATGCATATATACATGCATAATGCAACCTGTTTAGTCTCTATAATGCTACCTATATGTATGTTTTCAGGACTAACCTTTTGGCATTGACCACCTTTCCCATTTCCTCAGTTTCCTACAGTTCCCTGTGTAGGATTGAGGTTTCAAGGGTTTTTACATCCAGCTTTCCATATCCATTCTTGATCCACTGAAGTTTGGACTTCACGTTGGTAAAAGTTTATGGTGTAGGAAACCTAATCTCACACCAAACTCCCAAATCCTCTCACTTTTACAATCTTTCTGTTCCTCTTTTGAAATATTCCCTGAGCTTTAGGTGTGGGAGTGTCTTGTAGATATATTTATTGATACTGGGCTCTGTAACTGGGCATTTTGATTGGTTGGAGTTTCCTGTAATGTTCTCTACCTATTGAAAAGAGAAATGTCCTTGATGAGGGGCAAAGACTACATTTGTTGTTAGGGATTAGGCTGCTTTAGCACAATAGTGGTTGTACATTCTCCTTCAATATCCATGATTTCAGGAGCTCTGATTTGTTAGCTCCCTCTTGTCTAGTAGGTCTTAAATCCAACTAGAGATGTCATGGTTACCACCTAGGTACACTGGACCTTTAAGGTAATTGTGCCGTGCTGGTCATTGATACGGTTCATAGGTGTCACATCTGGGTAGGACTGTTGATCGCCTCCCTTGTTTGGAAGCTTGCCTGGCATCTTCTGGCACCATGGAAACTAGTCCTCAGGGAGGGGGCATTCAGGCCAGTTCTAGGCGAGCAGTCTCTAGGCCCTGTTTCTGAGGTTCATGGTGCCTTTATTAATAGAGACTCACTTTACACCTTGGAGTAGCCAAGAGCAATGGCAATAGCTGTCTGTATGTTTTAGGAGTCTTCTGAACAGCTCTGGCCAACAATTCAAAAGAGGAAATCTTGAATCTGATACAGGGGTCTTTGTTAGATGACCTCTGGCTGCTGGAGGGAGCCCAAATGATAAGTTTATTAAAACTATATATCTGTGTTGATATATGGAGTCGCGTGTTCTAGAGTTTTTCAATGAATGGTTAATAGCATGCTTCTTTATGGCCTTTTCAGGGTCCTTATTGTTATTTTACCCCCCTCCCTCCTTCTGTTTTCCTTCCCCCTGCCCTCTTTCCATTTCTCCTCTCAGATGAGAGGAATAGCAGAGTACACATGATCTGATCAGGGATATGGAAAGGGGGGCTCCTTGGGGAGGGGCTGTATGTAGAGAAGGGGGGCAAAGGGTTTCTATTTTCTAATACTGAACCTGGAGCTTACCAATAGGCCCAGCTAGCTATTTAGCAAGCCCAAGGATCTACAGTGCTGGCATCATAGCACAGCTGCTGCCTGGCTTTTCCATGGCATCTGGGATTTGAACTTGGGTACTCTTGCTCACAGTGCTTAATTTTCTTTCCCATTGCTGTGACAAATCTCCTGGCAAATAAATCCATAGGATGGTTATTTTAGTTACATGTTCAGGTTGCAGTGGATCACCGTGGAAAGGGAATGAATGCAGGAACTTCAGGAGCTAGTCCCACCACATCCACCATCAGGAGCAAACAGAGTCCACTCATCCTCACTTGCAATTGTTCCTGCTCAGCCCTTCCTCCACTGTTGCAATATAGGGCCCAGCCCATGACGTGGTAGTGCTTACATTCAGGGTTGGTTTGTCCAACTCAAGTGACAATCAACACAAGCCCTCAGACTTGCTCACAGGCCAACCTGTTCCAGACAATTGCTTAATTGAGACTGTCACCATCCCAGGTGATTCTAGGGTTGGCAAGTTGATGAGTAAAACTAACCATCACATGCTACAAGCACCTCGCCAACTGAGTTACAGTTCCAGCCCCTGGATGAAGTTTTAAATAAGTGAAATAAACACAAGCAGGACATGTAGTCATTCCTGAGATAAAGATGCAGTTGAGAAGTATATTGCTCCCACCCTAAAATAGTGAGAATAAGCTAAGCCTTTTATTGTATATTTAGGTAATATGAACTAAGATACAATAATGAAATGTTAAAACAGATCTTAGAATACCCTTAACAGTGAGTCGAAATCCCATTCAGGCTATAAATTAAATGATCAATAGTGTCTAAGAGGCAGACTGCAAAAATATTCCTTGTTTTTATCAAATTCTTTCTCTATCAGTAGAGAAGCGTTCATGCAAAATAGAATGGCCCAGAGCCAAACTAATTACGTTATTTACATTTTATTTAGCTTTGAAAGTGACTTGACAGCTATTTTTTGTATTTCTGTCCAAGCCTTTAAAGGCAAAGAGAGATTTAATGGCAATACATTTTGTAATACCAGCTGTGGTCATCAGGTCAGTCCAAAAAACTGAGGTAGCTCTATGTTTGAAAGTTCATCTTTGTAAGACAGATTTTTACAGTTTTTCTGTAAATATTCCTGACATTTGAATTCAGAATTTCTTGCCTTTGAAATTCTAGGTTATTAGTTTAATTGATGCTATTCTCAGGGCTTGGGGATTCGTTTATCTTATCTCTGTAATCAGATGCCTGAGATCTAAGCAGATGCTAAACTGAGTGTCTGAGAGAAGGGAAGAGGTCTAGAACCCTTTGTCCCAGGCCATTCTTTTAGTGCACTATCCTCTCTGCTTCTGTTGCTTTGATGTAAGGGATGGCTGAGCCTTGTGCAGGGGTGGCTGAGCCTTGTGCAGGGGTGGCTGAGCCTTGTGCTTGGAGCAGCCATGATAAACTCGTATATTTTGATCAAAGTTTGGTTTCTAATTGTTGTTATTTTTTAAGTATTAATTAACTACAGCAACTTGAGATATCTATGTAGCTATGTAAAGGCAAAAGCCAATCCTAATTGGCATCTTTGTAGCCAAAAACATACAGACTAGAGATTGATACAATTAACCAAAAGTGAAGGATAAGATGTTGTAGTCTTTTGCAAGCAACAGCAGAACTGAGAGAGACTAAATTATTAAAGATGTTTTCTTCATTTCCTGACCTTTCCAAACTGGGAACAATAGAGACATCTAACCCAGTCAGGTTAGTTTTCTGGTGAGGAAAGGTATTCACTTTGTCTTCATGTATGTAAGATACAATTGATGTCAAAAATATATTGAAAGTCTAAAGCTAGCAAATGATGGGTAAATATCCAGTACCTCCTGAGCAAATTGAAAATGCATTTTCTGGAGGTTCTTGATAAAGGGAGTACCTGGTGCTACACTGCATTTTTCAAAACGAGCCCAGTAAAGGTCACCTATCATCAGTGATTCAGAATAGCCATGAGTTACAGATACATTCTTATGCTGGTTGAAGACTGGGAATGACCAGTTTTGATCTTCATTACAATGCCCTATATACTGCTTATTTCAAAGTAGCCAAGTGATAAATTCTTTCCATGAATAATTTTAGCTCATCAGTAATTTGATATTTCAAAGGCAAAGGAATGATAAGAAAACACATTACTTGAAATGTTATTGTCACAAACAACTAACAGATTCACTTGTCTGATTGTGTGGGTCAATGTTGCTCATTCAAATATATATATTTGTATATGTACATATGTGTATATGTATATGTACATATACATGCCAGTATGTTATACAACTTGGGAAAACTCAGAATCACAGCCATTTTAGAACTCTCTTATTTAGGTGAAGGGAAACCAGGAGACCTATTTGAGCCCACAGGCGAGAGCTCTGTGACTTGGGGAACAGCAGGCTGAGTGCAGTGCTGGTGGCAGAGGCAGCTGCCCTGCAATATATACAAGCTGTGCTTTACTTGAAAGATATTGCTTGACCTTCCCCTCTTCTCAGCTTCATTTCTCTGCTCTTAGAGATCTCTTTAGTGTGAAAACTAAAGCCAGAACAGAAGAAATATGACTTAATGAAGCACCTCAGTCATTCTATAAAAAGTCAAGGGCTTTGTATCATTGAGAATCCTAGGTTAGGAAGGACCATAGACACCATGTATTCCAATTCCTTAATTTTACAGATGAGGAAACTGAGGCTTATTAACTCTTCATTTATTCATTAATTCACTCATTTGAATTGCTTTTATCTATATACACAATGCCTATGATTCCAGGTACAGACACACCAAAGACCAATAATGAAGTCACATTCTGCTACATGCCAGAAAGAAAGCACATGAGGAAGATGAATGGATAATAACTTTATGTGGTTAGGGAAGGCTTTCCTTAGCTTATGACATGTGATGTGGGAATGCCTTTCTGTATGCTGTAAATCTAAATCTTTAAATTAAGGAGCTGTTTTTGGTCCTTGACAGGCACCGTAGAAAAAGTAGGTGGAGGAATCAGAATAGGTAGGAAAGAAAGTGTGGAGTCAGAGGCAGACCGAACTGAAGCCCAAAGGAGCAACATGTAAGGAACACAGGTGTGCTATGAGCCACGTGGCAGACAGTTTAATAGAAATGGGTTGATTTAAGATGTAAGATCTAGCTAGCAATTGAGCCATAGGCCAAACAGCATGAAGTTAATAATATAAGCATCTGAGTCATTTATGGGGGCCTGAGCAGCTGTGGTGGGTGGCTAAGGGGTCTGCCGCCGCAGAGTCTGGGCCTCTGGCCGCCCAGGACCAAGAAACCTCACTACTACAGATGGCGCCCAATGTGGGGCACTAATATCCACTAAAAGCCTGAGAAAGTTAAAAAGTGTTTTAGATCAGAAGCTGAGCCAAAGTGGCTTCCAAATTGTGTATCTGAAGCGGGTCATTGTACAGAGAAAGCACGGCCTCCAGGTCACATTCAAAATGGCGCCGGCGGACTGGCGCCAGGCAGTGTAATCTGCAATCAGGCTGGTTCCTGAAATCTCACAGAAGATTCAGCAACATGTGATTGATTTTAGATGTCTGTTTATTTTGAACAAAAAGGAAACAAAGACAGTTTCTTAGTAGCAGCATTTTTTGGGGTGTGCTCTGTTTGCTGACCATGAGCAGAGATGCGGTCCCTTTAAGAGAACTTACTGATTCAGCTTTATCTGCAAAAACTATGCAACTCTTTAAGAGAGTGTATTTTAAAAGCTCTTCTGGTTAAAAGATGATTAAAGATTCACAATAAAACAGATTCAGATGAAAAAACCTGTAAATGGGTTACAATGTGTGTAAAAGGTACATAGCCTTCAGAGAGAAAAGAAAGAGGATAGAGAAAGTCTTTAAAAAAGAGAAATAGAGTAATAAAAATGTAATAAGCCACATAAAGATGGAAAATAGAAACAAAATCTAGATTTTGGTTGTTATTGTGTTTTCTTTTAATTTTTTAACTGTTAATGAGCTAACTGCAGAAAAATAATGGATTGCAAATGCTAAAAAGGCTATTAAGTTAAACAAGAATATATATTTTAAAGGCATTTTGATTTTGAAATTTGTGTCTAAGGATTTATTGCTTCAGAAGAGTTCTGCTTTTGTTTCCACAGAAGATGAGAACCTGTGGATTGCTTCCAGGCAAATATGGTTTCATCAACCAAGACCCCCTGAAAAAACCTCTGATGGGAAGAGATGGCCATATCAGCTTCAGGGCTGCAGATTATGATCCAGTCTCAAGAACTCGTGTGATTTTCAATGCCCCTTAATCAGCAGAAAGTAGTAATAGAAAACTATGCCGAAATTCCCAAAATATTGCTTATAAATGTTTGTTTTCATTATAAATGGTTAATGGTCATACTTAATCTCTTTCTAAGAAGAAAAGGGGGATATGGTATATGAATGATTTTTTAAAAAAATTAGATTATTGAATTTACTTAGATCAGGAAATCAGCTGTTAATATCAAAATGTTTTAAATTGGTATTGAATTTTGGTTTATTGATACAAATTTAAGGTCAATTCTCTCTCTTATGCTATATGTATTTTTCTACTCTTGTTTAAGATATGTTTATGTAACGGATTTAAAATTGTAATGTATAGTTAAGAAATGCATGTTAGTTAGATTTTTAGGTATACAAAGATATAATTCAATTAGATAGGTAATCTTCAAACACTTCTAAGACCTACAGAATATGGCATTTAATATTTTAAGAACTTAGACTTTTCTAGACAGTGAGACAGATTTGCTCCTGGCAGCACCAATCTTCATCAAGAGAAAAATGGGCATCGAAGAAACTCCATATGGAGTCTACTCTCTTTGTGGCAATGGTTAGCCACTGGACAAGAACCTATTCTTACATTGACTGCTTGACAGTATGCTGTTTAAACTGGACATGCAGGTTCCATAGAAAGATGACCTCTGAACTTTGGCAGAATAAGCCGGGATGGTCATTCAGGTTTCTGTTTTACAGAGAAAACTGTCAGACATTCTTCAGGACTCGAGGAAAAGCAACTGATAAACTGTACCAGAATTGGCAGAGCAGATTTCCTGCTTCACTAAAATGAAAAGAGACTCCGGGCCTGTAGGCTGAAGATGGATGCCCCAACTTTATAAAGGAACTTTGGGTGACTGTCCAGGCAGATAGATGTCATCTTTGTCCTTTTTATAGTTTAGAAGTTCCTTGTACTTCTGGTTTACTTGGGTTAATATATCCTTCTGTGGTCTTTGATGTAGATGAAGATTAGATAGTTATAGGTACAGTTTTGCTTAGTCATTTGAAAGGTATATTAGATATGAAACTTTAGATTCATAAGGATAAGGTAGATGATAAGAGTATTTTCTTTAATTTTGCTAAATACAAATAGACTAGATATTATAACTGCAATTCTTGCTTGATGTCTATGTAATTTTGCTATGTTAAAACTGAAACCTTCCTTTTTTATTAGACAGAAAGGGGGAAGTGATGTGGGAATGCCTTTCTGTATGCTGTAAATCTAAATCTTTAAATAAAGGAGCTGTTTTGGCCCTTGACAGGCACCATAGAAGAAGTAGGTGGAAGAATCAGAATAGGTAGGAAAGGAAGGGTAGAGTCAGAGGCAGACCGAACTGAAGCCCAAAGGAGCAACATGTAAGGAACGCAGGTGTGCTACGAGCCATGTGGCAGACAAATTAATAGAAATGGGTTGATTTAAGATGTAAGATCCAGATAGCAATGTGCCTGACCAAACAGCATGAAGTTAATATAAGCGTCTGAGTCATTTCTGGGGGCCTGAGCAGCAGCGGCGGGCTGCTAAGGGGTCTGGTGAGGCAGGGTCTGGGTCTCTGGCCGGCTGGGACCAAGAAACCTCACTACTACAGACATGTGTGAAGAGACATAAATGGTGACAATGAGCTGGCCATGTGAAAGAACGAATACCCCAGCTAAAGGAAGCACCAGGTACAAAGTTCCAAGACAGGAATGAACTGAACAAGCCTAAGTAAAACAAAGAAGGCCAGGGTGGCTGAAATTAGGAAGGCAAAGGGGAGGGGAAGAAGGACAGACAGTAAGGCAATGCCAATGTCAGGAGGGCCTTGTCTGCAGGGTCACAAGTCAAGACAGCAGGCAACTCATCAGGGTTAGTGTGATGAATTTTAAGAAAGAGGGTCAGGATTTGGACTCCCGTAAGGACCACCATATGTTATGCACCTTTATTCCAAATGTTTTAATTCTGTGTCCTTTCAGTGGCTGGCAAAGTCCTAGGAAATGTTTTCCCATTTTTAGAAGCCCACATTTGGGTAGAGTGTGAGTCTCCTTTATGCACCCGTATATGCTACACTTCTGTGAGTAATGGGGACTTGCAGTACGATGATGTGTAACAGGAAATCGCAGAGAAGATAAGATCTGAAGTGAATTCTCCTTAGAGTGTTAGCTTTGCCTTCAGAAAGAGAAATGATGATGTTTGGCATATCAGTCCTGGGGCAGAATTTAAAGGGACTCTGTCAAAACTACTGAATCTTGTGTAAGTATGGCAAGAGAGGGTCGTATTAAATAGCTGATATGGGAGAGGGAATGAAATTGTGGAGAATTTTAACTATAGGTTAAGTGTTTAGCTCTCTTTAAGGATGAAGAATTCACTGGAAATAAGATTTGGTAGCCTATAGTAGATAAACTCTTCTGTACCTATTCTCCTAGTAGGCCCAACCCCTCAGGTTGTTTCCAAGCACTGTAACAGAACAGCACCTCCACCCTCCCTTCCCCCTCCTCCTTGTCTCCTGAGGATCCTACAGACCCTCCCTTCCTAACCCTCCCTCACACACACACACTTATCACTGAATCCCAGCCTTCAACACTAGCAAGCATTCCCTATGAACACACCTGTTGCAGGAATGAATGAGACTCAGGGATAGATCTCTGAAGAAGTTGGAGATACTAGAGGGAATAAACAGCACAGTCAGATCTTACCCAGCTGTCTTCCAGCTTCCTCAGCCTCGATTCCCTTGGAATGGATTTCTCTGTGTTTGAATCCTGTCTTAAGTATTCTTTAGGTAATTAAGGCGTGGCCCCACCACACCTGCTTGGGAGCCTGGAATTCCTTCTATAATCTGAAGTGACCTTGACTCAGTTAGGATTAAGGGTGTAGGTCACCACTCCCAGAATACTCCCTGTGCTGGAATTAAAGGTTTGAATCACCATTCTTTGATTTTCCTAGGCTGACTGTGATTAGAGCTCTGGGACTTCTGGAGCTTTTACTAACCCCCCACATAGACTGTGGGTAGATTCCCTCTGATATCTCCAAAACTTCCAAAACTTTTATTGAGTCCCCACAATGCAGCTTGGTACCTTTTCTCAGAGCAGCATTTCAACTTCTTTCTTCTGCATCTGCTGGCATCTCATTGTGCTATCTCCATTGTGTCTCTCTGGCTTCTCTGCTCTGCTCTTCCTGTTCTCAGAGTTAGGTTGGTAGCCCCACCCACACTTCCTATCTGCCTTAAACCAATCAGCATTTTAATTAAACTCGTAGGCGGGACAATTATTTATAATGGAACAGAATACAATCCTAGTGTATCCAGGGAACCCCAAAGAATCATTAAGTAATACTTTGAAAACCTATACTCCACTTACCCTCTCTGAGGAATGGATGGGAGCATGAAGTAGGAGAGTAGTGGTGGGTATGATAAAAAAAAAATTTAAATAAAAATAATTGAAGTATAAAAAGATAAAATCCTATACTCTACAGAATTGGAAACTCTAAAAAAAATGGATCATTTTCTCTATAGGTATAACTTATCAAAGTTAAAACAGGATCAAATAAACAATTTAAATGGACCTATAATCACTAAGGAAGTAGAACCAGTCATTAAAAGTCTCTAAACCAAAAAATGCCCAGGGCCAGATGGTTTTAGCACAGAATCCTACCAGACTTTCAAAGAAGAGCTAATACCACTACTCCTCAAATTATTCCACAAAATAGGACAGAAGGAACATTGCCAAATTCATTTTATGAGACCACAGTCACTCTGTTACCCAAACCAAACAAAGACTCAATGAAGAAAGAGAATTACAGATCAATTTCCCTCCCAAACATTAATGCAAAATTACCCAATAAAATGCTGGCAAACCAAATTTGAGAATACATCAAAAAGATTATCCATGATGATCTTCATTCCAGAGATTCAGGGATGGTTCAACATGTAAAAATCTGTCAGTGTAATTCATCATATAAACAAATTGAAAAAAAAAAGCACATGATTATCTCATTAGATCTAAAAGAGCCTTCGACAAAACCCAACACCAATTCATCATAAAAGTTGTGGGGAGATCTGGAATACAATGGACATACCTGAACATAATAAATATAATAAAGAGCAAACCAATAGCCAACATCAAATTAAATTGAGAGAAACTGGAAGAATTTCCACCAGAATCAGGACAAGGCAAGGCTGTTCACTCTATATCTATTCAATATAGTTCTTGAAGTTCTAGCTAGAACCATAAGACAATTAAAATAGATGGAGGGGATATGAATTGAAAATGAAGACATCAAAGTATTGCTATTTGCAGATGATATGATAGTATACATAAGCAACACCAAAATCCTACCAGAGAATATTTACAACTGATAAACTTATTCTCCAAAGTGGCTGGATACAAGATTAACTCAAAAAAAAAATCATAGCATTTCTATATACAAACAATAAACAGGCCGAGAAAGAGGTCAAGGAAAATCCCTTCACAATATTCATAAACAATATAGAATATCTACACCCTTCACAATATCCATAAACAATATAAAACATCTACACCCTTCACAATATCCATAAACAATATAAAATATCTACACCCTTCACAATATCCATAAACAATATAAAATATCTACACCCTTCACAATATCCATAAACAATATAAAATATCTATACCCTTCACAATATCCATGAACAATATAAAATATCTATACCCTTCACAATATCCATGAACAATATAAAATATCTTGGGGAATCTTTAACCAAGCAAGTGAAAGACCTCTGTAGTAGTGGGTTCTTGGGTCCCGGGTGGCCAGAGATCCGAGACCCACAGACCTGCTGCCCGAGACCGCTTAGCTGCCCACCGCCGCCCAGGCCCCCAGAAAGGACTCAGATGCTTCTATTAACTTCATGCTGTTTGGCCTATGGCTCAGGCACATTGCTAGCTAGCTCTTATATCTTAAATCAACCCATTTCTATTAATCTGTTGGCCACGTGGCCCGTGGCTCACCCGTGCCTCCTTACATGTTGCTCCTTGGGCGGCTTCAGCTCGATCTGCCTGACTCCACCCTGCTTCTCCTACTTAAGCTCTGATTTCTCCTCCTACTTCTTCTATGGTGCCTGCCATGGCCCAAAACAGCTCCTTTATTTAAAGATTGAGATTCACAGCATACATAAACACATTTCCACATCAGACCTCTATGTATGGCAAGTCTTGGAAGAAAGAAATTGGAGAGCGTATCAGAAAATGAAAAGCTCTCCCATGGTCTGGATCAATAGGATTAACACAGTAAAAATGTCTATCTTACCAAAAGCAATCTACAGATTCAGTCCAATCCCCATTAAAATACCAACACAATTCTCAAGAGACCTTAAAAGAAAAATCCTCAACTTCATATGGAAAATCAAAAAGCCAAGGATAGCTAACATTATATTGTATAACAAAAGAACAACTAGAAGAACCACCACCTCTGATTTGAAGCTAGTTGAGCAAAAGGGTGGTATGGGAAATGACGAGGGAATGACAGCTACAGTTGGGGAGCATTGGGGGTAATGTGGAAACCTAGTACAGTAGAAATATCTAAGATTCCAAAAGGGTGATCATAGAGAGGACTCCCAGAAAGGGAGAAATAAAGCCTTGTTGAGGGTATTCATCACTAGCAACTAATTATACAAAAATATTAATATTTATTAAGGGGTTTATATGAAACACTCATTGATACAAGAGAATGAACCCTATGGCAATTTCTAGAAAGTTGGACTGGTCCATGCAGTGGTACTTTATTTCTTTTTTAAAGGATTTTCTCTATACTTTTTAAAAAAAACTTATGTATATCTTTAAAAGATATTTAAATTAAATTTTTTAGATGTTTTTTGAATTTGTTTTTTATTGTATATTTTTTATTTTTTTTGTTTTTAACTATATTTTTCATTTTCCAAGGTGTGGCTAGGATTAAAGGCTGGGCTATGGCAGTTGGCTTTATTTAGCTTTTTGTACAGTGCCTTTCTGTATGTTGTGAAATACCACTGGTTAATAAAGGAATTGTTTTGGCCTTTGGCAAGCCAAGTTATAGGCAGGCAGGAAATCCAAACATAGATAAAGGGGAAGAAGGGAAAAGTCAAGAAGAGATGCTGTGAGCTGCTGCCAAAAACTCAGATAAGCCATGAGGCACATGGCAACACATAGATTAATTAAACAAAAATGGGTTAAGTTACAAGAGCTAGATAATAATGAGCCTAAGCCGTAAGCCAAACAGTTTATAATCAATATAAGCTTCTGAGTCATTATTTAGGGCTAAGCAGGAGTGGGGCCACAGGTCCATACCTTGGGCATAGGCCAAATGAGCCAAAAATGTCTTACTACAGAACCTGAACTGAACATCTTCTATAACTGGGCAAGGCTTCCAGGGTTGGGAGTGGGATACCAACCCAGTCACAAAACCTTTGACCTATAATCTGTTCTCCCTGCAGGACATGCTGGAGCAATGGAGGTACAGAACTTGGCCAACCAATGACTCACTTCATTAGAGGGACCTACACATGACACAGCCTGGATGTCCTGGATGACCAGGAACTGGAGGACAGATAGCCCAGAGACATAGGATAGAGAAAAAAATCAACAAACTAATTCCTAATAATATTCTGTTATACTAATATTGGTACCTTCTCCAGTCCTTCCCAGAGAGGGTTCTTCAGGCAGCAGATGAAAATGGGTGCACAGATCCACAGACATTATGCAAAGAGAGAAAGAGAGTCTATGTTGGAGGTCTCCATGGGGTCCCTTCCCTCAGAGCTTAGGAACCCCAGTCGAAGAGGAGGAGGAAAACTGTAGGAGTCGGAGGAGACGAGCAGACACCAGGAGAACATGGCCCACTGAATCAGCTAAGTATGGAGACTATGAGCTCACAGAGACTTAAGTGGAGAGCAGAGGGCCTGTGTGGGTCTGTACCGTGTCCTCTGCACATATGTTGTGGTGGTTAGCTTGGTGTTTTTGTGGGACTCCTAACCACGGGAGCGAGTGTATCCTTGACTCCTTTGCCTGCTCTTGGAACTCTTTTCTCTCTGTTGGGAGACTTGTGTGAGGGATTTTGCCTGGTTTTATTGTATCCTGTTTTGTTGTGTTTGGTTGTTGTCTTGAGGTGAGATGGGGAGGTTGGAAGAAGAGAGGGAGAGGAAACTGTACTTAGAAGGCATTGTGTGAGAAGAATCCATTTTCAATTTTTTAAAAAAGAGTTAACTAGACTTTTTAGAAGGGGAAATCGTAATGAATGGAATTTTTATCCATTTTTAATTTATTCATCCACTCATTTATCACACATCCATTCCTTCAAAAATATCTGGAACACTAAGCAGGGAATAAGAAGAGATGGAAAAACTACACTTAAGGTTTGACATCCTGTTCCAGGAGAAGTGAGGTTCTACTGCAGGAAATCATGAAGCTGTGAAGGTGCCAACTCTGTATTGCTCAGTTTTCATACACATCTATCATTAATCTCCATATTCCCCCCCATACTCAGCCCTGCTGGTCCTTTTTCTCCCCAAATAGTACCCTTGTGCTTCACATCAGGACTGTTCAGTTATTTCCCCTTGTTTCTCTTCTCTCTTCCTTCAGACCTCCTCTTTTCCTACAGGCCTCACTTTAATTTCATGACACACACACACTCACACACACACACACACACACACACACACACACTCACACACACACTCACACACATTCACACACAGTCACACACACTCACACACACATACACACACACTCACACACACACATACACACACACACACACACACACACAGGAGAGAGAGATCTATTTTTTCAGCCTATTAGAAAAGAAGTTGTATTTTCTTTTTTGCTGTTATTTTATTTAGCACAATGATCTCTACTCTCATCCACTCTCCTGCAGATGTTATAATTTCATTCTTTTGTTAAATAAAATTCAATTATGCATAAGTAGTACTATTTTAAAAATATGCTTGCCTGCAGTAACTCTGGTCTGGTTTCATGTCTTGGCTTTTGAGAATACTGTAGCAATGAACACGGTTGTGCAAATATCTCTGTATTATGTTTGGACCATCCAGTAGATTTACTATTAGGTCTCTGAGGAAACTCCATACAGACTTCCAGAAGGCTGCACCAGTTTTTGTCCTCACCAGCACTGCTCTCATTCCCCAAATCCTTGCAGAAATGTGTAGTTGTTCTCTTGACGGTAGCTATTATGACTGAGTTGAGATAGAGTCTCACTGTAGTTTTTGAAATTTTTATCTCCGTGTATGTATGAGTGTGCATGTGTGTACATGCGTGTATGTGTGTGTGTGTATGTCTCTCCCTCCACCCACCCCCCCGTGTGTGTGTGTGTGTGTGTGTGTGTGTGTGTGTGTGTGCATGTGTGTATATGTGTGTGTGTCTCTCCCCCCCCGTGTGTGTGTGTGTGTGTGTGTGTGTGTGTGTGTGTGTATGTCTCCTTCCCCCCCATGTGTGTGTGCATGTGTGTATGTGTGTATATGTGCATGTACGTGCGCTCGTGTGTGTGTGTGTGTGTGTGTGTATATGTCTCCCCTTCGTGTGTGTATGTGTGTGTGCATGTGTGTATATGTGTGTATATGTGAGTGCATGTGTGTATATGTGTGTGTATGTGTGTGTGTGTGCGCACCTGCGAGTGTGTGTGTATATGTCCCCCCATGTGTGTGTGCATGTGTGTATATTGTGTGTATGTGTGTGTGCATGTGTGTGTATGTCCCCCATGTGTGTGTGCATGTGTGTATATGTGTGTGTATGTGTGTGTGTGCATGTGTGTGTATGTGTCTCTCCCCTCCCCCCCCACCCCGTGTGTGTGTGTGTGTGTGTGTGTGTGTGTGTGTGTGTGTGTGTGTGTGTGTGTGTGTGTGTGTTCCAGACTTCAGATACCCTGGAGCACAGCTACAGTTCTGAGTTGTCCAACATGGGTGCTGGAATCCTAATGGTGCCCTTTGGAGAACAGAAAACACTCTTATTCTCTGAACCATTTCTCTGCCCACTCAATGTGGTTTTGACTTGTATTTCCTCAGTTACATAGGATTTGAATACTTTAAAAAATATTTATTAGTCACTTTATTTCTTCCTTGAGAACTCTTAGTTTAATTCATTTGCCCATTTTATTGATTGAATGACTTTTGTGGTATTTTATTTCTTTAGTTTTTATGGATTCTAGATATTAATTATTAGTCTGATATTCAGTTGGCAAAGATTTTCTCCTTTTCCATAGACTGTGTCTTCACTCTGGTGATTGTTTCCTTAGCTCTGTACAAGTGTTATTGTTTAATGTAATATCATTTGCCTGTTTGTGAAATTACTTTTTGTACCATTGGAATCCTTTTTAGAAAATTTTTGGTTTTCTATGTGGAAGAGTTTACCTGTGTTTTTCTCTAAGACGTTAAGAGTTTTGGGTTTTATGGTAAGTTCTTTGATCCATTTTGGAACAGAGATGTGGTTTTCATTTCATTCTTGTACATATTTGTATCCACTTTCCTCAGTACCATTTGTGTCATAGGCTTTAAAAATGTATGCTTTGAAAACCCTTGGCTTATTTACGGTTCCTCTCTTCTAGTCCATTGCTCTACATGTCTGCTCTGTGCCAACACCATGCTGTTTATGATGATGGCTCTAGAATGTACTTTAAGATTAGACATGTTGGTGTTCTCAGCATTGCCTGAACTGCTGAGGCTTGCTTTGGTTTTTATGGAGTGTTTTGTCCTTTTTCTTGAATTTTAGAGTTTCTGTAGTCCTGTGAAGAAAGTCATTGGAATTTTGATGGGCATTCCATTGTACCTGTAGATCACGTAGGTAGTATGGTCCTTTCCACAATATCACCTATGCAAATACAAGTGCCTAGGGCATCTTTTGGTCTTCTAAAATCTCCTTCAATTGCTTTCTTTGGTGTCTTGAAGTTTTCATTGTCTGGGTCTTTTTACCTCGATGGTTTGGTGTATTTCTAGGTATTTTTTAATCACACTAACAATGTGATTATGTAACTTCCATTTCTTTTCTTTGGAAGGTTCATTTTTGTTATATAGAAAAATTTTCTCCATTTAGTTTTCTGTCTTGTACTCTTCCTCAATAATGTTTAAAGTGCTGTATTAAATGAAAGTGGACAGTGTAGGCTCTATCGTCTTACTTCTGATATTAGAGGAAATGCCTTTATTTTTCCATTTGCTGGAATGTTGACTATAGGTTTATCCCCCAGAGCTTTCATTATGCTGAGCTGGATTTATTCTAGTCCTGCTTTCCTTGGGGCTTTTATTATGGAAGATTGTTAAAGTCTGTGCAAGGCTTTTCTGTGGTGATTGAAATGGTTAGGTGGTACCTATCTCTAATTTTATTTATGTACTAAATGACACTCAACGATTTGCTTTTGTTTAGCCTCGCGTCCTTGGGCTGAAACCAAATTGGATATGGTGTACAATCTTCACTTGTTCTTGACTCCACCATGGAAGATTTTTTTTTTAATGGAAGATGATCATGTCTGTGTTCATCTGAGAAATTTGCATACACACACACACACACACACACACACACACACACGCACGCACGCACGCACACACATACTTCTTGTGTCCTCTTGGTCCTCTGGTTTGGCTTCAGGGTAGTGCTGGATTCCTAAAATGAGTTTACCGGTGTTCAGTTGCTTTCTATCTCACGGAACAGTTCAAGGAGCATTATTGGTGTTAGCTCATCTTAAAGATTAAGTAGAATTCAGAAATAAACTTATCTGATTCTGAGGTTTTCTGGTTGGGATGCTTTTATTCCTTTATCAGTCTCTTCTTTCTACAGACCTCCAAGTCATACAGAATGATATTTCAAAGAATCTCACCCAAGTCTGCAGCTTGATTTAAGGATTTTGAGAATGGTGGTCTTGTCCTATGGGTAGGACCACCTGTCTTTACCAGACCTAGCTGTTTTGCTTTTTAAGTGAGATTTACACTCCCCTGCACCCACTGGGGAGCTGTGTCCCTGAAGGTGGATTGAGTTCGGCTCCCCTTTTTCTTGTTGCCCTTCTCTTGTCTGTTCATTTCAGGTACCCTATCAACTAACTTGGTGGACTTCTGCCTCTCCCCTTTCTTACTCTTTTTGGAATAGGATCTATTTCTTTTACGTAACATCACATGGAGGCTGCTTCTAGTCCGTCATCTCATCAGGAAGCACTGAAGAAGCAACTTTCCCCAGATAGATGCAGAGCCAGGTTCAGAGGGTGCACTCGTCACGTGGAGCAGTGATGCGGGAAGCCCTGGTTGGGAGCTGTGGTCCCAGGACATGGTGGTAGATTTGACCACCATCTCGTACTGCAGTATAAAGTAGCCTCTGTTAATGAGAAAGTACTGCTGAGCAGTGAGGACTGATCTACTTATATCCATGTCAAGCATAACAAGTACGTGGAGTGATGGGTAGGGACGTTATTGGAGAAGCAGTCACCATTCTCTTTTCCTTTTCTGTTTCCTTCTCCTCCCCCTTCTTTCCTTCCCCTTTCTTCCTCATCTCCCCTCTATTCTCTACCCCAAATCCTTTCTTGAAAAAATATTTAAGGTATATAGCCCAGGGTGGCCTTGAAATCACAAATCCCTTACTTCTAAGTACTCTTCCTGCTAAGTGCTTTGATTATAGGCATTCACCACTGTGCCAACACAGCTGCTCCTCTGAATAGGAATGTCTTACCTGCTTGTTCCTTCTTATGAACTCAGACTCAACTTTGGGCTCAGCTAAGTGGCAAATTGTCCTGGATATTTTTGCTTGTTTGGCTTATTGGGTGAAATGGTCTCAAGCATGTGCCTTGGATAGCATCTTCTAACTATGTTCTTCTTCGAACTCTGATGTCTGTGTATAGCTGTAACATTATTTTCTGACTTCCTTCTAGGATTATAAATTGGTTGAGTGAGAGATTGGACTAATAATCCCAGGTGCCTACCAAAGACACAAGGGCTGGGTAGATCTTCACAAACTGTTTGATGGATGGCATCGTATAGAACTAGGAGGAAAGTTAGGCTAAGACGGACAGTAATCTGTATCAGCATGTAGAGCAGTATAAAATATTAAGCATTTATGGGATATTTTCTTCAGTATTAGGCATCATCTATTAGTTAGACTTCTGTAGAATGCAACTTCTTACACTGTGAACCACGTGGGGTAATATTATTTAATGTGGGAATCATGAAAATATTGACAACATTAAAAGGTTTCTAAATTTATATGAAAAAATAATCCTACTGGTCTTTTGCCCATTCATTTTATTTTAATTTTGTTTCTTTTCTTTGTTTTTGCCTTTGTTTTGTTGGGGGTTTTGAGAGGGAGAGAGGAAAAACATAAACTTGGGTTGGTAGGGAGATGGGGAGGATCTGGGAGGAGTTGGGAGAAGAAAAAACATAATTAAAACATTTATGGAAAAAAATAAAATAAAATAAAAACAAATTTCACAATTAAACCCACAATGACTCTGAGGTGTTTCTGGAAGCATTTTTCTCTTATGCATCATGTGACTTCACTGAAGCCCTTGGCAAACCATTCAGCACCAACAAACACCCTCTGAAGCTGTTCAGACCAAAGGCTCTGATATGACATGAATTATGATGTCTTGCTAAGTAGTTGAAGTTTTAAGTGCTTAAAAGTTAATGGTTTAAGAGACTTAAATATTTAACTGAGACTTTTAATATTTTTCTACAATTATTTATTCCTCAGCATTTAAGTATAATTATACTTCTACTATTTTTACTATGTATTATGTGGTGTTTTTAGCATTGCTAATGATAAAAATCAATGTACTGACCAACTCTGAAAAACACTGAAGATGGTCTATGTCCTGTAATATCAAACATTCTTCCAGATATAACTCTCTATGCAAAAATAAACAAGAAGACATATATAACAACTATATAGATTATCTTTTATATTTAATTACATAAATGTAAATATGTACCATTTATTTATGTGGTACATTTGTATATAATATATATTAAAATATTTAAAAATGAATGTTTGATTTGTGTATTAATTGTATGTACCTACATATCAAGGGTCATATAAAAATTTGTCAACAATAGAAGTCTTTAAGGGAGACAGTTGTGTAGCTCGGTCTGTTTAAGGGGCCCCTGGCAGTGGGATCAGGATCTGTCCCTGATGCATGAGCTATATTTTTAGGAGCCCATTATCTATGGAGGAACACCTTGTTTAGCCTTAATGAGTGCAGGAAGTGCGTGGGTAGGTGGGTGGGGTCTTGGACCTGCTTCAACTAATGTACCAGGCTTTACAGATTCCCCATGGGAGGCCTTACCTTTTCAGAAGAGGTGATTGGGGGTGTTTGGAAGGGGGAGGTTGTGGGGAGGGGGTGAGCAGAAGGATGAGAAGGCGATCTGTGGTTGGTAGTAAAATGAATTTTTAACATTCTTGAAGAAAACAAAAGAAGTCCTGCTTTAGACAGAAAGGACAGAAAGGAGATATGCAGACTTATGGAAGGGTTTATTAGATTGCTTACACAGTCGGAGGTGGGGGTAGCTTAATTTATACCCCTTAATTTATAAACACCTCTGAACACACTGCACAGACCAAGAACTCAGTCAGAAGCCTCAGAGTAAGTGATTGATGACTCAGCCCCAGTTCCAGGCCTGGAAGCTCCATGGAGGCAGAAGTGCTAATATGAGCTAGAGTTGAAAAGGTGGAGAATCGGGGTCCAGGGAAAGCATATCATCACGTCTTCACTCTGTCTTACCACGATTCCATGTTCATTCCCCACTCTTTGCATCCTTTCTCTCTCACTGGCTCCATGAGGTTGGACCACTGTTGTTCCTTTCTGCCTCTATGATCATGTTTCTCTGCTTGCCACATGTTAAACCTCTGAAAAATCATGACTGAAAAAAAAATTCTTCCTCTGAGTTATTTTTCAGCTCAGATATTTTGTTACAGCACTAGAAAAAGTAAGTAAATCAAGGTCTTCAGGAGGCAGGGTCAGTGACGTCAGACCGGAGCAACCAAAAGAAGATGGCGTTTTGTTGGAGGTCAAGGAGGATGGAGCTGGAGAATGGAGTGGAAAGTTACCAAATGGAGACTAAGGAATCCCTGGCTGCTCCTTTGGAGAGAACATATTGAAAAGAACAAAGATGAAGGAGGGTAGAAGCAGGGACCACCCCAGGCTCATTGTTTTCATGGGATTTATGGTTCAACCATAGCTATCTATGAAGTGTACGTGATAGCAGCCAGTGGTGGGGTCCCTCCTTATAAAAAGTATCCTAAATTATCCTGGTAGAGTTAACCCTGTATCCTGTGTTCATTATGTGGGGCTCGGTGTGTTGTCTCTATCCATTGAACTTGGACACCCTCTCTTTGTGCTAGAATGCATTTCTGCACACCAGGGATCATGTCTTAAAACTTTGCCTTCAACCAGAGCAACCCCTTCAGTGAGAGACTGTTGGATGGATGAAGAAAGTGTCAGAAAAAGGAATCTCTGAGCATGGCATTCTTAACCACAGTTAACTGGTTTTAGACACCTAATGTTGAGAGACAAAAGGCAGCTTTAAGTGAGGCTTAAGTAGGAGGAAATAAAGGGCCAAGTGCTAATGTCACCAAGGGTTTCAGGTGAAGACTCAGCTGGAGCTGGTGAGAGAGCCAGAGACCAAATGGAGTCACCAGGCGGGGATGATGTCCTTAGAATGGAGATCCCCAGAAATTGAGTCTGGTGAATGTGCATGCGCACACACACCACACATACAAACAACACACACCTGTATATATACACACACACACACACACACACACACACACAGTTCTGTCTTAGAGGAGGAGAATATCTATGATGGAAATTAGGCAGGACAAACTTGCCACATCAGGAAAAAATTAATTTGGGGAAGTTGATAAAAGGATGCAGGGAAAACTCCTCATAGGCAGAAGCTGCATGAAGAAGTTTATGGATGATAGATGCTAACCGGACCCATGGACACAGGCAACAACTGTACCACACAGAAGCTTCCACTCCTCTCTAAAAAGAATCATGCTCCTCCCGGTTATTCATGTTCTCCTTTTGTGGAAACCTCGGTCTCTTCTGTCCTATGCTGGAGGACTCTGCCTCCAAATATAATAACCTCTGTTTTACTAATATACAATGTTTCATTTATTCCCAAGAGTTTGCCTGCTTCTCAAAAATTCAAAATATTAAAACCAGTTAAACCATTTAGTTTGGCAGTATAATATTTCATTTATATGAAAATATAATACATTTACATGTAAATTCAATTAATACTCTGGATGGTTTATTTGAACTCTAATGAAACCTAATGATTTCGTGAGCAAATCAAATTACAATTGATATGTTTCCTGTTCCATAAGATAATGAGTAATTTCACACTTGTAGGGGGGCTTTAAAAAAATCTTGCAAACCATAAATATAAGGTTTGCACAGATTTATTTTTTCTCCAACTCATTAAGTTTCTGCAGGTTTGGAACTGTTTGTGGAGATTTGTCATCACTAATTGGTGTGAACTGAGAAAGGCTGGCACATGACTTGGGCATGAGTTGGTGAAAGGTGGTGGCAGAATTCCACTGGTCCTGCTGGAAAGGACCAGGGATAGGCACATAGGGATCTTGTCTTTAATCGCTCTCCTTAAAGCCAGCTGTGTTCCTACATTTGGATGGTAGGTGGTATATGACTCTCCCAGCCGTTGCATTTGGGAGCTTGTAAGGCAGGAAACAAAAAAGGGAAAACTCCATTTTGAGTTCCTGATTTAGCATATACAGCCATTTTCAGGCCCAGGGTATAATTAGCTTCTTTGTGTCTATTATTTTCTCCCATCCTCATGAAAGAGTTGATAATTGTCCTGTTTTCTTTTCAAGTTTAAAGCCACAAAAGTTGTAGACTGTTATAGCTGGAGGTAAACACATCCTTCAGACAAACTCTCCCCTTTCTGGATCAGGAATTAGATGACTTTGGTGTAAGGATCCCTGGAATATAGCAGTCATGTGGTAAAATCCAACATGGCACTGGCAGAACACGCCCTGTATGGAGGGCATGCCCCTAGGTATGACTATGTAGATCTGTGCCCACTCACTTTCTTAAAAGGAGCCATCATGTGAAAGTCTGTCTCTTTTCTCTTCTGCACCTCTCCCTCGTACCCACTCGACAACTCCCCTGAATAAACTCTAGTGTGGCATCTGGTAGTGTGTGTCTGATCTCACGCGTGAAACCAACAGTTGGCCCAGCTCCTTCCCACTTCACAAGTCCATGTGGCTCTCCTGGGACCTCCCTTCTGCAGCCATTTAGGCAGGCTCTGCTTTTCTCCCCTGCTGTAGGCCATATGTGTCCTCTGAAATTTCACTTCTCTAAGCCATTGGGTAGGCATCACTCTAGTTCACCTTCTTGGCCTCCTAACTCCTCCAGCTCTTGGTTCATGAGCTTCCGGACACCCAGATGAATCCTCTGGCATTGAGTTCGAATTGTTCCTCCCAACTCCATAGATCTCTTGGTTATACACCCAGTTTTCTGAGATCTCCTGCCCCTGACCTCTGGTTAACCATGGTTTACCCCAAGTAGGGCAAACAGGTGGGGAAAATCCTACCAGAAGGCTAGAGAGGAACAGGAAAGGGTGTGCCTATTCCTGAAGAGAATAGCAGACTCTCAAGAGAAGATTGGGATAGAATTTGCAGCCCTCAGTACCAATTCTATGAATGAACAAGGTCTCAGCTAATAAACCCCTCCCAATATACTAATATCACACTAATAAATCTCCATGAAGATGATTTAAGATATCCTCCAAAGAATTGAGAAGAACAATTCTATATATGTTCAGAGAGATTATTCATATCTTCAATAGAATGAAACCAAAGAACTAAAAGAAATATAACAAAAGGAGAACCAGGCTACAATCCACCCCTCTCCCCACACCCAGCAGCTAAGTAACAGGAGAAAGTTAAGAGAGACACCCATACATCACCCTGGGAAGGGGAAATAGAGATCTCCTGAGAAAATTGTGATCATATTGGGAGAGGGAGCAAGGGGAGGTGAGAAGAGAAAATGACAGAATGGGATGGGGAGCAACAGAGAGGAAGAACATAGAAGTGGATGTCCTGATAGAGGGAGACACTATGGAATTAGAGAGAAACCTGGAGCTAGGGAACACCCAAGAACCCACAAGATGAGCCCAACTAAAACCCCAAGCAATAGTGGAGAGGGTGCCTCAACTGGCCTTCCCTATTATCATATGAATGAGCATCCATTTACCTTTATAGAACCTTCATCCTGCAACTGATAGAGGCAGATGCAGAGATCCATCGCTAAACATAAGGCTGAGCTACTGGTCCAGTTGAAGAGAGGGTGAGAGATTGCATGAACAGAGGAATCAGGATCATGATGGGGAGACCCATGGAGTAGGCTGTCCCTTGCTTTTGAGAGCTCACAGACTCTGAAATAACAGCCGAGGAAACTTCATGAAATGGATCTGGACCCCCTGAATGTGGATGACTGTCGAAAGTCACGGGCAGTTTTTGGAGCCTCTTGTAATTGGACCAGAGTCTATCCTGTGTCCATGAACTGGCTTCTCTGAGCCCATATCTAGCAGGGAAACACCTTTCTCAGCCTTGATACTTGGGGGAGGGCCTTGGTTCTACCTCAACTGGATATGCCAGACCAAATTGACTCTCCTTGGGATTCCTTGCCCTCTCTGGGGATTGAAAAGGGTAGAGAGGGGCAGGTAGGGGAGGACAGGGAGAAGGGGCAGGAGGTGTAGCCGTGGTGGATATGGGAAACAAATCAAGTAAAAATACATGAGTAAATAAAAGAGAGAAAGGGGCAAGACAAATATAAATAAAAGAAATTAGACATCATGAAGAAGAAAGAAGAGCGACCATGAGAAGCTGAAGTCCAAAGGCATCTCTTGTATGAACTGATAGAATGCTACCAAAGACAAAGAGAACTTCTAGAACCATTCTCCAGAATAAATATGATAGGATGTAATTAAAATGCTTCCTTGCTTATAAAAAATGTATCAAGGAAAAGAAGGATGAATGATCTCATCCTTTAGAAGATGTTCCTTAAGATAGGGATGTTGGCAGCCTGCATTCTGCAACATATGAAATAAGACTACAGAAAATTTTGACTTCACAATGTAAATGTTTCTGTTGTGTCTGAATTGGGCTACTGTGTATTGTTAGGTAAAGAACCCACCTCGGTCTGCCTCATTTCATTTTCTAGGTCATTGCTTCTTTTTCTTCCTCTCCTTATATGATTCATCCTTCCTTTATAATTCTTTTGAAAACTTTGATCTTTTCCATCAAAGATGCACAGAATCTAACATGTCACAAAAAAACCAATGCTCATGATTAATTTTTTCTCAAAGCTAGAACTTTTGCATCTAGAAATATTTGTTTTTTATAACCCACTATTGTTTTATTTTCCTCAAATAATTGAGTTTTGTATTTATGACAGCTTGAAGGGAATTCTGTTATTGCCATTAGGAGGGACTCCTCTGTTTTTGTTTTTTTTTTGTCTCCCCCCCCCCATTTTTTGGATGAGATGCTGCTATGGGGTAATTTCTTTTCCTCTTCTGAGACAACAGAAACATATTTTTAAAATTTATTGCTTATCGAGTGTGTGTGGATTTAAGTGTAGATGTTCAAGGAGGCTAGAGGCTCCTAGATGCCCCTGGAGCTGGAGTCATAGCCGGTGTGAACTTCCCTACATAGGTGCTGTGAGCTGAACTCTGGTGTAAAAGCAGTGTAAGGGCCCCCCCCCCCTTTTCCTCTCTTTTGCTTGCTCTAGCAAATTTTTCTTACCCAAGAAGTAGAGTTAACAGCAGCACGTTGCAAGTAAACCTCCCTAAGACATATTAACAAGACAGTAAAGATTAACTCCGCTGATAAAGAAAAGACGGCAGTTAAGATGCTTGAGATAAGACAAAGGAATGTAGTCAGGTAACTTTCACAATATATGTCAACAGGGCAGAGGGGGAAGGGAGGGGAAGCACGAGATAAGACAAAGGAATGTAGTCAGGTAACTTTCACAGGGCAGAGGGGGGGAAGGGAGGGGAAGCAGTTACTTAGCTATGTGATCAGGCCCAGCCTGATCAGGGAAAGAATTCCAAAAAGAAGATAAAGAACAAAAGAACAAACAGCAGGCCTGGGGGCGGGTGATAACCAGGTTGTTTGGTCAGGCCGGATGGCAACCTGGGGGCCCTCACCCCTCACCCCTCAACGGGCGATTTCATTCAAACCAGCCAATGGAAACTTTGTAACTTCGCCTTTGCCTCTGTACGCACGTTTTTTTTTCCTAAACCCTATAAAAAGGCCCCGAACAAAGGGCTGCGCGCGCAAGCCTTCCCAAGAGACTTGGCCCGCAGATTTCTGTGTTCAATAAACCTCGTGCTGTTTGCATCTGATCTGTGACTCGGTCCTTCTTGGGTCCAGGGGGGTCTCATCCTGAGAAAAGGTCCGTTTCGGGGGTCCCCAGCCCCCGGGGATCTTTCATCTGGAGGCCCCAGCGAGATCGGAGACCCCCATGCCCAGGGACCACCGACTCACTGACAGGAGGTAAGCTGGCCAGCGCTTTGTTCGTTGTCTGTGGCTGTGTCTGGTGTCTGAATTTGTTTTCTGGGAATCTGGGTTGTCTGTGGCTGTGTCTGTAAATCTGCGCACGCGTTTGGTTTGGTTTGGGGTTCGGTCGGATCCATTTGTATTTGGCGGGGATCAGAAGGAGCTGACGGGCTCAGAACTTCTCCCCTGCAGCCCTGGAAGACGTTCCAGAGGCATTGGTAGTCCCGCCGGGCGGGACATTTAAACCCCGATGCAGCGGGGCATATAGAGCTCGCTTTTGGGGAGGCCCCTTTGGAGCTCAGTCCGTATCAGAGGGGCATGTGGTCTTGGTTGAAAAAGGGGAATCCGGACCCCCGAGTTCCCCATCTGAGTTTTTGCTTTCGGTTTTACGCCGAAGTCGCGCAGCGCAATTGTTTGTCCTGTGTCTAAGTCTAGTCTTTGTATCTGTACTACTAACCCTTCTCGGTTTTGAAACCATGGGACAGACGGTAACCACCCCCTTAAGTCTGACCCTAAGCCATTGGAACGATGTCCGGGACTGGGCCAACAACCAGTCAGTAGAAGTCAAGAAGAAGAAATGGGTCACCTTCTGTTCCTCCGAATGGCCCACCTTTAATGTAGGGTGGCCCCGTGATGGCACCTTTAACCTTGACATTATTTCTCAGGTAGAAGCCAAAGTTTTCAGCCTTGGACCCCATGGACACCCCGATCAAGTGCCCTACATCGTCACCTGGAGGGCTTTGGCCTCAGACCCCCCACCTTGGATCCAGCCCTTTGTTCCTCTTCCTAAACCCCGCTCTTTCCCAATCACCCCTAGTCCCTCCGCCCCGCTTCCCCCAGGAGAGCAATTGTCCCATCCCCACCCCACTCCTACTTCCTCTTCTCTTTACCCTGCCCTCACCCTGCTCCAGGACAAGTCCCCAAAACCCCCCAAGCCTGCTCCCATTTTGCCTCCAGACACAGGGTCCCCTCTTATCGACCTGTTAACAGAGGAGCCTCCTCCATACCCGGAGGCGGCAGTAAGAGAGCAAGAGCCTGTTCCTCCAGTGTCGCCCATTGCGGGGCGACTCAGGGATCGGCGCGAACAGCCACCGAGTCAAGCTTCCCAGGCCTTCCCTCTGAGGGAGGGTCCTAATGGCCGGCCACAGTACTGGCCATTCACCGCTTCTGACCTTTATAACTGGAAGCAGCATAACCCCCCCTTCTCTAAGGACCCCGTTGCCTTGACTAACTTGATTGAATCTATTCTAGTCACCCATCAACCCACATGGGATGATTGTCAACAGCTGTTGCAGACTCTGCTAACCTCGGAGGAAAAGCAGAGAGTCATCCTAGAAGCCCGAAAGAACGTACCGGGCGATGATGGGCGGCCAACCCAGCTGCCCAACGAGATTGATGCAGCTTTTCCCCTGACCCTCCCCAATTGGGATTTTGCCACACCTGCAGGTAAGGAGCACCTCCGTCTCTATCGCCAGTTGCTCATAGCGGGTCTCCGGGCTGCCGCGAGACGGCCCACTAATTTGGCTCAGGTTAAGCAAGTGATACAGGGAAAGGAAGAAACACCTTCTGCTTTCCTAGAGAGACTTAAAGAGGCTTATAGGATGTACACCCCTTATGACCCTGATGATGAAGGACAAGTAACTAGTGTATCAATGTCCTTCATCTGGCAGTCTAGCCCAGACATCAGGAGCAAGTTACAGAGATTAGAAGGGCTACAGGGATATACACTTTCAGATTTATTAAAAGAAGCAGAAAAGGTGTTCAATAAGAGAGAAACTCCAGAAGAGAAAGAAGAGAGAATGTGGCTAAGAATGAAAGAGGCTCAGGACGAGAGAGACAAGAAGCGGAGCAGGGAATTGACTAAGGTGTTGGCCACCGTAGTTACTCAGGGACAGAACAGAGAGGGAGTCAGATTTAGAGAACGGGAGCGAAAAGGGGCCAGACTGGACAAAGACCAGTGTGCCTATTGCAAGGAAAGAGGACACTGGGCACGAGAGTGCCCCAAGAATCCCAGAGGTCCCCCGAGACCTAAACCACTGACTTCCCTACTGACGTTAGAAGACTAGGGAGGTCAGGGCCAGGAGCCCCCCCCTGAGCCCAGGATAACCTTAAACGTCGGGGGGCAGCCGGTCACCTTCCTAGTGGACACCGGGGCCCAGCATTCAGTCCTAACCCAGACTCTAGGACCACTCAGCAACCGGACTGCCTGGGTGCAAGGAGCAACTGGAGGAAAGAATTATCGATGGACCACGGAACGCAAGGTCCAGCTGGCTACCGGTAAGGTGACTCATTCGTTCTTACATGTGCCAGATTGCCCCTACCCATTACTGGGAAGGGATCTCCTGACCAAGTTGAAGGCCCAGATCCACTTTGACTCGAAAGGGGCGACGGTAATAGGCCCCAACGGAGGACCCTTACAGGTCCTAACCCTTCATTTAGAAGAAGAATATAGACTATATGAGCCTGAGCTATCCCCAGAGGTCCAAATTGATATCTGGCTAAGAGAATTCCCAACGGCCTGGGCAGAGACTGGGGGCATGGGAATGGCTCGTCAGCAACCCCCCCTTCTAATTCAACTCAAGACAACAGCCACCCCTGTGTCGATAAAGCAGTACCCCATGTCTCATGAAGCCCACCAAGGCATAAGGCCCCATATTAAGAGACTTCTTGATCAAGGGATCCTAACTCCCTGCCGGTCTCCTTGGAATACACCTCTCTTGCCAGTAAAGAAACCAGGAACCGGAGACTACCGGCCGGTGCAAGATCTAAGAGAAGTTAACAAAAGAGTTGAGGACATACATCCCACCGTGCCCAATCCATATAATCTACTGAGCACTCTGCCACCTTCTCATGAATGGTATACGGTGTTAGATTTGAAAGATGCCTTTTTCTGTTTAAGACTACACCCAGAGAGTCAACCACTCTTTGCCTTTGAATGGAGGGACCCAGATTTTGGACTCTCGGGACAGCTAACTTGGACCCGGCTTCCCCAGGGCTTCAAGAACAGTCCTACTCTGTTTGACGAAGCGCTGCACAGAGACTTAGCTGATTTCCGAGTGCAGCATCCCTCCCTGGTACTTCTTCAATATGTTGACGATCTCCTCCTGGCTGCTAGCACCGAGGAAGACTGCCTGAGTGGTACCAAAGCTCTCTTGCAGACTCTGGGACAGCTAGGATACCGGGCCTCAGCCAAAAAGGCCCAGATATGCCAAAAACAAGTCACCTACTTGGGATATCAGCTGAGAGAAGGACAGAGATGGCTTACCGAGGCACGAAAGCAGGCTATCCTCCACATTCCTGCACCTACTACTCCGCGCCAGCTAAGGGAATTTTTGGGAACTGCTGGATTCTGCCGCCTATGGATCCCTGGGTTTGCAGAGATGGCAGCCCCCTTATACCCCCTCACTAAGCAAGGGGCTCGGTTCCACTGGGGCAAGGAACAGCAACAGGCCTTTTCCAACATCAAAAAGGCTTTACTAGAATCCCCAGCTCTGGGACTCCCAGACGTGACTAAGGCCTTCGAGCTGTTCATAGATGAAAAACAGGGCTATGCCAAGGGAGTGTTAACCCAAAGGCTAGGGCCTTGGAAGCGCCCGGTGGCCTATCTGTCGAAAAAATTAGACCCGGTGGCTGCCGGTTGGCCACCCTGTCTGCGGATGGTGGCAGCCATCGCCATCCTAGTCAAAGATGCGGGCAAGTTAACTTTGGGTCAACCACTGACCATTCTGGCCCCCCACGCGGTTGAGGCCTTGGTCAAGCAGCCCCCAGACAGGTGGCTCTCCAATGCTCGCATGACCCATTATCAGGCCATGCTTCTGGACACTGACCGTGTACAGTTCGGGCCTGTGGTGGCCCTCAACCCTGCCACCCTACTCCCCCTGCCCGGGGCAGTGGAAACTCATGACTGTCTCCAGATCCTGGCTGAAGTCCATGGCACCCGGAAAGATCTGACAGACCAGCCCCTCATGGATGCGGACTACACCTGGTATACAGATGGCAGTAGTTTCCTGCACAACGGAGAGCGGAGAGCAGAGAGCAGGAGCTGCGGTGACTAGTGAGACAGAGGTAATCTGGTCCGAGGCGCTATCCCCTGGGACGTCAGCTCAACGGGCAGAACTCATCGCCCTGACTCAGGCCCTACAAATGGCAGAAGGTAAGAAGCTGAACGTTTATACTGACAGCCGCTATGCCTTTGCTACGGCCCACGTACATGGTGAAATTTATCGGAGGAGAGGGCTCCTCACCTCCGATGGAAAAGAAATTAAAAATAAGACTGAAATACTGGCTCTGCTCAAAGCCCTATTCCTGCCCAGAAGACTGGGCATCATGCACTGCCCGGGCCACCAAAAAGATAATAGCCCGGTGGCAAGAGGAAACCAGCTGGCTGATCAAGCTGCCAGGAAAGCAGCCCTGAGGGGGAGGGAGACTGGGCCCATCCTCACCCTGGACGCACGGCCCCCACAAGGGAAAGAACCTATAGAATACAGCTCTGAGGACCAAGAACTACTAAAGAAAATGGGGGCTGTATGGGATCCAGAAAAGGGGGCATGGATCGCGGACAAAAAAATTGTTATGCCCACTTCATATACTCACCACATAGTTCACCTTTTGCACTCTCTGACCCATCTGAGCAAAAAGAAAATGAAAACCCTTCTAGATACTGAAAATCGGTCTTATATATTATTAAACCAAGACAAAGTGCTGCAACAAGTAGTTGAAAAATGCCCAGCCTGTGCACAGGTAAATACAAAGAAGACCTATGCTGCCTCCGGAGCGCGCGTTCGAGGACACCGCCCTGGCGTACATTGGGAAGTCGACTTCACGGAAGTAAAACCTGGACTCTATGGCTACAGGTATTTGTTAGTTTTTGTGGACACTTTTTCAGGATGGGTGGAAGCCTTCCCCACCAAGCACGAGACCTCAAGCGTGGTAACTAAAAAGTTACTCGAGGAGATCTTCCCCAGGTATGGGATGCCCCAGATGCTGGGCACTGATAATGGTCCAGCCTTCGTCTCCCAGGTAAGTCAGAAAGTGGCCAAGTTACTGGGGATTGATTGGAAACTACATTGTGCATATAGACCCCAAAGCTCAGGACAGGTAGAACGGATGAATAGAACAATCAAAGAAACTTTAACCAAATTAACGCTTGCAGCTGGCTCTAGGGACTGGGTCCTCCTCCTGCCCCTGGCCCTGTATAGGGCCAGGAACACCCCTGGGCCCCTAGGTTTGACCCCCTTTGAAATACTTTATGGGGCACCACCTCCTATTGTAAACTTCTTTGATCCTAATATTTCCTCTTTTGCTGACCGCGCTACCCTACAAGCCCACCTCCAGGCACTTCAGATTGTCCAAAAAGAGGTCTGGAGACCATTGGCTACAGCTTACCGAGAGCAGCTAAAAAATCCAACCGTGCCGCACCAGTTCCAGATTGGCGACTCTGTCTGGGTCCGCAGACATCAGACTAAAAGCCTCGAGCCCCGGTGGAAGGGACCCTACACCGTTCTCCTGACTACCCCGACAGCGCTAAAAGTCGACGGCATCGCAGCTTGGATCCACGCCTCCCACGTAAAACCGGCTTATCCAGAACCAGACGGCCCGGCAGAACCCAACTTCAAGAAATGGGAAGTCCAACGCACTCAAAATCCACTAAAGATAAGACTGGCGCGGTCCTAAGACTGACTATTCTTGCTCTGACTATATTAAGTTCCCAAGGGTCCCCCCACCAGATAAAACGACTCTCTTGGCAGATCCTGTCACAGACAGGAGAGGTAGTCTGGGAAACCTCCCAGCAACATATCCCCAACGCCTGGTGGCCCTCCCTCACCCCTGATTTTTGCCAACTAGCAGCGGGGCTTGATACCTGGGACATTCCAGATAAGAGCCACGATGCCCTAAATGTTAGCAACTTAGCTTGCCCAAAAATCCACCACTTGGGGTGTGCTTGTCCCAGTGTTCGCTGTGAATTAGCCAGTCATGATTTCTATGTTTGTCCCAAAGACGGGAGGAGTCGAGCACAGGCCCATAGGTGTGGA
This sequence comes from Phyllotis vaccarum, assembly GCA_033318265.1. Lineage (NCBI taxonomy): Eukaryota > Metazoa > Chordata > Mammalia > Rodentia > Cricetidae > Phyllotis > Phyllotis vaccarum. The sequence continues at coordinate 79,964,090 of JARWLC010000007.1, read as the reverse complement.
GGATATCAAGAATATTTTTGTGCCGCATGGGGTTGTGAAACCACTGGAGATGCCTATTGGAACCCTTCCTCATCATGGGACCTTATAACAGTTAAGCGCGGGTTCAAAAAAACATGGCAACACCAGGGTGGGGTCTTTCGCTCTGTTTGCCCTGCCAGGGACACCGGAGGGCCTATGGCAGCTGGATTATCATTACCGCTAAACATAAGCTTTACTGAACAGGGGAAAAAGTTTTCAGACTGGAGTTCTGGTCGCACTTGGGGTCTGCGGTGGCATCTAAGTGGTACAGATAGGGGAGTTACTTTCAAAATTAAATTAAAAATTCAAGACCCACGGACCCTCCCGGTGGGCCCTAACACAATACTCTCCGACCAGAGGGTGCCCAGCCCTCCCCAGTCGAGAGTCCCCAGACCGGCAGTTAGCGGTATTCCAGTCCCTACAACTCCCACAGCTATGCAAACCAGTGAGGCCCCAAAAATACCTGGGACAGGAGATAGGCTCATTAATCTGGTTAAAGGAGCCTACCAAGCTCTTAACCTCTCCAACCCTGAGAGGGCGAGCAATTGCTGGCTATGTCTTAACCCCAACCCTCCATACTATGAGGGCATAGCCCTTTCTGCTAATTATACTAACTCTACCACTCCCAGCACTGCGTGTCTCGCCCAAGGTCATAGCCTAACTCTCTCACAGGTCTCAGGATCAGGACTATGCATAGGCACTCCTCCTCAACATGTTCAAAGAACCCTTTGCAAGTCGACCCATAAAATATGGGCCAGCTCCTCTTATTTGATCCCCCCTAATGGGACTTATTGGGCGTGTAACACAGGTCTAACTCCTTGTGTGTTTGCTGCAGTCTTAAATCCAGCTACTGACTATTGTGTGCTAGTACAACTATGGCCTCGGATAACCTACCACACAGATGAACTGATCCTAGGTTACCATGAATGGAGTGATCTTCACCGGAAAAAACGTGAGCCCACCACCCTAATCACCCTAGCTATGCTGTTGGGAGTGGGGGGTATTGCAGCCGGAGTCGGTACTGGAGCAACTGCCCTGATCCGAACAGATCAATACTTGCTTTTACATAATGCTATGAATGAAGACCTTAGGGCCCTAGAACAATCCGTACGAGCCCTTAAAGAGTCCCTATCCTCTCTATCAGAGGTGGTGCTACAAAACAGGAGAGGCCTAGATTTACTATTTCTTAAAGAGGGTGGCCTTTGTGCCACTCTTAAAGAGGAATGCTGCTTCTTTTCTGACAAAACCGGATTAGTAACAGAAACCCTAGACAAACTAAAAGAAAGACTAGACAAGCGTAAAAGGGACTTTGAATCCCAACAGTTTTGGTATGAAAAAATCTGGAACCGTTCACCCTGGTTTACTACTTTGATATCCTCTTTAATAGGACCCTTAATACTATTGATATTAGTTCTGACTCTCGGGCCTTGGATCATTAACAGGTTGACCCAATTTATAAAAGACAGACTGTCACTTGTTCAAGCCATGGTATTAACCCAACAATACCATGCCCTAGAACAGCGAGATAATAGTTCCCCATAGAGTAAAAGGTTTTACTCGGGCTAAAAGAAAATGGGGGAATGTAAGGCCCCCCCCCCCTTTTCCTCTCTTTTGCTTGCTCTAGCAAATTTTTCTTACCCAAGAAGTAGAGTTAACAGCAGCACGTTGCAAGTAAACCTCCCTAAGACATATTAACAAGACAGTAAAGATTAACTCCGCTGATAAAGAAAAGACGGCAGTTAAGATGCTTGAGATAAGACAAAGGAATGTAGTCAGGTAACTTTCACAATATATGTCAACAGGGCAGAGGGGGAAGGGAGGGGAAGCACGAGATAAGACAAAGGAATGTAGTCAGGTAACTTTCACAGGGCAGAGGGGGGGAAGGGAGGGGAAGCAGTTACTTAGCTATGTGATCAGGCCCAGCCTGATCAGGGAAAGAATTCCAAAAAGAAGATAAAGAACAAAAGAACAAACAGCAGGCCTGGGGGCGGGTGATAACCAGGTTGTTTGGTCAGGCCGGATGGCAACCTGGGGGCCCTCACCCCTCACCCCTCAACGGGCGATTTCATTCAAACCAGCCAATGGAAACTTTGTAACTTCGCCTTTGCCTCTGTACGCACGTTTTTTTTTCCTAAACCCTATAAAAAGGCCCCGAACAAAGGGCTGCGCGCGCAAGCCTTCCCAAGAGACTTGGCCCGCAGATTTCTGTGTTCAATAAACCTCGTGCTGTTTGCATCTGATCTGTGACTCGGTCCTTCTTGGGTCCAGGGGGGTCTCATCCTGAGAAAAGGTCCGTTTCGGGGGTCCCCAGCCCCCGGGGATCTTTCAGCAGTACACGTTCTTAACTGCTCAGTTGGCTCTCCAGCCCTGAAAGATATAGTTTTGAAAGATAATAGTATACTATCAGCAAAGATTTGAGTTTGCCTGTCAAAACAAGGCCAGGCTACTAAATAGTGACTACGTAAGTGTGAAATAATGCCATTCATTTGTTCCTGAAAAGTATATATTACCTGTTCCTTTCAAAATACCTGCCAACTGATGGAGGAGGAGCTATAATTTACAGAACCACAAAATGTAGAGATAATGAAAATGCCACAAACAGAGGGAAGAAATGCAAGGGATGTCTTTGAGTCCACCAACACAGACTTTTCTTTCATGGGTAAATTAAGATTTCAGAAGTCCCAGACACATGTTAAGCTTCATGGTTTCCTGGTATTTACTTGTCACACATGCCTCCTAAAGTCTAGATCTATTATGACACAAGGTGGTAATTTAGAATGAATGTCTAGAAAGCAGAAATGGATATAGATTACTTCATAATAGCAGCTAAGAACACATTAATATTTTGCAGCATGTGGTACCTACTCAAAGTTGTCAGACTTTAGATAGAGGAAAATACCCTAAGCATTATATGCGGAACCAGCAGTAATCAGTACACCTATATGAACTGAAAAACTTTGTTTTAGTGTTTAATAAAAAAATATTTGAATGCCTGGAAGGCTGATGAGATCATGATAGATAGAAATGAACCTGGGTGTTCAAGTTTGGGCTTGTGTGTGAAAGCCAATTACAGACCAAAAAAAGAAAAAAAGATTCTCTATGACTTGACTTCATTCCAGGGGAAAAAAAATGGTGAAAAATTCGGTCACTTATTACTGTGTCATTTATTACATCTTTATATCTCAGTTAATAGTGTCTTTCTTTGTTGTAATAAATCCCCATCTGAGAAGTTTCATTGGGAAATAGAGAATATGTTTTATTGTGGAAGTTGTGAAAATGGGTGGTGTCAGATGTGGCTCCCAGAGAGCCAGGGGTAGGTGAATGACCTGGCAAGTGTCACCTAGGTGAGTAGTGAGCAACACAGATGCAGGGAAGCAGGGAGGTGGGGGGGGGCAGGGAGGCAGGGGAGCAGGGAGGCAGGGGGCAGGGGGGCAGGGGGCGGGGAGGCAGGGAGGCAGGGAAGCAGGGGGACAAGGAGGAAGGGAGGCAAGGTTGCAGGGGTGGGGGAGGGGGACAGGGAGGAAGGAAAACAGGGAGGCAGGGGGCAGGGGGAGGGAGGGGGAGACAAGAGCATAGGGAAGAGAGGGACAGGGAGGGGGAAGGGGACAGGGAGGAAGGGAATGGGGGGTTGGGAGGCTGGAAGGCAGGGGGCAAGGGGCGGGGGGGGGGGCAGGAGAGGCCGGGATGCTGGGGTGGGGGGTGCCGGGGTCAAGGGAGGCAGGAACTGGATTTTGGTATAGGTGGCAAGAGGACCAAGGGAATCAGCTACTGAGAATGTCAACAGTGCCAGTGCCTGTGTCCCAAGCAGCCAGGTGTGTGTGTGGGGGGGGGGGGGGGGGAAGAAGCGCTTTCCTGCCTGTGACTTGTGATCTGTTTGGCTGTTGGCTTTCTAGAGTGGCCTTTTGCAATCCTCTTTCTGTCTAAATTACTTGTTTCTGCTGTAACCGAGTCTTCCCAGTAATGCAATTCATGTTCAATTAAGTCCTGGTCTCACTCCCCAGTGTGTTTATACCCTCCTATTGCTGAGACCTCCTAGGGAAGGGGATATTCTGCTGAAAAGCCATAGACCAAGCTTCTTCACTCCTCAGCATTATTCTAAGTCTGGAATCAGAGTTCTTAAAAACAAAAGCTTGGACTCCAGCAGCCAAGATGAACAAGCTAGATTTGCTCATCTGTCCACAGCTAAAGAGACAAGCAATGAAGAAAGGCAAGGAGAGAGGTTTTCAATGTGACGTCATTGGCAAGAGTAAAAAGTAAGGTATTCAGGGACCTCCAGGTCTGAGGTATGGACACGAACTGTAGCTTTAAATAGAGGGAGAATTGGGGCAAGAGGCAAATCGGTACATAATTGAGCTGCTTGTGGCTAGCTTGGCTTCTATTTCAACTCTGCTCCTACAAGACCGTCTGAGGACGTCCTTGTTTGAGGAGACAAGGTGGGCCTCAGGAGATGATTGCTTCTGCAGCTGTGTATAGCTTTGCCCTCACCTAGGACACGGTCCCTCTTCTGCCATTTACTGTTCTGTAATTGGAGGTGACTCAAGAGAAAGGGTTAAGGACAATGCCATCTTTATGCCTTCAGCCAAAGCAAAAGTAGACAGGCAGACGTGAAGAGAGATGGTAGCCTTCCATTCTGCTTTTAGTTTCGTTCTGTGCCCACGTCAGAGGCCTGGGCACGAGTATTCATTCCACAAGGGAGGGGTCGTGGAAAACTGCAGATCTGACCGCAGTACTTAGAATATCAGATGCTCAACTTACTCAACATTTGGTATTGCTTCATTATGCTGCATGTCAAAAACCTTATTTATATTTTGCATTTTATCACTAATGTTTAAGTTAGCATATCAAATGAGCTGCATTTTAACACTTACAGTGTGCACAGCAGGATAACGTTCATATTGACTCCCTATGACTGTCTCTTGTCCACCTTTCCCTCTTCCCACTGATTTCCCTCATCCCTACAAAATAGCCTTTCCCTGTTTCGTTTCATAGATATAATGAATATAGACATATACATGACACAACACTATATGTGTATACAGCTACATAGTGCATATATTCAAATCTGGATTCTTCATATGAGAGAACCATGCAATGTCTGTCTCCGCCAACTACACCATATTTCTACTGTAAAGAATATCAGTCAAGACCAAAAAGTTACTCTCACTTTTAAGAAAAAGTTACATCAGCTAAAGCCAGGTGCAATTAAGAGCAAGGCACATCGTGCTTCAAAATGGCTCTAAATCCAGAGCAGCCTAAGACTATCATTAATGTGAAACTTTTGCAGCATTCAGGTGGCACATCAGCTCTGGTTGTGCGTGTCCTCTCAGGAGAATCTCAAAGGTGACTAGTACACAAGGGTACCCCAGTTGGAATAACCTTCATGCGTAACCAAAGCAACAGCACTGCATTTGTTTGACTAAGTTTCCTGCATGCAATATGTGGAAGCTCATTGGTGGGCGGCCGCCCCCCGTGCTGCATACCTACCCTTTGCTTTTCTTATCTGTAACTTTTACAGAGGTCATGCTGTTATTGCTGAGACATGAGAAGAAGCCATGGTAAATTCATTACTCTCCAACATGACCCCTCTACTGATGCCTGGTGACTAAAATAAATAAACCTCCTTTTTTTTTTTTTTTTTTTTCCCTCCTAAGCAGCTCCTAAAATGGGCTTGAGAAGCTCATAATTTAGGCAGCCTTTCTGACCACAGTCAGGTCTTCCTTAGGCTAATAATTATCTCCCATAGGTAATTTTTTTAGGTTACTGATCATTTGTCTCCCTAATCTCTGTATGTGTTCCTGCAGCTAACAGCTAACAGCAGATCCCAATACCCGCTGTAATTTTCTAACGAGCAGAATTCCAATTCCCCATTAAGAAATCTTGCTTTAAAGTGTAATTAAAGATCATCTAAGAAAAACAAGGCCAATTTTGAAGAACCCATAAGCAATTTTTTCCCTTTGCCTGGAGGAAGGGTGTTTAAAAGGAATTAAAAATCACTTTAGAAAATTATAAACAGATTTAATGCAACGATTTTGATCAACACTCTTGTTATCAAGTAACATAGCAAAAAGTTAAGGTAATTTTAAAAGGAATAGACCAAATAAAAATCATCTTATATTCAACAGGCATGTCAACCAAGCAATTATGAATTCTGTTTATAACTACAGCACTTACTCTTTGAAAAGGGCATTGAAAGCAGAACTTGGTTTGTGCGCTCCTATTAAATTACCATTGATTTTCTTTTACTGCCAAGCTAAAGAAATACCAACATTAAGGAGTTTTTTTAAACCCTACTTAAAGTATGAACACCTACACAGAGTTTATAGTCCACTGGTTGGTTATTTATCTTACTATTCACTATGACCTCCCTCCTGGCCCTGACACTGTTCCCCACCCTTCAAAACAACAACAAACCTAACCACCACCAACAAAAGAAAACCAAAACAAACAAACAAACAAAACACCAAATTTACAAAAGCCCTCAGCATTGAAGTTTAGTATCTGGTTACATAGGAAATTACAAGTATTTGAGAAGCTGTTAGAAAGCAGTACTGTAATTTTAAGTAGAATACACACACATACCCACTGAAATCCATTGTTTCAAATGCTGCATTTGAAAGGCTCCCTTTAAGGTACACGGTGGCTTGTACCAAAATTATTTCCTCAATGGTTTTTATGTTGGTAAGTATTTAAGGATGTCTGGAGGCAAAAGGACATATGTGTTAGGGAACACTATGTGTTTTACGTTAAATAAGCCAAGTGTAGGTTTCCTGGATTAGAAAATCAGTTCAAATGAGAAATAAGAATATCCAAGCCTCGGAATACAAAGAGTCCAAAGCCTGTGGCAAAATATGACACAATGCCAGAGGAGGGGCTAATGACCTCCTGGAAGTCCACATAAGGGACTGGTGTGGGTGGTGGCTGATGGCGAGGTCTCTGCGCAGGCTTTACTGCAAATGTGACAGCACTGTGTTGAATTCGCCTTGCTGCTGACAGTCTGATTTTTTTCAGATTATGTGAATTTAAAATTGAGCGAAATAAGGGCAGCCATTAGATTTGTGTCAAAAGGCTTTCCTGTAATAGAAATGTACTAGCCATCTTGAAATTTAATCATAATCCTTCAAATCTCCCTAAGCCCCTAGAAACAATTTCTTTTAAAGTATAGTTTAATTTTAAATGAATTCTCCCTATTCTGTATTTCCCTTATATACTTATCTTAAGATATGTTGAATATATTGAGAGTTTCTTTTCTAAATAAAAACAAGCGAATTAAAGAGTAACAACACATTATATGGTTAACATAACCTAAAGGCCTCTTATTTCTGAAAGAGTTCATTTTCAGAGGCTCTGAGATTCCAAGAATACCGGCTCATGGAAATTACTAACCTGTGTTCCAAATTCTTGCTTGAATCAGGAAACTAGCTCTTCTGATGTGATACAACACAAAAGGAGTGGAATTACATGTTTTTGTACCTTTATCATGCAGATGTATCATACTAACCGCTTTCCAAGCTGTTAACATATTCAGCCTCCACAGAGGCCCATACATATTTCCATTTCACAGAAGGGGAGGTGTAGACTTATAGAAGCAGCTTAGAGTCCCTTTAGTTCACCTCCAAATCTCTAGATTTGCCCATTAAATAGCAAGAGTATCAGAGACCCACAACTTTCCAATATTTAAAAATCTTTCCTCAGGTAGCTGCAAAAATCACTAGTGTGATAAATGGCCTCTAGAAATTGTTCAATTGCATGTTGAAAGAAAGTGAAGGAAGAGGATGAAGCATGCCGGTACCCACAGAATACATCTATCCAGTGATTATATTGTTTGTAAAATCCAGAGGATGTATTGTTGTCAAGACCTACTATCTTCAGACACAATATTAGCTAAGGACAAATGTCATGGCTTTAAATATTGGATGTAAATCCACATGACAAATAACCTTCCTGATAATTCTGAGCATTAGAGGCTGAACTTGTAAGGCATGATTGGATCAAACATTGACATGATCCTATGAAACCACTGAAGGTGAGTCCAGCTGTCAGGAAGACAGGGGTCAGCTAGCTCTGCCATCCTTTGGTGGCTGGCTTGTTCTGTTAGTAATAGTTTCAAGCCAATTCCTGTATAAGAATTTTGTCAACTACCTTGCTGTCTCACAAGCAGATTTCTAAGATATATTATTTTAAAGAAGATAATGTTCATGAATATACTTGACACATTGAAAGCAACACATTTTAAGATCAACATGGGGGTCTGAGTGTCCCCTAGGGCTTCCATCCATCCCTTCTATAATGTAATGCCAATTTCTGTCATGTGATTAACACTTCATCGTGAATGCTCCAGTGAGGACAAAAATGCCAACTGGTAGTTTAATTAGTGAGGTTTGACTTCAATATTTTTTTCTGATTTTTTAAAAAATAAATATCCTAGTGCCTGACCTGGCTTATGTCTGCAGTGTCAGCCTCTGCTCCCCGAAAGATGGTCAGGGCTCTGCAAAGAGTCAAATATTCCCAAACACGGTCTTCCTAACTGATCCTTAACAAACCTGTCAAGACACATTTGTCTAACTTCTCAGGATAGAAGAAGGAGAGAAGACAGCCTTAAGACATGGGGGAAAAGTCTCATGCAAAGAAGTCTAATGCTGCCACTCACTGCCACCTCATCCCTTATCTCAAGATTTTAGAGACAGTTGAATGAGCTGAGTCACACTGGACAAATGTTAATCTGAAGAGTCATGTGGGAGGCACTAGGTCTCGCTTGAATTACTATAAACTATTTGATATTTTAAAATATCTTAGTGGAAAATCTCTCACAGAAAATTGTTATCCCATGTTGTAGGAAACATACTCTCTTTCCACTGGCAAAAACTGATTGTAACATAATCATACCATTGAAAGACTTAAACCTGAGCCCCAACACTTCAATTTATTGAACATTAATAAAAGACAAATTTAAACAATAATAACATGATTTTTTTCATTTCAGTCTAACATTCTTTTTAAATTTTTTATTAGTTCTTTGAGAATTTCATGTAATGCCTTTTGGTTATAGTCAACCCCAGCCTCACACATTCCTCTTTTCAGAGTCATTCCAGCTTCCTCGTCTACCAACTCCATGTTCTTTTTTTTTTTTCCTCCACCAGTCAGAGACCTGTTTGTGCTATTCAAATTTTCTTTCCTTGCAGAGTGGTGGCCTTACCAAGGGTGATGATCCTGGGGCAAGCTAACGCTGTTCCCCAGTAGCTAACAATTGCGAATACAGCTGGGGTGGGACTTTATGTCCCTCTCCAGTCCAGGCAGGGGTTGGCCATGCTTTCAGCTTGCCCAGGTTTCTGCTGCACCAACCACTTCGAGTTCATAAATAGGATACATATTTTTAAGTGAACTACAGCTGCAAATCACACTTGTTGTTGTCATTGGTAGAAGCTGGAATAGGTTAGTGGTCCCACGATTAGCATCCCATCATGCTGGAATGTGTACTCAGAAGTTTCTGGCCTGGCTTAGGTCTAAGGTCCAGACCTGCCTCAGCTTCTTTGTCCCAAATAATCATACAAAGGCTAATATTAATTACAAGTGGATTGGTCTATGGCTCAGGCTCATTACTTGCTGACTCTTATATTTTAAGTTAACCCATATTCTTATTTATGTTTTGTCACATGACTTGGCACCTTTTTACTCAGTGTAGCAGTCTCAAGGCTTTCTCTGCATCTTGCTGTATCTCCTCTCTGCTCTTCAGATCCCAGAATTCTCCTAGTCTGCTTTCCCCACCTCTACTTCCTGTCCAGCTACTTGACCAATGAGCATTTTATTAAAGCAGCAGGAGTGACAAATATTTATATGGTACTAGAGCATAGTCCCACAGCACTGAAGCTTGTTAAAAATTGTTAAAATACAAATTTGATCTCCGCCCTAGATCTTTGGAACTAGAAATTCCAGAATAGAGTTTTAGTGAATGTCTCAAGTGATTTTATTACATGCCAAAATTTGAGAATTGCTAACAGATTGGCCTATTTACTATAGCAAAAGTGTGTTTGAGTTTTTTAATAGTATGAACCAGAGTCATTTAACTTCCCTATGTTTTTTTGTGTGTACATTATAATGTTAGAATATAGATAATAAAATACTGATTGTTAAAATTTGGTTTGATTTTGTTTAGTAGTTTCCATGTTGAAAATAAACATTTGCCTATAATTAAAGAATATTGTAAGCTCAAGATGGTTTTCATTCACAATTTATGGGATGCTGAGGATGGAGCTCAGGATTTTGCACATACAAAGTACAAATTCTGCCACTGAGCTATTTCTACAACCCTTCAAGATACACATTCAGTTAAAGTTGTTTCATAATTTACAAATTCCAATGCAATTTAGTACAACAATTGAACTCTATATTTGCTTACTATCTGCCCCATTCTCTTGGAATATATGTATGATTGTCTTCTGGTGGTATTTTAAGTAAAGTAACAAAAAGTTCCCACTTAATTTTATCAAAATTTCATTTAATATTTTTTGCTAATTTTTTTCATTTTATTACCATTTTATCTCCAATGAGTTTATCTCATGGAATATTCTGTCTTTTTTTTTAATTGACTAATATAATTGGTTCAAGTAGCTATATTTGTCCTTGGTTTTGAATTATGCCTAGTCTATTAAGATATTCACGCTTACAAAGACAAATCTGTAACTGACAAAAATGGCCCATGGGAAAGAGCAGTAGTAGCTGATGAAATCACACTTGTCCATAGTCTAAAGGAGTATACATTATTCAACTGTAGTTGCTCTGTCTAGCCAAATAACTCCAGTTTAAAATTTACTATTTATTCCCCTGGGAGAAAAAAAAAAGACTTTTTAATAAATAAAAAAATTACTATTTAAACTTAAAAGTACACATTAACAGGTAACATTGAAACATAAAAACACATAGAGCTTCATCTCCTATGTGAAGCAACTTCCTGTAGTATAGCTACCTTCCCTTCAAGCCTCGCTGTTAATGAAGTGACTGCTCTCTTGTTCTACACTTGGATTCCGATTTGGGCAAAGACTTCAACCCACTTAAGTGATACTACTTAGAAAATAGGGGGGATTTCAAGGCTTAGAGGACCCATCAGTATTAAACCTGACAGATGAAATGTTGTAATGCACTTGCAAAATTTGATGAAAGCAGAAAGGAACATTTTCAGATAATAAAGTATGGACCAATTCCAGACAACCAGCTGAACTTGATTCTTTTAAAATGATTTACATTATCCAATTGTACTCTAAAATTTTTTCTTTTCTGTCTTGCTCCACATCATACAAATATACATACATATGCAATTGACATATATAATTTATGTTTTTGTCCATTTTGATTGATTATTAAATTAGGCCCAATACTCTCTGAACATGTCTTCTGTGTAAAAATGATATTGTTTATTACAATTAATGATAAACCTTTCAGTAAATAACCAGTATAACAAATGATCAAAATGGAATGTTTAATACGACACATGATTTTACTTTTGAGAGATTTTACATGCATAAAATTCCTCAAGATTTTGGCCTCCATTGAGGACAATCTGCTTTCAACAAGAGACTAATTTGAATCCATTCTTTTCCCTTTCAGGTCAAAATTCTTGTGTAAGCCTCAGGGGCATTTAAGACATGAGAAAATAGAAGAAATCTAATCACTTGTTTGTAGACAAAAGGCTTATGTACTTTTTCTTATTTGATTAGTCTCTTTTGTATAAGAGTTAAATGTTCTTATTTCTCCTTCCAAGAAAAAAAAAAGTTATAAGTCTAATTCTGAACAAGCTTTTGGGCAGTCAGAGCCACACGTCTAAGTGGAGTGGAATGCCTTCATCAGTTGCAAAGGCTGTCTAATTGCCCTGGCAATACCGCAAGACACGCAGTCCTCAGCTGTGGATAGAGAGAAAGGTTAACATATCTTTTTAAGTTAATCAAGACTCAATATGAACTAACTTGATTCTTTACCCCCAATTTAATGCCCCCATTTTTTACCACTGACCTGAAAACATTTGATTTCATAGATGTCAACGTAGACAAAAAAAACTCAAAGTACTTAAGAATAGGTTTGTATTGCTCTGGGAAGCTTCTCAGCTGTTAAGCTGATTGACAAAGCTCACATGCCCATGCTTTAACACTCAAAGCTTTATACTTATGCAATTAAGACATCTTAAAGTGTTATAATAGGATGATTTCATTTATTTTCTTAACATATAATAAGTTTTGAATTTTAGTTATTTTTCTAAAATTTATTTTTTAATGTAAAAGCCTCACATGTTTGTAAGTCTTCTAAAATTTTACATGTGGCCATAAAATTACTCAGTTGTACATTTTTCAGCCTAATACAAGATGTAGAAATAAATGATATTGTTAAAAACACATGAATTTGAAAGTGCTTAATTGAGTTGAAAAGGCTTAATTTAAAGCTGGTAAATAACAAATAAACCGATACTTTGAATGGGATTGAAAAATAGATTTTAAAGATAAACAAGCTGCCTCTTATTTTAGGAACAGAGTGCCCCACTTACATCTAACCCACATAGCACATCCCTTTCATTATTTACAAAGAGAGTTATGTGAACTGAGAAATAAGTGCTCAGTTACTTTTGAGCGCTATAAAGAGTGCCCAGGGACATCAGGACTGGAAGGCAGTAAAGCCACAGTGTACACTGGATAAAAGAAATCACAAGCCCTAAGTGATCCAGCCCAGAATGGAGGAAATTTGACAACAACTCATCACACCTTGGACATTTAGTTCAGTTTCTTGATTCTTTATCTGAATAAGATTCCTTAGGCTTGTGGTTTTTTTTTTTAATAAGTCAGAACTAAATTCTCAGTTTAACTTGGAAGATACCAATAATTCATACTTTAAAAAGCACCCAGTAACTTATTTTTCTGTACAAACATCTTTATTTCCTGCTTCTTTCTCTTCACAGAGAAACGGTCACTCTCCAGGATCCCAGTATATAAAGTAACAGAAATTCATTGAACAATGTAGTGTGGACGCTCCCCACTCTGCTGGCAGCTGCCCCTCTAATCACTGTCCGTTAAGTCTGCATTTGATCACTAATGCACTAAAGCATTGCTAATGACATGGAGCTATGACATGATAAGACCAGTCACATAATGAATGACTCCACAAAAGCAAAGTGGCAAGAGTGATTATAGAATCACATGGACCGTTGGGCTTGAATTGCCATGGACAGCCCATTTCATGTTCAGCTAAAACAACTCAGAGATAACCTTCTGTTCTGGAGACTGGGAGGTTGGATCACACGAGGTCTTCAACTGACACATGCTTCTGTTTCTAGAACTAATTGTCTGTAACAAACATCTTCAAACTCATTTCCAAGAGCAGTTAAACACTTTCCCACATTTAGCTTGTATTCCGACTATACCACAAACCATGTGAATATTAGAATAATTAGTTTTAAAATATTTTAATACTCTTGTATCAGTTTTTTTAATATCACTTGGCATTAGCAACTTCCCATGCATGTTCATAAAACTTCTCAGGAAGTTTTAACTTCTGCATGATAAATAATGAGAGAAATTACAAGAATTGAGTTAAGTTGTAGTATGCCTGACTGAAACCAAGAAAAAGATGTTTAACAAGCTGAATAAAGATGCTACTAAAATTTGCATATAAATAGTTTTTAAATTGATGTTATTTTAAAAATTACATGAACAGTTGAATAAAAATATTTCTTATGGTTCTATTAGGCTTGATTATGGAAATTGGAAATTATTTTTTTTTATTTTAATACAAAAAGGACAGCTTCTTCTACGTGACAACACCAGTTGCTCCATCATGAAACTGAGCCACTAACGCCGACCCCAGACGCTGTCATTTTCGTCCAGATGGATACTTTTCTCCACAGCTTGCTAATAGACAATGTGGAAGTGATGGTAAAGCTGGGGATCTGGGCATCTATATCAACACACTCAGTGATGAGAGAAGGGAAAAACTGAAATAACCACAAATTCTAAATAGACTTACTGACCTGATAAACTTTATGGCAAAGACAATACTTCAAAGCATCCATAAACAGTAACCATTTGCTTGAGTTCTGGGTCCAAAATAGCACCGGCTGTAATCTTAGCAAATCGAGCCTGAGAAAACCAAAGTCAGAAACACATGAAATTCCAGTTATGGCTCAGGATTGAAAAGCAGTTAATGTTTTCTTGATAAGTTGAAGTTAGTAGTAAATACAAATGAGACATTGTAATTAGAACAAAAATTTATAACACACACACAAGGGAAGTAGCAAGGGAAGTGAGGGAGGAGCAAAGAATGCCTGAGGTCCCCAGAAATCCTGAGATAGGAAACGAGATGTGTATGGAGCATATTCATTACCTAGGAAAGAATATTAGCCACAGAATTCTGCTTTAAGCTCTTGCCAGGAAGAAAGTATTATGCTTTTTCTCATTTTACTTCATGTCGCTAGAAAACCAAAGGCAAATTTAGAGACAGAGTTGCAAACTGATGAAACCTTGTAATGTGTGTGTTCAAGATACTTTACTATTTCTTTAGTTTATAAAAGCTGTATCCAACTACTATTATATGTGTGGATGTATGTGTACATCTGTGCACCACATGTATGCAGTGCTATGGAGGCCAGAAGAGGGTGTCAGAGTCCTTAGCACTAGAGTTACAGATGACCGTGAGCCTCTATGTGGGTGCTGAGAGCCCCACCTGTCCCCTCTAGGTGAGCTGTCAAGGCTCTTAATTGCTGAGCCATCTCTCCAGCCTACATCTGACTGTTCCATTCCCACAGGAAAACACAGTAGCGATTTTACCAGACTCCAGTTTGGGGATGCAATAAGATTTTATTGGGGTTACTTACAGGAGAACAGGTGAGAGGTTATGTACAAGAACAGAGAACTCAAGAGCAACCCCATCATGGGAAAGCTCACTCCAACACAAGAGATGGATGACTCAGAAATGAAGCATCTCTAGAGACTCTGCACTCTGCTCAGCAGGTCAGTCATGTCCTCCAGCAGTTGTTCATGGCTTCTGTAGCTTTGCAAAGGGGCCCTTGTGGGTCTTGTAAGTGTTAGTTTTCTCAGACAAGTAAAGTTTGTTTATTCCTTCAGTCTCCAGAGGCTCCTGCAGGAAATGTTCCAGTTCAGAGGAACTTGCCATACATCAATCAGTTGCTCACGGAGTTATATACAGTTATCATTAATGTATATTTTGACTAAAACTGTCTTTGCTTCTTCCTATCATAAAAGACATATCAATACCAACTAAATATTCTGTTACATCCCATTTTTTAAAAAATTTAAGCCATTTATTTTTTATAATTTTGATTATTATTGAAGAGCTTCTGGCATATTTCAATGCCATTGATTCAGTGAAACAGTTAACTAGAATGTAGGCAAAGCCACGTCATGGCATAGCATATTATAGCAGGAGAAAACTTGGCTCTCTGGGTTTTTTCACACGTAGAATAAACTGAATTTTGCATGTATTTTGTGAAGTTTCTGCGCAGGAAGTGTTTTCTTGAGCTTAAGGTGCAATTTGTAGACGTAGGGAAACTGAATCATTTGAACATTTATGACTTTGTTAAATGGTAAATATTAACCAATTCTCATCATTCAAAGTCAATGCATTATTGTTATCCTTCTGGCATTTCTAATTAAGTAGTAAACATTATAAATATACCTTTAATCTCAAGCCATACTTCAGTTAGAAAGAAGCCAGAAGCTAAAATTCTGAACACACACACACACACACACACACACACACACACACACACACTAAATTTCAAAGTGTTCCATGTTAAAAATTTAAAAACCCGATTATAAGATAACTGACAAGTTGGAAGTTAACAATGGCTTTGCCTGAACAAAAAACATTTAAACATTAATGATGGTAGAAAACTAATTAGTAAAATTTAATTGGACGTGTGCAAAATGATGTAATGAGAAGAGTTCAAGCATATTTAATTTTTAATACAAACTCGAAGTAAAAAAAAAAAAAAACGACAAAAAAGCAGCTAAAGCTAATGATGTAAACCATTGTAAAAGGTGTGAGTGACACATTTCAAAGACTACTGTATTAACCCTCAGAATGAGTTCGTGCTGCAAACAGAGATACATGCTCTCACGGACATTAGATGCAATTAAACTGCTTAAGGACAAAAATTTGACATGGAACAGCAGAAAAAATTATATGGAAAAGTGATCCCTGAGAATATAGCTTGAAAATGAGTTGAATTTTATTACATGCAGATAAGCATCCCTGAAAAGCCAGAAAAACCTAGAGAGCGGCTGTCTAAAGGAGATCTGAACCTGATAGCATGGCAAAGTGATACACGAGTCAAAAGGGGC
The DNA here is from genome assembly GCA_033318265.1 of Phyllotis vaccarum. Lineage (NCBI taxonomy): Eukaryota > Metazoa > Chordata > Mammalia > Rodentia > Cricetidae > Phyllotis > Phyllotis vaccarum. The sequence continues at coordinate 79,947,738 of JARWLC010000007.1, read as the reverse complement.
CCTACCATTCAGAGCATATAAGTTACAGAGAAGCTGATCGCTTCTCTCTGTACACATGATATAGAAACCACACCCAGAGCTTGGAGCTTGAAGGCCCTCTGGAGGACACAGCCCAATACCACCGGGTCACTGGAGAAAACTTAAATCTGAGGCCTGAATCCTAGAACTGGAAAGTAGCCTGTGCAACACAGCAAGATCTGGCCTAAACAAGCAAACAGCAAAAAAATAACTAAAAGGGAAGAAGGGAATGTGAACATGATGAAGAGGTAAGAGTTCTGGGCCAGCTCATCCCCTGGAACTGTTTGCACCTTAGATCATGTTTATCAGAGCGCCAACGGCTCTAAGTTCTCTGCTGAAAGGGCCGTGGAAAGGGCTCTGTTAGTCACTGCTCCTCAAGCCTGAGAGCCTGGTTTCGGATCTACAGCCTTGGAAGTGGCCCAATGGAGTCAGTAGATCCCGGGACCTTCTGACCAGCTGGTCTAATAAGTTGCTGATGTTTTCTTCAGTGAGATACACTATCTCGAACTGATCAAGGAAGACCTTGTATGTTGACCTTTAGCCTACACACACACACACACACACACACACACACACACACACACACACACATACACATATACACACACATACACACACACATACACATATACACACACACACATACACACACATACACACACACATACACACACATACACACACATACACATACACACATACACACACATACACACACACATACACACACACACATACACACACATACATACACACACATACACACACATACACACACATACACACACACACACATACACACACACACACTTATAAGCAACATACATACAAATGTAACAAATGATGGTAAAGCCATTAACAATAAAGAAAGGGCAGTTCACAAGACTTATTTATTGTTGATTGGTGTATACCTTGCTTGTAAAATAAGGTTGTTTCACACACTTTTGTTTCCATCATACCAAACACAGAGAACAAGAAACTAGTATTTTTATTTTTTTAAATAGGGATATGACTAGTGCCTGAGAGATGGCTCAGCACTGGTGGTTTTTGCAGAGGGCTCGAATTAAGTTCCTAGCACTCCTGTGGTCACAATTGTCTGTTAATTCCAGTCCTTGGGAATCTGGTGCCCTCTTCTGGCCACTGCAGACACCAGTCATCTACACTGTGTATGCATGCCTGCAGGCTATATACAACAAATTGTCTATATACAATAAAAATAAATCTTAATATGCTTAAGTATGTACTTAAAATAGTACTTAAATATAAAGTATTATCAACAACTTTTTTTGTTTGTAGCAAAAACACTTGTGAGAACAAGAAAAAAAAATTGTGGATGTGTCTCTACTCTGAAAACCGTGCATGGGGAAGTTGGCTGCACCCAGGACATAGTTTGGAGCTAAAGTCCAAGAGACCTCAGTTGGGTGTCCACTACAGCTCCACAGGCACAAGGGCAGCATGAAGAACACTTCTTAATGGTCTCCGTGGTGTTCTCCTGGGATGGAGTGCCCGTTTGCTTCATAGGTGAAAAGATTCTGACTTTCTGGATTCTGAATCAAATATAGACCCTGAGTGAAGATTTGTGGTTTTTGTGGTCATGGCTTTTAAACAAAGAAGTGACCCTCGTGGGTTTCCAGTATCTGCCTTCTTTTCATCTCCTGAATGAGAAAACTCAGATGAGAGAATCAATCATAGGCTAGCTCACCAGATTCCACAAAGACCCCCATCCTCCCCCCTCCCCCCCATGCATGAACCAATACACTAAGATTGGACAATATGTAAGGAAGGGTAAAGAAATAGGAAATTGTTGAAGTTGTTTAGAAACATTCTTGTGTCTGAAAGATTTTTTTTAGTGTCCACATATAACCAAGGTCATAATAGTTTTAAATTTTTATCTTCTGAAAGTCTCAGAAATTGAGTACCTAATTTCTCACATGACACTGCCTTAAAGTAACTGTAGTTGTCAGTTTGAGCATAAAAAATATTGCTCAGAGTTTTTATGCTACTGTAGAGGAAAACATGATTGTTCCTAAACATCTGACAGTTCTTCACCTTTGAAAACTCACTTCACAAATCTTGAAATTTGGATCAGTTGGTCTGTGCTGGAACATTAAACAGACCAATAAGTAGCGATATATATTGGGTTGACTGTAGTCCTGAGATCCTGAATATGTGGTTATTTTTTATGGAACACACAAGCCTTGTTAAGGTCTACAATTGCACACTATTGTGTTCAAGTAACAGCCAGATGCTTTAGTTTTATCAACCCAGTGGCTTTCTGGATGAACACTTTCAGATTGACCAGTCTGATGGAGTTTGGAGCTTTGGTGAGATACACTGAATACTGCATCTGTCACTTTATAAGATCACTACATATTTATTCATTTCCTCCTTCCTTTAAAAAAGTTCTCAAATAGAAATACAGCAGCCCCATGAGGCTGTGAGAGCCTTCTATGCGTAAATGGTAGTGGCAGACAGAAAAACAAGATACTGTGTTTACCATTGGTGATTTTCAAATTGTTGTGTCTTCCAGAGGTTAAATTACTACAGTAAATGTCATTTTGGAAAAAAAAATGTTTCCTTTGGTTTCCAAAGGCATCAAATTTAAAATGTTAGTTTTATGGAATTTCAACATAACCCACATTTTGGGGCTGGGAGGGACATCACAAAGGGCTTTCATGTATTGTTATCTTGCAAGCCTGCAATGTTAACTGACCACCGGCGTTGTTGTCTGGGGAGATAATATGTTCCAGCTGCCCTGCTCTTGCCTCCTAGTTTCTCTGAGATGAACCACCACTTGCTTTACAATGTAACTGAGCAGTCAAATCAGCACTGACCCTGTTGCCAGACAAGCAAGAATGCACGTATTTATGTCAGAGTCCCTATATTAATTAGAAACCAAATTCTGCTCTTCAAGATGGTTGCCATCCAAATGGGTGGATCTGGAGAGTATCATCCTGAGTTAGGTAACACAGGCCCAGAAAGATAGACATGGTATATTCTCACTCATAAGTGGATTTTAGATACAAAGCAAAGAATATTCAGCCTGCAACCCACAACCCCAGAACAGCTTGGTAACAGAAGGAACTTAAGAAAGACATCCAGGGATCCCATTGGTAAGGGGAAATAGAGAAGATGTCCTGAATAAATTGGGATCATAACGGGGATTGAGCAAGGGGAGGTGGGAACAAATCATGAGAGATGGAACCAGTTGAGTGAGAGGAGCAACAGAGAGAGAGAACAAAGATAGAGGGAGCCACCTGGGGTTAGAAAGAAACCTGGTGCTAAGGAAACCTCCAAGATCCCACAAGGTGTCCCTGGCTAGGACTCCAAGCAGTAGTGGAGAGGGTGCCTAAACAGGACTTCCCTATAGTCAAATGAATGACCATCCTAATTGTCATTATAGAACCTCCATCCAGCAATGGATAGAGATTCATAGCTAAGCACCAGGTCGAGCTCTGGTCCAGTTGAAGAGAGGGTGGGGGGAGAGTATATGAACAAAGGGACCCAGATCATGAGAAGGAGAACCATAGAGATGGCATCGGGAGCTCACTGACTCAGACACAATCACTGAGGAACTTTCATGGAAAGGAACTAAACCCTCCAAAGGTAGATGACTGTCGAATGGCGTGGGCGATTTGTGGAGCCTCTTGCAGTAGGATCAGACTATGTTCCTGTGCATGAACTGACATCTCAGAGCTCATTCCCTAACCCAGCCTTAATACTGGAATGAGGGACTTGGACCTACTTCAACTGGATGTGCCAGACTGAACTGACCCACCGTGGACTCCTTGCCCTCACTGTGGAATGGATGGGGGATGGGGTGGAGGAGGCTGCGGAGGGAGGACTGGGAGGAGGGAAGGGAAAGGGAGCAGAGGTAGATATGGGGGGAAAAAGCCTTTTTAAATAAAAGATGGGTGCCATCAAAGCCTGGAGAACAATACTAGCTACCAGAAAAACTGCAGAGGGGTAAAAGTCCTTTTAGAAGCTCATTGCATTGTTAATTACCCAAGCTAAGTCAATTATTTACTATCAATGCAAAAAATGGAACAAATAGCCAAATCTACCAAAGACATGTATGTGGAATAGGAGAGAGACAGTAACTCATTAAATCCCCACACAGCATTGGTGATTTCCACGTGTGACCACAAGGACAGACCTCTCAATACTTCATGTTGGTTTTTAAATATATCTTCATAAGGCTTTCACAGATTTAATAAAACCTCCATCAGATTGTGACATTGTTTCAACCCCAAACAGTCAAGCTTTAAGGACTTGTGAGGCCTCACCTGGATTTGCACAGCCCTGGAGTCAGATGGAGATTTTATTAAATCCAATCTTACACTTTGGGAAATACTTGAGCAGTCAAGTGAATGAGCAACCGAAGCCACTGTGCACTGGGCAGGTCCAGTCGGTCAGCCTCCCAGGCATCCCTCAACACTGCCTGTGTGCTGGATGGCACAATGTTTACACAGTGTTTTTACAGAAGGATTCATTTAGGATTATCTTAATTGAATAAACACAAAGTTGCATAATTTATGGATCAAAATAGATTTTCCTGGTTGGGCTGCAGACTAGCAATTCCTTTCTTCATAATGGAATATTGTAAAGCCCCCATATTGTTATAATCAGAATTTTATCTTGGAGTCAGTCCTGTATATTTACATGATAGGATTTTATGATAAGTCAGATATATAATTGCTGGTGAAGAGAACCTTCTCTTTAAGGTGACAGACACATGTGTGCATAAGTATAATTTATTTTGCTTAACTTTTATTTTTCTGCAACAGAAATGGCCAAGTCCAGTAGAAAAATAATTTCATGGTGGCAATATCACTGAAATCTTGTTAATGTTTTCCCCATAAAAAAATAATCCAATGGTTTAGAGTTTGTTAATGAGATAGGCTAAGTAAAGAAGTACATACTGGAAAGATGCATTAGTTGTTTTAGGATCCCGGAAAATTAACTATCATGGTGCTTCCCCATTTAAAAACACCAGGATCCCCTGTTGCCTGTTGATATTAAGCTTGGGCTTCTTTGCCTGTATTTCCAGAGATTGTGTAGTCTGGGTCCACCCTACTGCCCAGCCTGATTAACCCTGCTCATTACTACATGTCCTCTAGTCAGGACCAATGAGCACTGATAATCACTCCCCGTGGGCTCTATACACAACCTCATACCTCATTTGCTGGAAGCACGATGTTCTTTGCACCTGCTGTTTTCTCTATATTGAATGCCCAATATTTTGTGCCTGCCAGTTTAAATTTCAGCTGTTTTTAAAAGTACTGTGGAAGATCCATCAACTCAGAAGAAGCAAACTGTCACTGCTTGATCCTCCAATGGGTTTCTATTTCGGTGGTGGGTTGACTGTCTCTACAGATGTGTCTATGCCCAGATCTCTAGATTGAATTTGCTTTTCTCTTATTTACAGATGAAATTAAATTAAGGATTTTGAAATATCCTGGATGATGTGGGTGAAACAATAATGCCATCAAAGATGTCCTTATGAGAAATGGAGAAAGAGAGAATAGACATATAAAAAAAGATATTGTACCTTGGAAGCAGGCAGTGGAATTGGGAAGTTCTGTCAGCTACCAGAAGCTGGGGGATGGAGGAAAATAATTCCCACAGAGCCTTTGTAGGGGTCCAACCCTGTCGATGCCTTAATTTTGGACCTCTGGCCTCCAGGATTGAGAGAAAACCCATTTATGTTACATTAATCCAGCAAGTTTGTGATATTTTTTTTATCAGCTTCAGGAAATGAATACACATTGACTACATACTCTACAGGTACAGCTAAGAACTAAGTACTTTCCTAATACTTCAACTGTGACTTTTCCCAAGTAAATTAGAAATTCCAGTTAAGACTCTTAGAGTTGACTGACAAAGATATGGTCATAGATTTATTCTGAATCCTTTGGTTTGTTTTTGTTTGGTACTGGCTTTGAACTTGCTATGTAACAGAGGATGACATTGACCCTCTTTATTTTCCTGCTTCACCTCCCCAGTGCTAGGATTATAAGAGTGTGCTGCTACCTCCAGTTTACACAATACTGAGGATTGAACCATAACTTTGTGTGTGGCAGTCAGGTTCTGCAAACCAAGCCATTCCCCCAGCCCAATTGCTCAACTCTTTTGAAACAACTTAGCAGTTATTTTTAACTTACTGTGAGAGACAAAAATGTGGTTGTATCTTAGCGATCTGTTGACACCGATGTTCTTTCTTTAGGTGACTAGAATGAGACTGTAGTTCTAATAAACTTCTTCTTACACTGACCATTGCAATGAACGTAGAATGGTAAAGGTAATCCTCCATGCTTTGACACTCCTCTTCCTCCTCTTCCTCTGCATTCTAACTGCATGATGCTTTAGTGGTGGTGGGTGTTTCCAGAATTGCTAGTGTACCTGCAGTCCACTTTCCCATGCTGCAGATTGTCAGCACTATGGCTGACTCCTGCTCACATTTTTTCCTTTCCAGAATAAAGGGACCAGAGGGCCAGTTGGCAGAATTGTATCGTGGCGTATATGTTGAGCCAGTGTAACTCCAAGAGAGCTGGCAGAATCAGCAGACAGGGGAAGTATGTAGAGCTGCCCTTGGGAAGCTAATGCTCTTCTTTCTCTTGGTGTTACGGTTTTCACTGAGAGATGGGCATTCTCTCTCCTGAAGCGTGGACGGACAGAGGATGAAGCCCAGCACTTTGACCTAATAACCATCATATAGGCTTTCAAATGACTTATTTATTAGAAAGTTGGCTGCTGAAATATTAGTTCCTCCATGGACATTTCCCCTCCCAATATAATGTGGAACCGTTGGGAGATTACAGTCTGGTTATGCCTGGTTCTCAGACTCAGACCCTACCCTGAGGTACAGTAATGTTTGAAACATTGATTGGCAGATGAAGATCTCATTGAAGATTCATCCTCAGAGTGTCTAAACTAGTTTCTGAATGGAGAGAGGAATACACTAGATCAAATTAATCTATAACTACATTTTAGAATTGTTACATAGCAGTTCATGAGATATTCTAAGGTAAACTTCAACAGTGGTATTCACCTCACTGGCACTCAACAGTACATGGCTTCCTGCCTGTCTTTGTGACAAGAAAGCTTTAGATACTAGGAGACTGATCAAGTTCCTTTACTTTAATGATAATATTATTTCTGACTAGTAAACATAGATGTGTGAAGGTCCCAGGGTCTTGCCTTATGAGAGAGGAAACACAAATTCCTTTCCTATCATGACGAGTAGGGTTTCCTGGTTTACTGATGCCAATGGGGTATGTAGCCAGCTCTAAGTAGGTCCCAAGTCACTGGAGCATTTCTCCAAATTTCCATCAAGCCCTTGTTGGGGGTGGGGTTTGCTTTGCTGTAAGGCCTTCAGACCCCTTTCTGAGTAACTAACTGCTAGGAATTAATAGTAACTAGTAAACTAATTTAGATAGAGATAAGGTAAACAGGCACAAAAGATAAATTCTGTTTACAGAAAGTAATAGCTCATGACTACTGAGTTGCTTTCTGGTGCTCCCCCCGCCCCAGAAAAACTTTAAACAGGCTCCCATTGAATAAACTGCAGATCTGAATCTTCCACTCTGTCATTCTGTAGATGATCAGATAAAGTACTGGCTTACAAATTCTACCACTAAAAAAAGACTATATTCAGTTTAAACAAATTAAAATGTTAAAAACAATTAGAGACACTCTTCAGCATTTATTGGTTTATCAGTGGGCTTTGACTCATACTGAAAAACTGACAGTTATTATAGGTGCCTCCCCTTCTTGATCTAGACCTTTAACGTTTCTTCGTAATATTTGTGAGCATAACCACATCAAAACCACAGAAGAAAATTAGAATTCCACTTGTGGGTATCATGAGAGAGGATTTTCTCCTTTACATGCATTTCTAATGTTTTCCTATGGTATGTCATGAGCTGGATGTTCCTGTCAAAGAAGCGAGAACTTTATATTCTGCTGGCCCCAGAATGCCACTTAGGCTTAATGTTGCTTAGGACTCAGAGATGACTTCATAGAGGAGGTGTTACTTGAAGAGTGGCTTAGTCAGACAGATAAGTGGTCAGAGGGCACTCTGGCAGAAGGGATTGTGCACTATTTATACAGAGGTGGGGCACTCTAAGTGTTGCCCCATCAGAGCCCCAAGATGGAAAATATCACTTTGCATCTTCAGTTTCACATATAACAGTGTGACAGTCCAGACAAGTTTTTTGGCTTCTGATTTTATTTTATCCTGCCTTCCTTTTTGAGTTCCCTGAATTTGGTTCCTTCTCCTTCAGACAAGCTCCTTCTCTGTGTCTTATTTTGAAAACAACAGACATAGGGATGTTTTTAGGATTTAATTCTGTGTCTTCCAAAAGCAGCCTCCAACTCATTGAGCTTCCTTCTTGAATAGTTTGCAGGCAAAGCCCAGGCTCCTGACCCAGACCTTGTCCCTTGAAATAGTAGGACAGGGCAGATTGATGAAATCCTTGCTTGCTCGTTGTAGGTATTAGAATGTGCCCATAGCAATGGTGAACAACTGGATAAAGTTAAGCAGCGGCATAACAAAAATCAATATCCATTTTTGAAAGATGACCTTGGAGGTCTGATGGAAAATGAATGAGGTGGTGAGGACAGTTAGGAAGCTGTGCTGATACTCAGTGAAAATTGGGGAACAAAGTTAATAACAAAGAAGGTAGAAAAAGCAAAGAAGATTCATGAAAATTTCAAATGTGGTGTTGACTTGGATTTGAAACAGAAAAGAGGCATTGAGGGAAGTCCTTGGAAGATGATGGGGTGACATTCCCTGCCATTGGGCTGACAGAAGAATGATCAGGCTCAATAACCACGCTAGTCCTTTGCACTAGCTCTTAAACTGTGATTCCCGTGGTGCCCTCGGGAGTCTAGGAGGCGGCTGGTGAAGGCACACAGTAAAGGTGTGGGTCTGAGCCTTCATCAGCACCTTTAGAGTAGTGGTGGGAGATTTTTCAGATCTTGCAATTATAATTACTAAGACGAGGTAAAAACCCGAGACAAGGAGAACAGTACTGACGGAGCCGATTTCATGATCATGCCAATGTAAAAATGATGTTTCTGAAAAAATAAAAGTGAGAAGGGGGAAGGGAAAAGCTCAGACCCACTAAGATGGTGGACACTTTTTAATTTTAATTTTTCAGACCTTGCTTCTTTCCAAAAAGAATTTGCAGTTTTCTGTCACTTTTTAAAAATTACTTATAGTGATTCTGATGCTATAATGCTGACCCTTAATGCACTAAGTGGAGGGTTGCTGGGGAACGAGTATAAAGAAATTAATATGGGAAAGTTTGTGACCTTCAGTGTGATTGCATCCATGAGATGCCATTACTTCTAAAATGTGATGTTCTCATCATTAGCTTACAATTGTTTCTACTAAACATTTGTGTTGGTACATGATTGTCTAAGCTTTTGAAGATCACAGTGAGCCAGGGAATCCTATGAAAACAGAGTGTGACCCAAGAAAACACAGCAAACTCTTGAATGAAATTTGCTTGGACTCTGAGATCTATTTATTGAGCAACATCTATATATGCCAGACACAGCTGATTAAGTATAAAAAGGATAAGATGCAAATCTCCATCTTTAGAGATCTTACAGGAAAGGGTAGAAATTAAGAGTAAAAAAGATTTATTTAATGTGATGGGAAAGAGCATGGGAGCTTATTCAGAGCCCAAAGAGCATTCACCAAACTGATATACAGGAGCTTATCAGATTGTAGTTTTGAATCTGCCAAGAGGTTAAGTGAAGGGCTAGGAACTTGGGGAGGTGGTTGCCAAGGAGAAAGCATTTCATGTGAACTCCCAGAACTAGGAAAGTATAGCACAGTTAGGGGATGCCATTGTGCCCGTGTCAGGGTCAGAGGAATGTGTGGAGTGTGTTCTCTGCTTCCACCTTTGTGTGGGCTCCAGGGATAGAACCCAGGCCTCTGGGCTCTTATGCTGTGAGCAGCTTTGGGCACTGAGCTTCCTCATGGATCTTTTCCCTTACATTTCTGAGAGCTGGCTTGACTACTAATTGGGACTCACTATTTCTTTACCTTTTCTGAGATGAGTGGCCATTTTGTATCTTAGGAAAGACTGTTTTGTTCTGGATGAAAGTTATTACCTGTACAAGTCACAAGCCATGACCTGTATTGCACTGTGACCCCTGTGAAACCATGGCTTTTCAAAGAGAAAGATACATTTGTGTAATAGCTTTCTCAAGGCCACATTGTTTTTGGATAACGGAACCCATAATGCCATTTCCAGGCTTCTCTTTTTTTTTTCTTACTTTTTTTTTTTTTATCGCAGATGAAATGAAATGAAGCTGTTAATGACAAGCGGGATGGGAAAGGCATCTGGCAGCTTTGCAAGGTACTGGCTGCCCTCAGCTCATGAGTGGGACACCTTGCTTTCATTTCACTCAGCTCTTCAAAGTGAAATGGCAATAGCATTAGCAGATCAGGCCGGGAGGCCTTCCGGAGACTCTGTACTGAAACTTGGTGTTTCCTTGCTGGACACATTTGTGCTAAGTGCCTTGATCTGTGCATATATCAGACGAAGAATTTGGGGATTTGGGTGACACTCACTCTCAGGTTGGGGGGGGGGGGAGGGCAAGGTTTATGGGATAGACTGTGCATGAAGTGAATTCAGCCATTTCTTGAGGCCTGCCTCCTTGAAGCCTGGGGAAGAGGTTAGAAGCCAGGTCTCATTAGGTAGAAGGGTGTTTCACATTATCAAGGCAGGCCTTTCCCAAGGCACTTTGTCCTTTTGCCTAGGGGAAGATGAGTTTTCTAAATGACTTAACTAACTTCTCTTTTGGCATACTTTTGCATTTGGTTCACTTCCAGGTACCAGAAAGAATGTAAATATGGAATGAATCAACTTTTTCCACATTTTTCTCTAGCAGTTCTTTTATGAAGACCAGATTTTCCATAGAGGAAATTAAAAAATACATAAAACTGAGAAACCATGGTGTTGTTGGGAATGGTCTCATTTTCCATGTCACTCTGTGACTGGCGGTGCATGCTGTATTCAAATGGCATTAGCACAGGGTGCAGAGTTTGTTTCAATTAGCTTCCTTTTTGCTCAAGAAGAGGAATTACCATAAATCCCTGGAATGACAGTTGACTCACAGAGGAGCTGGTGTCATTGCATTGGGATTTTTTTTTTTTTTTTTTTTTTTTTTTTTTTTTTTTTTTTTTTTTTTTAGGGCTTAAAAAAAAAACTACACCTACTTATAAAGATGATTAAACTCTGATCTAATGCATTTGATATGGGCCTCTGGCCTAAATGAGGAAGACAATGACATAATTTATTCCAAAGGACAAATAACTTACTCCTTCACAGTAAATGTGGGCAGAATATTTTTTTTTTCCATTTTAGAGCATTACTCTTCATAAAACACAAGAATTTTCACTACCATCCAGTTGGGATTCCCTCTCCCCCTTGGATTCTATTCTTTGAAACTATTCTAGAGCATCAGCAAACATCTGAAAATTTGATATTTGGTAAAGGCAATTGATAAGGACAGCTGAAAAAAATATTTAGCAGGAACATTATGTAAAGTGGTATTTGGATTGCCATCTAAATGGAAACCGGCACACACAGACACTGTAAATACGGATGCAGACCGTCAGCCCTCTGAGCTCTGCTGTTGCGCATCTTCAAATGGCTCGGCAAGTTACAGATCTTGAGAAGAACAGTCTGTTTGGTATGCTGAAGGCAAGTTCGAGTTGCTTGCCTTTCTGTTGTGACATTACACGTCTAACCTTTATTGTCAGGGTCTCCGCTGAATTTTCTAACAGCGGATGAGTGCGAATGCATGGAAATAGCACGCGTTTCTCCACTCTTCTTTATTTTTCCCTCAGGATGAGCAGCTGTCGGGTCAGACCCCCATTGCAGAACCTGAAGCCATCAAGTGCACGGATATATTTGCTTCATTCTAAGGGCAGATTTTCTGCCGACTCGGGAGATCACATAAATACCTTCAGGCCAGCATGTCTGAGTCATCAGTGAGTGACCTCCTGATAGTCTGAAACCACAAAATGGGACTTATGGAGCCAGTGAAGCAGGCTGCCCAGCTCCAGGTTCAGCCAAAGCAATCAACAGGCAGAGAAGAACTCACTCATGTTCACATATTTTTCTATATGGTTGGAAACTAATTCCAGAGAGTAATGGTAGCATAAAAATGCATCCATATAACTTTTATAACCCAGTTACTTCAAGTGCTTTGCAAATAAAATCTGGAATCTGATAGAATTGGTTTCATAGCCTAAGTTCCTATTAATTATAGTAAGATAGTATTGGAAAGGAGAGCTTGGAGCTCACCCAGCAGGCTAGGCTGGCTAGCCAGGGAGCCCCAGAGCCCCCCCCCCCCATCTCTCCAGTACTGAAATTGCACATGTGTACCATCATATCTAGCTTTTTGCATGGGCTCTAGGGGTCAGATTCGGGTCCTCATGGCTGTGCAGTAAACTCTTTACTGACTGGGCTGTCTCTAGAGTCCTATTGTGGTTTTTAATCATGTCAATCCTCTCCTAGTTTCTTCTCAATTATAATCTCTTACATAGACTTATTGTTGGAGTACCCACTTTGCATTTACTCCTTGAAAGAACCCTGTGAAATCAGCATTAATATTATTGTCCTCCTGATGAAATTAAAACTGATGGGGTACAGTGACACGCCGAAAGTCATGCTCGTAGGTCAGTGTAGAAATTCACATATTAGAAACTAAAGCCCCCATGGAAATGGTACTTGGAGACAGTGTCTTTGGAAAGTAATTAAGATTAGATGAAGTCATGAGGATGGAGCCCCCAATTGTATTAGTGACATTATAGGAAGAGGCCATGGAAGGGTAAAATCTAAGGTAAAGCTCCACAGCTTCTCCAATTGGATAGAAATTTACTGAGATGTATAGACCTTGGGTCTGACTAATTTCATTGTGGGATGCTTTTATTTGCAAGTTCATCATAATAAAGTGAATTATAAAAATTAAAAAAAAAGAGGCAGAGAGACCTGAGCTTGCAGCCTTGCTCTGTGTCTTCTAGTGATGTCTTTCTTGTGCCCAGATGTAGCATAAGGCCTTCCTCAGAGGTTGATCAGACCTCAACACATATTCTTAGGCTTTTAACCTCAAGACTCAAGAGCCAAACATGTCTATTCTTTATAAACTCTCCAGTCTGAGTAATTCAGTTTCGGCATCAGATAATGGACTAAGACATAAGAAATAGCCTGCCTGTCTGTGCTCTTCACTGACTATGGCACCAAGAATGTGTGAACCAGCAGGGACTCTACTAATTGCAGTTTTCTATCAAAAGTCTGACAAACTGTGGAATGGCATTGGTTAACAGTACCCTGTCTTTTAAGTTTTCGGGGTGGGGGGGCTCTACTCATTTATCCAACATATACTTATTTAAAGCTTCCATTGTTGAATAATTTACAGGGTGGTATGGACGTAGTTACGACAAAAATGAGTCTTTCCTTTTAAGAAACTTCCTGTCAGACCAGAGGAGCTGATCCAAAGACTCATGGGATACCATGAAGATAATGTGTGATAGATGGATAGCTATTAAGTGATAGATTACTCAAAACCACATATCTGTTGGTATCCTTCCGAGTGAGATTCATGGTAGACAATGGAACTAGAAGTCTCTATGTTTCATTTCATAGCATTAACACCACCAATGGTAAACTCAAGGAAGTGGCAGGAAAAGTTGAGATTTTGATATAGTTTCATGACCTCCCTGCACTGTCAAGGAAAGCCCAAGGATTAAGGAGCAGAGCTGAAGAGAGAGATTTGAATGAAGAAGAGATACTGCAAAGATCAAGTGAAGCAAGGCCAGAGGCTACTTACTCCAAGCCAGAAAATATGGGTTCGTTTATTGGTTTTTAAAAGCACTCTTGGAACAAATGATTTTTTAGAGCTGAAGAAAAGGAACTAGAGTGTAAACGTTTATTTACTTATTGGAATAGCTGGAAACAGGTATGTGGACAGGTGGAAGAGAAAAGTATTATGGGATGGGAAATGTGTTGAGTGGGAAAATTGTGTTGGTAGAATGGAAAATTGCCATTGCTTCTGGTGGCATTGGGGGGCAATTCTGGTGATGGGTGATTGTGGGAGTTCTAGAAATAAAAGAGATAATTCTTCAGTTGCTGTCCTCCCAGATGGCGCCTGAAATGGTGACAGGAAGGATGAATGGATTTAAGACATCTTTTCTCCCCCTTTTTGAGACGTGGTGGCATTCACTTAAGGCAGAAGAAAAGACCCTCTCATTTTATCAGAAACTAATTTTGCAAATTCATAGACACATAGACAGTATCAATCTCTACCAGACCTCCCCATCCCATTCAAAAATGTGTCTTTCCAAGATTACAACTAGATCAAGAGATGATTGTCTTCTGCTAAGGCATCCAGCTCTGGGAAAGTAGCAACTAATACCCACCTGGAGGTGAGACAGGGTATTACAGGGAAGGAACAGAGAAGAGGGGCATAGTAGATGGGTGGGAGGCTGCACCATCTGGAGGATAGAATCCTGTCCTGCATGGGACACTGGTTTCTCAGCTCCCCCAGGCACACAGGTTTCTACAGAGAATGTATGGGGCTGAGTCATGAAGTATTTGTTTTGGTGTATGTACACCTGAGGAAAGGGTGAGAAAACACAGGAGAAGTATAGGAATGCATTCTCCTTAAGGGCTTAGAAGATGTGTCTATCCATTTAGAGCAACAGAGACAGCTAGTCCATCTATGCAAATCAGTTGAGGGAGATGAGAAGACACAGTGCTTCATCCAAAACTTTGCAGATAACTGGGGAAATCTCTAAGGGAGGGATACCCTAAAAAGAATGTGCAGCTTGCTAGGGCTAGAGTTCTGTTCAATATCAAAGGAAACATTTCTCATCTTTTAAAAAAAATGTATAAAGAGAGGCTGTAATCCCCAGTGCCTCAAATTTATGATTTCCAAATGTGGACATCTATTCCTCCATGTGCTCGATATCTTTTTAATGGACTACAAATATTTGAAATGTGTAAAATCCGTGGGAGGATGAGCATTTTAAGTGTGGGGGGATGGAATTGGATTAGGGTTAGGGTTAAGATGTCACTGAGGTAGATGAGAGATCCCGGAGTCCAAATTGCTGGCAGTCTTACAGCTGATAAGCTGGAAACATTCTTGCCTTGACTGCTCAAAAGTCAGAAGGACAGAAACAGGAAGTATCTTTACTAAAGGCATGCAGTCTTTGAATGTTGTCTGTCTGGGAAGAGAGAACCATACAGTTCTTCCCTCTATGACAACCTGCCTTCCAGTAAAAGTGGGGTCAAGTGTATCTTGGATAGACCCCTGGTGATGCTGATAGATTCTTCCCAGCTTTCATATCCCCAGAGGAGAGTTAGTAAGTTTAAAGTCAAATACTAACATGGTCAGAAAATACTTCTCATTCCAAATACAAGTGGTGTGCCTCCTGTTGGATAGTCTTCAGGGTCTCCTGTGTGGTTTAATAGAGTTCCTCGATCAGACATATCTCCACTTGATTGCCTTTGTTCCCTAGGCACAAAATGGGAAGACAGTACACAGTACTATGTTTTCATCCTTGTATAATGCTAGAGTAATAAAGTGAGTCACTAACACAGAGAGCTCTCAGTACATGTCAGTTTCCCTCCTCATCATAACACAATTGACAGGGAATTGGTTGTCTCTTTTCCTGATGCCCATTTAGGTTTTAACCCATTTATATACACATTAGAAAAGGTAGGACAGAAAGGTAGATCCCAGGGTCTTAGCTATGGGTATTTTGTGGGTGTGGCCATTAGGTCCCCTTGGTGAATGACAGTATTACACAGTGGTGAGAGCTGTTCTCTAGAGCCAAACTGACTAGGTTTGAACAGAAGCATCAGCTTTCTCATTGCTGCATCCTGGTGAGGCTCTTCACTATTTTGTGCCTTGATTTTCTGACTTCAATGTGGGTGAATGGTCATCTTTTTTTGTTCTTTGAATCTTGTGACTGATGGCATAAAGCATGCAATCAGTGTCTGGCATCACGTAAATGTGTTGACCATTCCCCATCAGTCACACATAATGCATTTAAAACAATATTTTATAAGTATTTGTAGTGTCTACCAGTCAGTGAAATCCAGCCAGATGGCTCTGGTAAAGAGTTCTTGCCTTCCTGCAGAAGACCAGGGTTTGGTTCCCAGCATCCAATGACAGATAGTAATCACATGTTAACTCAGTTCCAGGGAATCAGACATATTCTTTGGGCCTCTGAAGGCACCAGGCATGCATGTGGTGAACAGACAAGCATACAGACAAACACTCACATTAATAATAATAGTAATAATGAAGAATTTTTAAACAAAAAGTTATCTAGTTGATAAACTCAAATTCAATTTTTTAGAGATTAGTTCCAGACTCAAGCCTTCCTGGACTGGAACTTTAGAATAAGTAGCAGTGACTACATATGTGACAGAAATTTTCAGAAGGTAGTGGTCAAGTGGTGACAGTACTCAGAAGCATTGACTGGAACTTTAGAATAAGTAGCAGTGACTACATATGTGACAGAAGTTTTCAGAAGGTAGTGGTCAAGTGGTGACAGTACTCAGAAGCATTGACACACCCTCCTGTGAGGATCAGTTAGTTTTGTTTCTTAAATACTATGACCTACATCTTAGAAACTGCTGGTCCAAGGACACAGTTTGTCCATAGATATCTTTTTTTTTTAAATCAGAATACAAATAAAAATAAGTGAATTGATTGCTGATATCTAAAATTAGGGATATTTCTCAGGGATTCTAGACTTTCTGAGTCTCAAATAATTAGACTTATAGATGTGTCGTGTGACAACTTAGTGTACAGGATAACAGGGCAGGAGCATGCACATCAGGTCAACTATTTGCTTTCATTTTCCACAGGTCCTGTGACTCCCTACTATATGGCACTTGTCCTGCTCGACCCAACAGTATTGCTGCTCAATCCATGTAAGTCTGGGAATTTCAATTCCTACTGTATGCTGATGTATTGAGATACAGAACAAGGTGTATAATTAATCCGGAAACAGATATTGTTAGTCTAAACTTATCTCATCTTACTGATGAATTGTTTGATTTGGGTTGTCATTGGTGTCTTCAAACACGGTAAATATCTGTATCTTTGTGCATGCCTCCTTGGTATCTGGTGCTGACAGTTACTACTAGCATTTGTTCATCATAGATTGGGAACCATCAAGAAGTGGTACTGGCGATAGTAATGTTAGCACAGTTACTCAGAAAACATTTAAATTACATCTTTGCAATATTATAAATCTAGGAAAAATAGCTCTCTTGATTGCCTAAGAATAAGACAAACTTTTGGAAATCAATATAGACACATGTCCCAAAATATGACATTTGAGAACTTGGGGTAGTTACAGTTTAAATCTAAAATGTCCCCCATAGACTTGTGTTTTGCATACTTGGTTTCTAGCAGGTGTCACTAATTTGAGTGACACCTGTGAAACTCTTAGGAGGTTTGTCCTGGCTGGAAGAAGTAGTTCAGTAGGACCTCTGAATGTTATACGGATTCCTGGCATGTAGCAGCTATGTGATGTACGTGCTAGTACTAGTCCAATAACCTGATGTGGTGCCAGGTGAAATATAAGAATTCCTGGCACGTAGCAGACACAGGGTAAATCCAACATGGTACCACGTACGGAGGGCATGCCCCTAGGCGTGGCTATGCAAATCTGTGCCCACCCATTCTCTTAGAGGCCACATGAAAGATGGCTATCTTTTCTCTTCTGCCTCTCTTCCCTTGTACTCTCCTGAATAAACTCTAGTGTGGAGCTGGTAGTGTGTGTGTGTTCTCATGTATGAAACCAACAATACCTAGCTCTTGGTGTCAGCCCCATGCTCTGCTTCTTGGTTTTGTGATGATGTGAGAAGGCACTGCCACAGACTTCTACTGACACAAACACCACCCATGCCTTCTTTACCATGGTGGATGAAAAACCTTTAGGTCCATGAACCGAAATAAATATTTCCTCTCAAATGTTGTTTCTATCAAGTATTATGTCATAGTGATGCAGAATAAGTAATATAGAAACAGATATCAGAGAAGTGGGATTATTCCTGGCTAAAACTGGGTATGTGGTTCTTAAGCTTTTGAAATATGTTAGCAGGAGAAATTTGGAAGAATATGGAGATTCTGGCTATAAGAGCATTAGAATGCAATAGATTTTACTGGGTGATTCTGGTGTGACAAGACCAGAATACCAATAGAAAGGTGAATATTAAGGCCTGTGCTCAGGAGGTTTCAAGTTGGAAGACTCTACTAAGAATTGGAGTGATGGCTAGTCTGGCAAAGAATCTGGCTATATTTTGCTCATGTTTTTAAAATTTAAGTGAGGCTGAATAAAAAATAATGGACTGGGTAACTGGACCAAAGAAATATAAAGACAGCATAGTGTTGTAGAATATTATTTTAACTATGTGGAGATGTGTTACATTTGTTTGTGCTACAGAATATTATTTGAGATGTGTAAAGGTGTGGGTGTGTTACATTGACTGTGTAAAGGTGTGAGTGTGTTACTTTGGCTGTGCAAAGGTGTGAGTGTGTTACATTGACTGTGCAAAGGTGTGAGTGTGTTACCTTGGCTGTGTAAAGGTGTGGGTGTGTTACATTGACTGTGTAAAGGTGTGGGTGTGTTACATTGGCTGTGTGAAGGTGTGGGTGTGTTACATTGGCTGTGTAAAGGTGTGGGTGTGTTACATTGGCTGTGTAAAGGTGTGGGTGTGTTACATTGGCTGTGTAAAGGTGTGGGTGTGTTACATTGGCTGTGGAAAGGTGTAGGTGTGTTACATTGGCTATGCAAATGTGTGGGTGTGTTACATTGGCTGTGTAAAGGTGTAGGTGTGTTACAATGGCTGTGTAAAGGTGTAGGTGTGTTACATTGGCTGTGTAAAGGTGTAGGTGTGTTACATTGGCTGTGCAAAGGTGTGGGTGTGTTACCTTGGCTGTGCAAAGGTGTGGGTGTGTTACATTGGCTGTGTGAAGGTGTGAGTGTGTTACCTTGGCTGTGTAAAGTGTGGGTGTGTTACATTGGCTGTGCAAAGGTGTGGGTGTGTTATCTTGGCTGTGCAAAGGTGTGGGTGTGTTACATTGGCTGTGTGAAGGTATGAGTGTGTTACATTGGCTGTGCAAAGGTGTGGGTGTGTTACATTGGCTGTGCAAAGGTGTGGGTGTGTTACCTTGGCTGTGCAAATGTGTGAGTGTGTTACATTGGCTGTGTGAAGGTGTGGGTTGTTACATTGGCTGTGTGAAGGTGTGAGTGTGTTACATTGGCTGTGTGAAGGTGTGTGTTACATTGGCTGTGCGAGGGTGTGGGTGTGTTACATTGGCTGTGCAAAGGTGTGGGTGTGTTACATTGGCTGTGTAAAGGTGTGGGCATGTTACACTGGCTGTGCAAAGGTATGAGTGTGTTACCTTGGCTGTGCAAAGGTGTGGGTATGTTACATTGACTGTGTAAAGGTGTGGGTGTGTTACATTGGCTGTGCAAAGGTGTGTTACATTGACTGCGTGAAGGTGTGAGTGTGTTACCTTGGCTGTGTGAAGGTATGGTGTGTTACCTTGGCTGTGCAAAGGTGTGGGTGTGTTATATTGACTGTGTGAAGGTGTGAGTGTGTTACCTTGGCTATGCAAAGGTGTGGGTGTGTTACATTGGCTGTGCAAAGGTGTGGGTGTGTTACATTGGCTGTGCAAATGTGTGGGTGTGTTACATTGGCTGTGTAAAGGTGTGGGTGTGTTACATTGGCTGTGTGAAGGTGTGGGTGTGTTACCTTGGTAGTGTGAAGGTGTGGGTGTGTTACCTTGGCTGTGTGAAGGTGTGTTACATTTGGTTTTGCTACATTTGTTTAACAATGTAAGAATGTGAGCTAAATTATGAAAAGATGTGCTCCATTTATTTCGCTTGCCTGCCTAAAGCACCTGATTGGTCTAGTAAAGGACTGAATGGCCAATGCAGTGCTTGCAGGGAGAGAGAATGGATAGGAGGAAAAAATCTAGGCTTGAAGGAAGGAGAAGAGAATGAGGGAGAAGCCTGGGGTCAGAAGACAGGTAGGTGCCAGGCTGGCAGACATGCTGCCTGTAAGTAAGAAAGACAATGAGCCCCAAGGCAAAAGGTAAATAAAGAGAAACAGGTTAATTTAAGCAGAAACACTAGCCAGAAACATGCCTACACTAGGCCGACATTTAGAACTAATAATACAGCTCTGTATCATGATTTGGGAGCTGGTTTGCGGCCCCAAAGGAAAAGCCTGGTGCAGCACAGCCATTAGACTGTGCTTTGGCTATTGCTGAATCCTTTTAGGCAGGTTTACAGTGAAAGCCAGAAGCAAAAACTTGGGATAGAAACATGAAAAAGTTTGGTCGGAAGAAGAGTATGTAAAGTTGCAGAGAAGCCAACGTACAGACCAAGTGGCCATAGTTGTTTTTTTTTAAAAAAAAAAAGATTAGCACAGTTAAAAAGAAACCACATATTTTGTGCTGGGATGATAAGGAAGGTGTTCAAGGATGACATCCCAATGGTTAAGGATCTGGGTTTTTAATCACTTGAAAGACTTGCTTTTAAAAAGAGAGGACCTGGGGAAAAAACATCCGGATAAACATTTTTTTTTTTTAATTCAGCTCCACCCCAGACACTCAGAGGCCCCTGCAGCCTAGTCTAGCCTGATGCCTCTCTACTTCTCAAGCTAGTAAGTAAAACTTGGAACTCTTTACTAATTCTGGTTTTGCAAGAGTAAAGAATGCAAGAGATCTGGAGGCCATAGAAACTTACAGTTAGATTTTAAAGGAAAGTCTGGGAAGCCAGGTGAAGTGTATCAGGGTCATATTTCCTGCAGAGAGCCCCTGGATGGGCTATGTATGAAGCTGTGATGGCAAATCCCAAGTTGCAGTGAGCACCCCAGGATGTTGGGGATACCAGGAACATGGGAATTATTCTGAAGAAAGGCGTAGGCGCTGTGCCAGCTTGGCCCCCAAGAGAAAAGCCATATATGTGGAACACAGCAGAGCAGTAGGGGTGGGGCTGCAAACACGGTGGCATTCCTACTGGGTTTCAGTCTTGCTTTGGCCCAGTCTTTCCCTGATGCCCTCTCAAACCTCTCATTTGTAGTAGGGCTGTTTACTGGTGCCACTGTCATGTAGAAGTGTGTGACTTGGTTTTGATTTTCAGGAGCTCACAGGTAAGTTTGTCTTGCGTCTCAAAAGAGACTTTTGACTTTGAACCTTTGAATAATGTTGAGACAGTTAACACTCTGGGGACTCTTGCAATTGGACTAGATGCACTTTGCATTATAAGATGGTCATGAGCCTTTAGGGTCTAGGGGAAGATGTTGGTTTGAATCTGAAATATCTCTCACAGATTCATGTTTTGAATATTTGTTTCCCAGAAGGTAGTGTTATTTTGAGAGTTGAGAAAGGTTTAAAATAGAATAGTTGTCAGAGGCACATTACTAAGGGTTGTATCTAGTTCCTGGTTATGTCCTATTCTCTCTTGATCTTCCAGCAAATATAATGGGGCTGTGTCACATGCCCCCCGCTGCTGTGCCATTGTCACTGCTATGCCTTCCCCACCACCATGGGGGAAGCTGTGGGTCAAAAGAAATATTTTCCCTCATTGTTAGTTTCTGTCACATTTTGTCATAGTTAAGGAAAAGTAACTAATACAGTCATTAAGTTTCCACATCTGGAATTAGGAATAGTGAGTCTGAGGATCCATATAGCTAGATTTCTATATATCCAAAGCATGAAGAATCATTTTAATCTTAAATACAGTTGTTTTGAATCACAGAAGGTCATCATCCTGGTTATGGTACCTCCTTGTGAAACAAGGCATGAGATAAAAAGAAGATACAGATATTGAGAAGTTTCAAATGCTATGAAGATATCCTATACCTTAGAAAAGTCAGGGGCCTGCATCAAGTGTACTAGGTAAGAGGTATCCCTTCTGGAAGCAGGAAATGGCTCATCGATGTCAGAACAAAAAGTGTTTTCTTGTTTCCCTGAACAGTAGAGGATGCAGAAACCCATGACTGCTCAAGGATTCTAGAGAGCATCTTGTCAGTGTGTAACACCTCACCATGGCATAGCACATTGAAAATAGCAAGGCGGGCTTCTTTCTCAGCAGAGTGGTATGCTAATGCAACTGTCACATTAAATATTTGCTGCTGTGGCTCAGTTAATGACTGTCATAAAAGCCTGGCAATAGCTAGCATTTTAAGTGTTTGTGGTACGCAATGCACTTCTTGCTATTGTAAATCGGCCACACATTTAGAACTAATTACATGCAAGCTATGATAGCAGGTTTATATTTTACAACGATCTGAGCTGTGATCAGCACTTGTAAGCACAAAGCAAGCAGAAAATAGGCAGTGACAGCAATCCCTTCATGTTGAGAACCGTCTTGTTTTAAAGTATTGAGTGTTGTTCATAGAAATGAAGGTAGTTTGTCAGAAGCAGATAGCATAACAAAATGGCTTCTATTTGGCTTTCTTACTATGTTTACATCCAAGTACATTTTTTTTTCTATAGCTTTATCCACTCCAATAAACAACCCAAATAGTATCCTTTCTTTAAACATTTTTATGTGAATAAAAAAGGTTGCTGTCTTTTTTGAGCTTCAGTAACACATTTATTTGTTTTGTTACAAATTCATCACATATACCAATATATGGCCTATATGCATATAAAATAGCATCCATTATATAAAGGAAATAGGCTAACTCAATCTCTCCAAGCTCAGCAATGACTCTTACATGTGTTACAACACGGAGAATTTTCCAAAGCTGAGCTCCATGTCTAAAATGAAAAATCAGAGATTTCTGAAAATAGCTTATAGACCCAAGAGTCTTATTCTGTAGTCAATGAGATTTCTGAGCTTCACAGATAGATATGGAGTGAGAGGGGAAAAAATTACAAATTCCCTAAACGGCAGTCAAAATTTTGTATATGTCTTGCCCGCCCTGCCCCGCCCTGCCCCCACCCCGCCCCACCCTGCCCCTGCCCTGCCCCACCCTCTCTTCTCTTTTCCCTTCCTTGCTTCTGTTGCCCTCCTTCATGCCCCCGGAAGAAAGTAGCTCAGGGCTTATTTTGGAACTAGAGAAAGAACAGTGAGTATTATAAGTAGATAGCTTGGCCAGGCATGGTGGCATACACCTTTGCGTTAGAAGCCTGGTCAGAGTGAGTTCTAGGACAGAAGAGCTACACAGAGCAACCAAAACCAAACCAAACCAAACCAAAAGCAACGGGGCTTGCTTCGATCGTAAGAAGCAACAAAGAAGTCTTAAGATTCCAGTACAAAATGGGCTGTGGCAGTTTGTCAAGAGCCTCTAAGGAGCTCTTTTTTGTGTCACCTCCTAGGTGGGTCTGTGTCAAGATGAAGCTCAACACCTCCTTCCCAGCCACCAGGTTTCAGAAACTCATTGAAGTGGACAAAGAACACAAGATTTGTACTTTCTGTGAGAAGCACATGGCTACAGAAGTATCTGCAGATGCTCTTGGTGTGTGGTCTGATCAGTGGTGGGAAGGACAAACAAGGGTTTCCCATGACAAGAGGTGTCTTAACCCACAGCGGAGTGCTCCTGCATTCTGCTATAGACCAAGGAGAACTAATGAGAGGAAGTGTAAGTCTATTTGAGGATACATTGTGGATGCTAGTCTGTGCTGTGAAATAATCCTTCACTACACTGTGAATATGTCTTACTCTCATGGATTAATAAAGAACTTTATTAGTCTGCTGCAAGACAGGATAAAGTTATGCGGGACAATCAAATTGAGGAAATGGGATGAAGATGGATGTAGTCAGAGAGTTTTCTGCAGACACAGAGAGAGCAAGATGGTTATTCCAAACACAGGAGAAAAGAATATTTATGGACTGACAGATACTACTGGGCCTCAACAGTTGAGACCACAAAGAGCTTGCAGGATCTGGAAGTATTCAGGCTCTCTAAAATAAAAGATGTCCTCCAACAAATTGTCAGAAAGTTATTAAACAAGAAAGATTATTGTTAGGGTCCATGAGAAATCCCATAAAAGACCACCAGTCACATATATAATCAGCATGAGCATTTATTAAAAATATCCAACATGTTGAGATCTAGCCCTCTGACAAAGTGCCAAATTGTGACCCCAAGAGAATCTCACAGGCTCCCTTCAAGTAGCATTAGGGGAATTTCAGGGAGGAGACATTAGTTTGGGAGCTGATTGGCGAGTTTAAATAAAATGTTTAAGGGTTGATACAGGATTGGTAGGTGGCTCTAGTTAGTGGTCAGGGACTTTCCAGTGGCAGGATAGAGGAAGCCATCTTTAGCTAGAAGGCTGTGAGGTGCCTGCTGATTAGTTGCCCTGAGTTGTGGTTTTCCAAAGACCTGCTTGCTCAGCTCCAATAAACAAAAACTGAGACCTTTCTGGCAGGGCTACTAGGAGCCTGTCGTGGCTCCCCCAGACCTCTCAATGATAAGCCCAGGACCAAAGCCCCCAAGTTCTAGCATCTATTACTCCACATGTTCTGTAACTCAAATGCTTACTTATTGCTCTGAAGAAACAATGCACTAAGCTAAACAAGGAGCAGATTGAAGAGAATATTGTACTTTTGGCCACGAGAATGAAGGAAGCCAAAGAAGAACACCAGGGGTAGATTGCCAAGAGATATAGGCTGTCCTCACTGAGAACTTCTAATCATAATCTAGTCAAAAATAAATATTTAAGAATGACAAGTAAATGACCAGACCTTGGCAAGGGTACATTCCTTAAAACAATGCTTATGTATTTCGTTGAAGTCAGAGAAATCAAGCCGATGCCTAACTAGAAGCTTCACCCTAACTGACTAATGTTCATGGTGCCGGAAGGAATGTGTTCCTCACACTGCTGAAGGAGAAAGGGAACCATCAAATCTCCAGCTGCAACCCCTGTGACCTACAACAGTGACCTGCCTGTAAGATAAACTGGTGCAATAATAGCACAAATGCTTTACAGTAACCAGCTACTTTCTAATTGGATTTAAGACCCACATCATGAGATAGAACTCTTGCTTGACATTTCTTGGGCTGCCAAGCAGCTGAGACTAGATAGGTCATGGGCCTAGGGGAAAACTTAGTACTATTATTCTGCTAAAGGAACATAGCAACAAAATGATTCCTAATGACATATTGCTACACCTGCAGATCAGTGCCTTGTTCAGTCCTCATCAGAGAAATTTTTTTCTTGCAGTAAATGAGAACTAACACAGAGACCCTCAACTGGACAAGGTTCAGAGAGTAAGAGACTTTGGAGAACTCAGTCTTAAATGGAATTTCTTCATCAAATCCTTCCCATCAAGATTCAGGAGTCTATGTAGAAGAGGACACTGGAAGATGGTAAGAGCCAGAGGTGATGGATGACTTCAAGGAAACAGTGTCTTCCAGACACAACAGGGCTGATATCCACATAAACTCATAGAGACTGTGGCAGCCCATGTAAGACCTGTGCAAGTTCAAACCAGACAGGGTCCCAGCACTGAGTCGGAGAAATGGACACTAGCTCTAACTCTCAACCAAGAAGTAATGTGAAAATGGTACCCACTGGCAAAGAACAAATCAATTTCCTCTGCTGGAGTCTTACTAGTCACCACACTTCAAAGCAGACCCTGTGCCCAGCAGTAGTTGAGCCAACACAGAATAAACCCGATGGTAATTTTGTAACGTTTTGGTCTCATTTTGCTTCAGTTGATCATTGTTGTGTCTTATTGGTCTCTCGCTTATTTATTTTTGTTTTGGTTAGTAGGTTTGGTTTGGTTTTGAAGAGAAAGGGAGAGAGGGAGAGGAGATGTCAGATGGGGAGACAAAATCTAAAGTTGGGTGGGTAGGAGCTAGAGGAGGATCTGGAAGAAACAGTAGGGGAGGAAATATGATCAAAATGTGTTGTATGGGGGGAGGGAACAGGAGGAAAGGAGGAGGAAAGACCGTGGTCCACATATAAAATAAATTTTAAAAATTTAATATAAAAAGATCTCAGGAGGCACTGAATCCTTGGAATCTGTGATTTTTTTTAAATACAAAAAAGTCACATTAATTTTTTTTTTCAATAAAAACAAAGACAGAGAGCAGGAAAAAAACAAAAAAACAAAAAAACCCAAATCAGACCTTGAGAGAAAAAAAGAGAATCTTTGAGAAAATTGTTGCTAATTTTCAGAATGCTTCACAAAGCCCTGCCTGCTGGGGTTCTTCAGAGCCCTGTGATGAACTGCATTCTTAGTGTCTCAAGCGCAGTGCTTGGGTCTAGCCAGAGTGATGGAGGAGTAAAAGGGGTGGACCAATAGCTCTCCACCCCCCTTTCCTGCTGTGTGTCCAGAACGAGGAAGCTCCTTCCAGCTCGGTGGGTGCAGCCTGACAGCAGCGGGCAGCACCGGGAGCGCCCTGGGCTCAGCTAGAGGTAGCCCCGGATACTGGAATACTGCACTGAAGGAAAATATGTTGGTTGGTTCAGGTGTCAGGCATAAAGCTGTTTCCTCAGTGATACCGGATGGTCAGAGAGACCAGGCAACTCCCCAAAGATTGGCAGAGACCCCCAGATCTGTGTCTATTGGGATCTGAGCTCTTCTGGTCCTCTCTTTCCCTTATGGTTACCTAGGGAGAGCTAACCATAGATGCTAATACCGTTCATTCCTTCACTCCCTCTCTGCTCCCTGCTTCTTGTTTCTCTCATAACCCTTTGTCCTACTTATCTTCTGAAAAATCTTTATTAATTCTTTGAAATTTTTAGTGTGTGTCTTGTTTATATCCACACACTTCTCCCAGCCCCGCCCTCACCTTCCTAAACACCCAACTCCTAATTCTCTTTTGTTGAAAAACAAAAACAAACCAACCAAACAAAAACCCCATTGTGTCCAATTTGTGTTGGTCCAGCTACTATTGGGTGTGGGGCCTGCCCTCGTGTGGTTCGCTTACTGGGTCACACCATTACAAAACCAAACCAAATCCCAGTTCTCTGTCTCTGAGCAGCTATCAAAGGCTAATAGCTTCCCTGCTCTTCTTTCCTTTCCTATTTTGATTTCTCTTGTTAATAACTGGAACCCTGCCTCTTTCTTTTTTTAATTTTGTATTTGTTTGTTGCTATTGTTTTTTATTTTCTGCTTTCTGCTGTATATTCAGTTTATATTTTCTCTCCTTTTCCTCTTTCCTTCTCTCCTTTTTTCAGTCATGAGAAGGAATGGTCTATGAGCAACATTGTGGGGTCTTCTCCTTTAAAATGACCTTGCAATGGTGAACACAAAATTACTGTATAGTTCAGCATAATGTTAAAGACCCCCAGGAGTGATGAGAGGCAATGCTTTCCAATTAGTGAAGACATTATCTGAGATAGAAAACTTTCAACAAACAAAAAATAAACAAAGAAGAACACAACAACAAACAGCTCTTGCGACCCAGTGGTAGATTTTCTTGCTTGGCTGACCTTAGGGGTTTTGAAAACTACATCCTGTGATAGGTGCCTTTCTCATAAGAGAAAACATCTGAATGTCTGAAAGAAAAAGGAAGGAAGGAGGGAGGGAGGGAGGGAGGGGGAGGGGGGAGGAAGGGGGAAGGAAGGGAAGGAAGGGGGAAGGAAGGGAGGAAGGAAGGAAGGAAGGAAGGAAGGAAGGAGGGAGGGAAGAGGAAGAAAAGAAGGAAGAAGGGAGGAAGGGGAGAAAGGAAGGAAGGAAGGAAAGAAAGAAAGAAACCAAATAAGGAAGGATTTACTTTAGCTCACAGTTCAAGGGAACACAGTCTACCATGCATGGCAGGCTGTCTGTGAAAGTCACAGCTGTCTGTTAGTCAGTGTTGATCACAGAAAACACCTAGGAGTCAAGCCCATCAAAGAGGCCCTAAACTTTCCACAACCTTCC
Organism: Phyllotis vaccarum; assembly: GCA_033318265.1. NCBI lineage: Eukaryota > Metazoa > Chordata > Mammalia > Rodentia > Cricetidae > Phyllotis > Phyllotis vaccarum. The sequence continues at coordinate 79,919,834 of JARWLC010000007.1, read as the reverse complement.
AAAACAGCACCAGTAAGCTGGGGTCCAACTATTTTGACAAATGACCCTATAATGGACATTTCACTTCCAAAGCATAACATATCCTTTAGACCTTTCTTTTGAGCCAGAACATTTCCACCTGCAGTTCTCTGAGAGCGTTACTCTAGCTCAGTCTCATCCCTGTCTGAATTTTTGGCAAACTTGAGCCCATTACCTCCCCCACCTCTGTCTTCCCTTTTTCTCTTGAGGGGATTCTCCCCATTTCTTCTTCTGCGCCTTTGCTCTGCATTTCCCAATTCTGCCTCCCCATAGAACCTTCTGAAATTCTCAGGCAGGATGCCGCTCTTCTCTATGCTCATAAGACATCTTTTTCTAACAATGATAATCTTCAGAAATTTAAAAGAAATTATCTTCTTGGCCACTGCTCTTCCCTGGGTTCAGAGAACCGTTAATCGAATCCTGCTTTGGCTTTTGTTCCCAAGTCACCTCAGGAGAGCAATGAGAGGACCGTGTCCAGCTCTTCATCTTCACAGGCTTCTCTTAGTAAAGGCTCACTGAGCTAACAGAGCCTGACCACCAGGAGTCACTTATCAATAATGTTCTGCTTATTTTCATGCCTAATCATGACTAATCACATGCTTAGTCAAATTCCACAATTATTTCTAGTCCCATTGTACAAAGATTATTACAGGTTTAGTCTCTATTCTTTCTGGAAGAATTTTTTTCCCTTTCTTTTTCCTATCTCAGGATAAGCCAAGTTCTCATTATGAACCTAGTCCTGAACTTCTGAGTTTTAGCTGCCAAAGCCTCTAACCCTGAACTTAATCTGTGATGTCTTATGAGAGGGGGAGTGTGGGAGTGTACTTTTCACTTCCTCATTGCCTACTCGGGTCATAGACCAGTTGCCATATTGCACAGTGCCTTTCAGATGTAGCAGCATCTACTAGCACCCATGTCCCAGACTTTGCAGCCTTGTGGCTGATGCTCTTGCCAAGAGACAGTGCCGTGGCCATTTGCTTGGAAAGATCACAGCCTCTGTTGGGATGCACCCCCACTTTCATTCTGCTTTGGGGAAGCACCTGCTTTGATCTGTGTGCAGGCCTGGTAGGTCATGGCCTACATTAATTCATGCATAACAATATGACTTTCCCTTTCGTTCAGAGCAAAGCATAATCATTTCAAGGCTCGCCTAATGCTGAATTCTTAACAATCCAATTGAATCTTATTTTCATATGTCTGCTGGGTGATCACTGAATGGCCCTGAAATAAGAAGATAATGAAAAAATGTTCCTTTTAAATTACTGAAGACCATCACAGACTGAAGATGAGCTCTTGTCAGAAGCAATGATTTTAGGGAGGGGAAGCCATCAGAATCCACGCCATGAATACAGGCCATTCTATGGAAATGCCATGTAACCTGGAGAAACATAAAAGTGAGGGAAGCCACAGTTACAAAAAGCACTCTGTACACAGCAACATGCTTTGTGACATGACATGATATTACAGCTTCCCTTGTGCATCCCTTCCCCATGGTTAGAAATTACTAGAGGCCCCTTGACTCCCGCCAGCCTCTGTTTTAATGATCTTTAAGCCTTATTCCTAAAGGCAGGACATGGCACTTGGCAGGGAAAGAGCTTAATAATTTGTTTGTGATAAAATGCTATCCTAATTAGTGGATCTCATTAATTTCAATAAGGCTGGTGTTAGCCTCTTTTCTCCACAGTCAGTCAGTCACCACATCCCGCTGACTTTCCTAGGGGATCTGTCTCTTACTGTTTGCTTTGTCCTTACTGCCACTGTCAAATTTGTGACCTCCCATGTCACACCTGAGCAAAAGCTGCTCATGCCCATCTGCAATTCACCATCCCTGGCAGACACAAGGTCTTTCAGTAACAAATGACATCATATCTCTAACCATGTGCTCTGTGGGAAATACTTCATCCTGCCTTATTGAGTCCACCCTGCTAGTTCTCGACTTCATGCACTATGGCTGTCTCCCCACACTCAGTTTCTGGGTGGGCTGGTGCTCACCTGTCTGGTCTCAATCTCACTGATTTTTTCCTGGAGGAGACAGTTCACAGACACCCCAGCCTCAGTCTTCCCATATTGGCCAACCTCTGCTAGCCTCCTTTAATTTACGTAAACCCCATGTATATATGTGACTGTTTGTTACTTATCCCTCGCTATAAAATGTTTTGTGTGTAACTAAAACTATATTGTTCCCCGCTGTGCCTTGAGGACTAGCAATGGACTCACATGGCAGCACTCACATCCATTTTACGAATGAATGAGCACAAACCAAAGGCAGGAACCACTGACGAAGAGAAGAAACAGTAATTTGGCTTATGCTAGCGTTCTAAAACAATTAGTAAAATCCAACTCTATAAAGAGATATGGTCAGAATGACTGTTTTAACTAATCGCACTGTCTAGTTCTGTTGCAGAAGTAATTTGTTGATAAGAAAATATTAGCATCTGCTATAGAATTATATAACTTTTTAATATTGCTTGGTTGCATTTTCCAGAGTAGTTTGGAATCCTTTATTATGATTCAAAGTTTATTAGAGTAAAAAAAAAATACATAGTGTAGCTTTTGTTTCTCCCAGAAAACTTGTGTTTCTGATATAAATACCATTGACCAGTCTAGAAGGAGTAAAATTGTAATTTTATTATTTTATAACATTATCTTGTTTATTTTAATGTCTGTACTGCTAGGGATTGAACCCAGAGTCTTATGAATCCTGATCACTATTCTACCACCAATCCACATTTTCAATGCTCTTTTAATAAGTTTTATCCATAATTCCAGTATGTATCACTTTATGGTAGAGTATGTTTATTATGTTTGTGTATCTTGGTGTCTGACTTTGTGAGAGGCAGGTAATTTTATCCCATGGGAAAGGCTGTCTAGTAATTTCTTTTCTGTAGTAATTTAGATGAACACATTGGCCTAGTCTTACTACCATAGAGTTCTAAGGAAGCCATGAAGAGATCCAAGGTGCTTGAAGATCTTATAAGCAATACCCCTTGTATTATAGAAGAAGTTCAAGAGCTTGTGGAGAAGAGATGAGCTGGGCCATTCTGAGATGGGTTCCACAGTCAGTCCAGGAAGGAGGCCATGCTTTCCATGGAGGCCTGCCTAGGAAGCTGGATCAAAAGACGCCTTGGAGAAATTCAGTCTTAAAAATTTTTAAACTGCACATCTAAAGCCAGCTCTAGACTTTTTATAGTGGCTTTTGAACATATGGAGTCTGAGATTGCACAGAAAATAACTACACTAAATTTAACTCGATACTGTTGAGGCAAAAAATTATTCAGAAACAATTGGACTTAATTTTCATGAAAATTAACATCAGGTAAAAAAAAAAAATCAAAATAATCCTTCCTAGACAAGTTTGTAAACTGAGAGTTGATCCAGATTCCTCCAGTTTTTCTGTTCTTGATTGACAAAGACGTAAACATGTGAGTGTTGGCAGGATCAGAAGGCTGAAAGATTCTTACAGGATGGGAATTCTGAGTTTCAGAGATGTTTAAAGAGGAGTCTTTTCCCTGACAGTTTCAATTTCTGCTAAGTACCGAAATGTACCACCCACACAATATCACATGCCATAGAACCTCAGATCTGGAAGGAGCCCAGGATTCCATCTACTCCACGTCTTTCTAAAGCTGTACAAACCGGACCAGAAGGGGAAGAGCCTTGCTCCATGTTTAGGCTTATGTCTGTAATAGCCAGGACCTGAGTTCATTTCCTCTCATGGAAATGTCTCCTATTGATCAGGTCCAGCCACAGTTCCCTAAGAATATCTGATGGAAACGTTCTTCCTATAAGTACAAGATTTTGATGGTCAGACCGTATAAGAGGTAATTATAGTCACCATCTTGTTATTTCCTTCTGAGAGTTTCAATGATGTGAGAGTTTTGAAGCAACAGACCTAAAGGACAGTTGTATAAAAATATAATGTGAGGCAAGGGGAGGTGGAACAGTGGTTTAGAGCACTTGCTGTTCTTCCAGAAGACACAGTTTGGTTCCTACCATGCACACTGAGGAGAAGGAGTCACAATGGCCTGTGACTCCAGTTCCAGGAGATCCAGCACCCTACTTTGGCCTCCACAGGCACCCGTATACATATGGCATATACCCTCACAAATATACCCACATATACATGTAAATTAACAAAGAACAAAAGCATTCAGCTAGACTTGTTGGCTCAGGCCCAGAGTCCCAGCTACTGGGGAAACTAAGGGAGTAGGTCAGCAAGTTCAAGGCCAGTTTGGACAACTTAGTGAGACATGTTTCAAAACGCAAAGTATGAAGAGAGCTTGCCTAGCACATCTGAGGTCTTGGTTCAATACCCAGTAGTACCAGAGAGGGCCATAATCATCAGCAATGAAAGGCAAAGATTTGAGGGGTTGATACTTGGTGCCTGGAATCCCTCCTCTCTGCTGGGATTTTAGCTGACAGTGCCAACAGCAGCTATGACTGTACACTGCCTCTTGGGAAGCAGGCTGCACCCTAATGTAGGAGGCGGCAAATTAAGTCAAATACTGTCATGTTTGTGAGGTTTCTCTTTTGTAAGAAACAGAATAGCATTGTTCTCAACTTGATGCTGTCAACAGCTGTGCCACACAGAAGGTGTAGAAACAAAGAGCAATGGACTTTGGAGATTCCCTGTTTCTCCTTGTCGTAAAATATGTGACAGTGTAGGTTCCTATAGCCCATTGCTCCTTCCTCCAGCCTCTCAGTCTGTATAGTAGCTGTCTAGACAGAAGCATGTTCAAAAATGATTTGGCTTTGGTTAAAAAAGGGCTTTGATGTTGGGAACTGTAAACTGAAAATCGAACTTAGGGGTCTTGTGCATGTTAGACAAGATTTCTTCCACAGAGCCAAATTGTGAGCCTTATAAGTGAACATTTAAATAGTGGAGAAGAATTTCAGCAGAGAGGAATTGGGAACTATTGCCTGAGTGAGGGTTGTTTGCCTGGGTCCTTTGAAAATACTGGGGAGTTAAATCTTTGAGGAAAACCAGCTTTAATTGTTAAAAGTAAATGATCATTTTTTTTTTTTTGCTTCACCTGTGCCAGCATGCACACAAATAGAAATTAATATATATTTAGTGTTTCTACCCCTCTTTTTTTTCCTGAAAATCCAAGAAGGTAGCTGAAGACAGATTAGGGAGTGGAGAACTAATCAGAAGTGGACTGCACCCGGCTTTACAGTGTTTCTAACTACTTTAGGGGCTGGACTTAGCAAAAGAAAATATTTGAATTCTTTCTGGAGTCACGATTAAAGTCACATTTTGTTAATATCATAGTTCAATAAATAGATGAAAATAATAATCTTAAATCATATCACTACATAATTATAGTAAGGCAATACAGTAGTTTATCACATTTGATGCTTACCCTCAGAAACTTCCATCTACTTTCTTCTGCACTGTCTTACATGTGCATCTTGACAACTTCACTGCTTGAATTTTTCAGTGAAATGTGGTGACTCAGCAGTATCCTGATGGTGGTGGAAACTCCTTTTTTAAGAGAACACAGTGGGTATATTTTGCTAATACCATCAATAACTGGGCTCCTTTGATCTGAAGAACCAGAGAAGTCTGTCTCTTGACGAAGATTACCTTATTATTTCCCGTGTTGTGTTGTGCCGGAAGGAGTATGTGCAAGGCTGTTGGGTGTCAGAGTTCAGCTGGATGGTGCACTTTCCAGGTGTGTGATTGGTGAAGACCAGAGAACTTCCTTTGTTGTAGCTTCGACACAAAGTAGTTAAAATGGTTATTCCTTGTGGCATTTAGATCTATTTTCACAGATTCACATCAAGGAGAAAGGAAACCTCTGTGAGTGAGATTTGCAAACTGACTTTAGATGTTTTGGCTGGATAACCAACTGCTGGACGGATGGAAACATTAAGGTTATGGTCACCTTTGCTGTCTCCCTCAGCCCTCTAGATTTATTTTCATGTTATTTACTGGGATAACAAGCTGTGGCCCTTTCCCTGTGAGCTTTGGTTTTATTGCTCATCTTTAGATCTTGTTAATGCTTAGTTGACTTGTTTGATACTTAGGGAGACCCCTGTTTTCATCCATGACTTCCTGTACAAATGACACCATAGTGTTCATATGTGGTTATTGTAGAAGCCTTAAATGAGGGAGTATCTTGTCCTGCGAAGGCCAGTTATCTCAGCCCTCAGTCCCAGAGGAGGCCCCCATAACAGCGTTCTTGAGGCAGAAGGGACAATATCTTTCTTTGTTTTTTTCCCTTCTGGGATGTCTTCTGAGACGCTGGGCACCAGGATGCAGTCTTCCAGGAACTCAGGCCCTGTTTTCACCAACCGAGTAGATTTTGCTGTGTATTTACACCTCGGTCCCTTTCCCTTAGTTATTGAAAGTAATATTTTCTTATTTGCCCTAGACTCCCGGACACGAAGGGGAAGATTTAGGTGATACTTGGATTAAAACAGACAACAGGGAGAATGAGAGACCAAAAGCTGAGGTATGTTAGGCACCAATGTCAGAACATTGCCATTGCCCCACCCCCAGGATGAAGCATCTCTTCAGCACCTACTACAAAGCACCTGGGTGGTGTTTCATGAGGGACTAGATAACTGCCTCACGTCACTTTAGTACTTTGCTATTGTGGGAGTTTTTGTTTGGTTGTTGTTTATTCTATAGTTGTTTTATTATTTGCTTCAAAAATTTCCTGGGAGAGTAGAATTTTCTTTATCATAACGAAAAGAAATGTCAGAGGCATCCTGTTTGAAGTTAATTCTCTGGATTTAGTCTCCAGAGAGAAAGTGTACCCTTGGCTCTACCAATGTGTACCATGGTCATTGTAAGTAGGATTTTTTTTTCCTTTAAATGCTGAATTATGACAATAGCTATAATTTTTTTTGAAATGTAGAAGGTTAATAGATACCTATTAAATGCCTCTTAAAATAATGAGGCTGCAGGTCAGATAAACAGAGAACAAAAATTACAGCATCTTTCACAGGACTGCCGATACCCTGCCCAGTGTGAACAGCTGTATATGGGAAAAGTTACCAGTGCTAATGATCAGGTGGGTGAGAAGGATTGACTAACATGTTTCTGTTTCTGTCATAGAAACTGGATCTCCAATGAAAATAATTTAGTAGCATAGCCACACCCTTAACCCATATGTGTGTGTTATGAGATACCGCACCCCAATGTTTGTTTTCCTTAACTTCTGAATTGAATGAGCATAACATACTAAATGCTTTATTGGAGAACTTAATAATTATGCTTTCTAGGCACAGCACTAGCTTTTAAAAACATACTATTTTATTACTTCTTTGAAAATACCATACAAAATAGTCTGATGACATTTACCACTTTTCCTCCCTGACGGCTCCCAGATCTGCCTGTCCTCATCCCTCCCAACTTGGTGACAAAGTAGCCCATCTTCACGGATTTATGCTGTCCATATGCTCCTGGGCTGGGGCCATCCACCGCATTGTGATCAACTCTAAGAAAACTGGCTCTCTCCCTCCCCTATAAGCCATCAACTGTCTGTCCATGGCTTCTCCCTTAGGAGCCGGAGCTCATGAATGCCTCCCCTCTTCACGCTAGAACTTGATTGTGTTCTGGCAACCACAGCTGTTGTGTCTTAAAGAATACAGTGCTTCTGCCAAGTCCGGAAGACAGTGTTTAGCTGAGCACTCTACTGATACTGTCTACACTTGAACCAGTTCTGTGTTTATATCTTAACTACCGTTCAGAAGGCACAGCAGTTGTGTGACTCACTGTTTCAGGGAGAACATATATGGAGTGCTTTTCTTAATTAATCATAACCAAACCCACATGACTAACACAAGCATTTCCTGTAGGAGGATGCAGGCATTATTGAGGGAGACCTAGAGGCATAGCTCTGGGGTCTCAGGACCTGAATGGTGCGTGGCCAAACCCCACTGAGGACCTGGGGCACACTGACCTCCCTCCCTCCCTGTTTGTTACTGTGTTCTCGGGGAACAGATCAGATATCTATCTTGGTGAAGTTCCACTCTCCAAGAAATGTCTTAAGGTTAAAATTGTATCATGAGTGTTTATATACCCCTCAATAAACATTAGTCCTTCATACAACATATTACAAGTGAACTTATTGCTATAATTTCCAATCACTGATTCACTGGTTTCTTTCTTTTTAAGTGAAGTTTCACCTGGGGTAATGGCCTATAGCTTCACTGAGACATAGTGTGTGACATTTCATTGGACTAGAAGCTCTCCAGTGAGGACCCGATTCTTGTGTGTCATTAGTACATGGCTGGGACCTAGCATCCTGCTTCATTACAGACGGGTCTCAACTGATTCCTATGTTTAGGCACGGGTGCTGTCAAACTCAGATCCTCATGCTTGCATACCAATCACACTTCTCACTGAAGAATTGCTCCAGTCTTCTCTTTTTGTTCAGGGGGAGGGGGACAAGATTCTTCTAGATGTGCAAACAGAGTCTCTTCACCAGCCGTCCTGTGGGATATGCCTATAATAGTCTCAGCTCTAATGACCCTTCTTTGAAGATGCTCCCCTTGAATCCGAAGAATAATCAAACTGTTGTTACCTCTTTCATAGAGGCTGGGCTAGCCCCACCTTCCTACCATACTTATTGTGTTACTCTGTTTTATTTAGTTGACTTTGTCTCATTTGACATAGATTCTACTGAGTCTGAAGCTGACATCTCTTCTGTTCTTTATTCTAGCACACTTCCTACTAAACGAGAGTGTTTAATAAATAGTAGGTGTCTATAAGTAGATAGGCAGTTATAGAGATAAGTGACTGTCAGAAACTTTCATGCACATTTGCATTTGCAGCTGTGTGCTGGCCCCCTTATTTTCTTGAACAATGTAGAGCCATGAAGAGTTTCATGTGTAGTGCTCACAAGCTTCCCTCATCTCAGACAATTTCTAGAGACGAATAGCTACAAAGTATACTGAATAGGGTTGCGTTACAGGCTTATGAAATTTGGGATAAAGAACTTCTCTATCTGAGTATGTCATGTACCTCGAGAAGAGCCCTGCCTGCAATTTTGGCTCTAATAAACTTATCCTGGGCAAGCTGCACAACCTTTCTGAACCTCTTCTCCTAATATGCAAATCTGGGACATAAATAGTACTTAATTCATGTGGTTATTTAGAAGATTAAATATATAATGTATGTAAAGTACATAGTTTAGTGCTTGATATAGAATAAGGAAGAATAAGTACTCAATAGAAGTTATTATTAATAATAACATTTGAAGTCCATCAGTGGGCTAATAGTGAACTGAGACTCAATTGAATTATAATTAAATATATTAAACAATGCCTTGTTCAAACTCAGTGAAAGGAATTAGTGCTTTTCTTTTAATGGCTATAAAATTCTACTGAGCTAAATAATGGAACTGGAATGAATTCCCCACAGTCACAGCTGGATTTAGTAAGATCTGGAAGTGTACAGCAAAAGACACACTGTCATTATAGATTAATATATCTCCACACTCCAAGTTGTATATTATTTAATAGGATGCTAGATGGCTTTTTAGAACGTCTTTGACAAGAAGAAAACTTGAGCACATGAAATAAGTGTTTAAAAGAAATTTGTATCTATGACCTTAGCTATGATCTAAGCAGTATCCCATGATAAAATAATTATGTAAATACCTTTTGTCTTTCTGTCAAAAGTACATTTCAAATGTATTACTTTTTCCTAATTAGAAAATGAATATATCTTTGAATGTAATATTTTAAGATGTTTAGCCTTATTGACGTGATACAATTACATACATAAATATATATACACCAATTTAGATAATTTACAGTGACAGGTAAGACCTAAATTACAGGAACCAGAAACCTAATTATTTCAAATTGAATAATCTTGCTAACCAGTGTCACTTATTCCAGGGGAACAAAGGCAGTGGCTTTTTAAAAATGTCTTACTTGTATTATTAATTCTGTTATAATTCCACTCAATTATATCAGTGTTCTTCTGTATCACAAGGACCAAAAAAGCAAGACGTTTATTTCTTTATCAAATGCAAGAAAATGTAGACACTGCCCAATCCCTGACTGTCCATTTATGTGGGGACCAGCAGAGCCTCTCACTTCACAAAAACTAGCCTACAATTTTCTCGTCATTCTGCACTTGGGGTTGGAGGGATCCCCTATTTAGAAGAAAGTCCTCACCTTCCAGCCTTTGTAGTAGATGGGAGAGGTATATTGTAGCATAGTTTGGATCCCCATTCCTCATGCCCTCATGTTTAGACAGGAAAAGGGCTTTAACTAGCCCATTTCTCCTGTTGGTCATCTCTTGGCTATTTGGAAGACTGCAGTGAGTATGCTTAAGTGAAGGGTTTGCATGCTGGAGTTTTGATATGTGCATCTGAGACATATGCTCTTCCTTCTCGTCTTTAGAATACTATCTGAGAAGGTCATTGTCAAGGCTGGCAGAGGTGGTACCAAGGTTGCCTTTGTCAGAACTGTATCTGCTGTTACCACTGCTCTATCCTTTTGAAAAGAGCTAGGAACCCAGGTTTATGGGTAAGATTGAGAGTTCAGTACTTTAGAGTTGGAGAACTTCCTCAATCGAGCGTATGGCTTCATTTCCTTGGAATAGAAATAGTTCAATGGGTAAATATTTTGGCTAGCTAAGAAACTAACTAATTAAGCTTACAAAGCAACAGGTTTCCTTATGGCATTGTCATGCATGCTTAGTCCTGACCCCCCAGCCTCTTCACTTCTGCCCATCACTCTGCCCAATGTACCTTTCTAGACTCAGCCTTTGAACTTCCATTTTCACATCTCTTGCCCTGTTGTCCTATGTTCTCTTAATGGGTTTCTTTTTTCCCCAAATCTCTCTTGTGGATTTCTGTCCAGTTTCCTGGCCTCCTCTGCTTTGCTAACACTCACCTTCACCTAAATAGACAGACTTAATCATTAGAAAGTAGGATCTACATGAGAGGTAGTGTGGAGGAGTTAGCTTTTAGAGCCTGGATTACCTAATTAAATATTACCTAGGAATACAAGATTTCCATTTTCAGCTATTTTCCTGAGAATTTCATCTTTCTTGATGGCTGAATAGATTGCCATTGTGTATACACACCACATTTTCATTACCTGTTTATTTGTTGATGGATATCAAAGTGGATTTTATTTCCTTGCAGCAATGTACACAGGTATGCAAGTATCTCCATGGCAGAAAGTGTAGTCCTTTGGGTAGAGAGCAGGCATGGTAGATCTGGGAATTATGGTAGTTCTGCTTTTAGGTTTTTGAGAATCCTTCACAATGGTCATGCTCTCACCAACAGTGAATAGGGGCTTCGTCAGCACATCATCACCCACATTTCCTGTCATTTTTTCCCTTGATCATAGTAATTTTAATAGGGATGAGCAGAATCTCAAGGTAATTTCAATCTGCATTTCTCTGAAGCTAGTATAGTAAAATATTTATTCGCTGTTTATGTCTCTTCTTTTGAGAAAAATATGTTTAGTCCACTGGTCCACTCATTAATTGACAGTTTTTGCCTTTTTGGTGTATAAATTTATAATTCTTTACATATTTTAGTTACTAACTCCTGTCAAAGTATGGATGGCAAAGATTTTCTCTCCTACTGAAAGCTGTCTATTCTGTTGATAGTTTCTTTCTCTGTAAAAAGGCTTTTGAACTTTGTGTAACCCCACTTCCTATGTCTGATCTACTTTAATATTGGGTAACTTAATAGCTGCCTACCTCTCTGGCACTAGCAGCCCCTACTGTTAGCATATTCATATAAAGAAACACTCTTTTGAGATTTCTCCATTTCTCCTCTCTTCATTTCTGCAAAATTCCTGGGAAGAATAGCTTGGGTTTGGTCTCCCCCTCTCTTCTGCTGCATCTCAGCCTCATCTCCACTGTATTACACTCCACTGTATGCGCTTATCAGGCCAAACCACTGTCTTAGTTCCTCGGTCAATGACAGTCATTGGGCACACTCAGTCTGCCTTGCTCTGACTTGTGACAGACACTGATTTCACTCCCTCAGGGCTGCTCTATCTGTTCTTCCTGTTGTTTCCTCCTTCTGTGTAATAACTCTATGCACACAGGGGTACACAGTTCTTCGAGTCTTCCATCTCTGTGGTGATTCCCCTCAACCCCATACACTCACCCTGCCTGGGATACGTCTCACGAAGTATGTTCAGTTCAAATCTAGATTTAATTGTCCAAATTTCTGTCAATGTTTTGCAAGATAACCAACACAACAGGATGTATATATTTGCAGAGGTGAATGGATTGTTTCCAGGAATTGGAATTAAAATGGTTATGAATACTAGTTAGCAACCAAAATATGCAGAGTAAGATGGCTGATTACAGACCCAGACAAGAGCTGATGCTACATACAGTTCCATCCATCTGGAACTCCTTGCTTAGAGGTTGTTAGCATTTTCTTCTAATCAGACCTTCTACTAAATAGATAGAGCTCATTCAAATTATTGAGCATTATCTGTTTTATTCAGAGTTCACCCATTTAAATGTTGTGTACTTCTAAAACACCCCCACAGAAACAAAACAAAAAAATGCTTTTTGATAAAATATCTGAATACCATGGCCCAGCTATGTTGACACATTAAAATTTTCTATCACACTGCTCAGTTCTCAATCTGGATGTCTAGGTACAAAGAGAAAAGTCGTCAGGTCCACATGGCATTCTTGTCTCTATGAGACATTTAATTTCCTTCTGAAAACTAAGAAAAGGAGCCAGAGAGATGACTCAGCCCTGAAGAGTACGTTCTGCTCTTTCAGAGAACCCAAGTATTGTCAGAGCACTCATGTCAGGTGGCTCACAACCACCTGTAATTGCAGCTCCAGAGGGTCTGATGATTTTTTCTGGCCTCTGGTTACCACTGCACATACTTTATATATAGAGACACACATGGACATAAATACATATAAAAGAAATTCCCTAAAAAGTAGAAATTGAAAAGACAACCATGAGAAAAGTGAGTGAAGAGGAGAATTGAGACACAGCCAATGTACTTTAGTTTCAAATTTAGATAAGTTCCAGGGCTGAGACTATGCAAAACAGTCATGAGTGTGCATGCACACTGCCACCACCCAGCTATTAGATACCGCACAAATCCCTGGTGCCTTTGGAAGCCAATTTTGAAACTGATAACTTTCTCCTAAACCCAAGATCCCTTCCACTCTGCTTGCCCTTTACACCTTGCCCTAGCTGTTACATCTTTACGGACTCCTCAGATGAATTTTCTCATGGCTCATCTCTTTCTGCCCAAAGTATTAATTAACTCTGCTCTTCCAACAATCCAAGCTTTGGGCCGCTCATCATAGCTTCTCCTTGCTCTTATTCATGAGATGAATATTGTCATCATCCAAAAGAACTTCTCTCAAATGATCCATTTTTATATCAGTCAGGAATTTTAAACACATGTGAGAATCAAACACTGGGCTTTTAGGGGAAGATCTGATTCTTTATTCTCTTTCTTATATCCAGTGATTGTAGCTGTCATCACAATTAATTTTAAGAGCATCTGGGATTTAGTGCTTTAAATGAACTCACTCTGCTGCGTTCAGACACAGTGTTCCAAATGGTACTTACTCAGTTTTCTGCATTCTCCTCTCCACTCCCTGACCACCCAAAAAGAATGCTCGGTGTGTAAAATGATAGGAAAAGGCCTTGCTCACTCGCATTGTGTTGCAGCCTTGCTCAAAGAAATGTTTATGGTTTTCATTCTGCCTCTCACATATTTCCTCGCTTTCTCAGTGGGATAAGAATGCTCCATATGATTGGTCTAACTTTTACTGACTACCTCTTACAAAGTGCCAGTGTCCCTATCCTTTGTGTGGTTTCCTCTCTCTACTGTCATTAGGGTAGTGACCTTGTTGACACCATTTTGGAAAGGCCATGGATACATGTGTCTGCAGCTTCTGGATTTGGGAGATGTCAACTTGACCTCAAACTAAAGCCATATTTATGGACATGAGATTAGGGGAGCCACGTTTTCAGAAGTTACTAATATGTCTAATGTCACAGTGAATAAAGCCACGAATCTTGACTTTTATGTGACTTTTTATAAGTCTTTGGACTTATACACAGTTTGAACCCAGAGAGGCCTAAAACAACAATAGAGATAACCTGTAGTCTAACATTATATAGAGTTTTCTGTGCTGCCCTAGCCAATTGACTTGGGTTTTGGTGACTTCAAGAAGTACTCGTGTATTGTCTCAGCAGTCCCCAAAGCAGAAGTTCAGCCCCAGGGTGGCCTGGCTGGTTCTTTTCTTAGCCTCTCACATGAAATCAAGGCTGAAATCAAGGTGTTGGCAGTGCTGAATTGCTTTATGGAGGCACTGACGATAAATGTGCTTCTAATCTCACTCAACATGTGGGCAGAATTGGATTTCCTAGGTATAGAGCCCCTTCCCTGGCTTGCTGCCATTCTGGGCTGTTCTCAGCTTCTCCAGGCCTCTTTCCTTCTTCCATCTTCAAAGCTATGGGGACTTTGAGTCTCCATGACCTCTCTGCTGCATCTCATTTCATCTGTGGCATCTCTGCCTTCCAGTCTTCTTTCGAATCCTAGGGTAATTACATAGAGCATGACTTGATGATAGAGGCTAAAGTCCATATTTTCAATTAGGCTGATTAGGAACTGTAACTCTACCTGCAAAGTCCCATAGCCTCTCAGGTCAGCATTTGGCTGAACAATCAGGAACAAGATACTTGACAGAACATCCATACAATTATTGCTACCTAAAAGCTCATATATTTTCTCACTGTACTTCTCAGTTCTGGCTAAACTCTCACTTTTACACTAGATGTGTGGGCATCAAATTTTACTTTCTAAGGTTGCTTCTCCACAGCCATGCTCTAGATCTCTTCAGCTGTGTCATGCTTGGCAGGTCCTGAGCATCTCAGAGTCTCATTTTCTTCACATACATCAAATTGTGTCTGTTCTGACAGTTTTCCAAGTACTCGAGCAAGCTCTGAACACTGCAAACCCAAACACTAATGTTTGTGATACTACTTCACCTTCTAAATATAAATACTGTAAAAGCTAGAGTGGAAAGTGTTCTAAACTGGTGATGTACAAGGCTGAGTTCTAACTCTCAGAGGACAGAAGTCAGGGAAGCATCCCCTCATTAGCTAAATGACCTTGGGCAAGCCATTCAGTTTCTCAGGCCTCCTTTTCTCATTTGTGAATTAATGTGTTTGACAAAGGGATTTGCAATGTCTCCCATTCAGCTCAAACATTCTGTACTTGTATTTCATGTTCTTTCTTCAAAATGCTCTAAGAATCAGTTGCAAGAAGCAATCTATTTATAGTCATCTCTTCACAGGATGACTGTAAAATGCCCAAGACAGGCTCATAACACAGGGGCTAGAAATTCCTCCAAGGATAACCTGAAGTATCTCTGTAAATTTTGATAGCTTTTCAGTTCTTTCTCATTATAATCAAGCTTTTCTTCAGCTCCTCATTCCAAGATATTTAACAATTGAACAGTTTTAGTTTAAAAATTCACATTAATCAACTATACATTATTGATTCAGAAAAACATCGAACGTGTTATGATAATAAAAAGTTGGTTTTGAACTAGTTGAACTAGTTTTAGAACTATCTTTTTAAAAGTAAAGCAAAAATATAATTCAATATTTGTAGACTTAATTTCTATAGATTTTTGAGATTTGTAAGAACCAATCGTAAATTTCTCATGTTCCTCCTATTAAAGAACTTAATTCTTACTTCAAATAAATCATGAAGAATAAACTATGTATTCAATCATTGCATGAGGAATCATCACTGAATACATTCCACTTTATGAGTTTTCCTTTCTTCTTAGATCTGAAATATTTTTTATGTAAATTGTAGTTTTGAACATTAAAATTGGAAACATTTTCCTCAAACTCCTGTTTTGGGAAATTGTTAACATTCATTTTTACTCCAGAATTGGTGAAGTAATTTAGGAGAATAAGATTAGGAATACTTGAATACTTTCATATTTGACAGGGAAAGGGCAGCTTGCTGGGAGGGAGGAAGTGGGGGCACACCAGAGCAGGAAGTTGACAGGGCTGGGTGAGTGTGAGCACAGATCTCTGTCACATTTGAGTTAGTGCTTTTTAAGAGGGGAAACGTGAGTTATTTTGATCATGCTGTGGTGGTCAGCCAGCCTTCCCTTAGGTAATTTTCTTTGCCATGGTAATCTCCTAAGTTGTTGAAGCTGGCTGGAACTGAAGTTTCACAAGATGAATGTGGCATACAGTATGTTTGGCTCTAATCGTTTGCATGTGTGTGGTGTTTTCAGCCTTCTGGCTCTGATGTAAGGTTGAGTGGAAATGTTAGATGGGACTGAAGCACAGTGCGAGGCAGAGGTGTGGGCACACACTCTAAGTTATACCTCCTTAGCCCACACTTAGTGGTCTTAACCTGGAAGCCTTGACATACTAGAGACAATGGAAAGAAATATGGAGGGGGGGGGCTGGGGGTGGATGCTGTTTAGAAAGAGAGGAAAGGAATTGGATATAAAATGGCAAAATAACAGTCGAGCTTGATTTTGTTCTTGAAGTTGCACCGTACAAGAAGAGGAAAATGTGAGAGATGCACAGGGTAAAAAGCGAGCTGATTTATGTATTAATTCACTCAACAAACTATATACCTACATTGTGTGTGAGACTGGGTTCGTTTGCAGAAACAATGAACAGCAAGAATATCTTGCTGCCCTGTGGGAGTTTAAAGCCTCACCAGGTCTTCATCACTTAGCTACCTCAGCCATAGAATCATTGGTTCTGAGGGAGTTGTTTTCGATTCCCCCAATTTGAAAGATGTAGCAAGACATTGCTCATGGATAATTTTACTGGACAGACTTATTCATGTAAGTAATTACAGGGTGAAGTGTATGTTACCTAAACTGAGAGAAGCAGTTTGCGGAGCAATGGTTGATTTTAGCTCACTGTTTTAAAAGTTGCAACACACTGTGGTGGGGAGAGCGAGGTGGATCAGAGCAGCTCATAGGTGAGCAGGAGGCAAAGAAAGAACTCGTCTCTCCCATCAGATGGCAGCACCCTCATTTGAGCACATTCCGCCATCCTTACTTTTCACATGCGACTCTTCTCCAGAAACACTTTCACAGACACGCCGGAAGCATGCTTTACTTATCCCCAAGGCTCTGGTCACATTGACCGTCAAGATTAACCTTCACACGGGGGTTGGGGAGGGGTGGCTGGTCTATGTAAGGTTCAGAAAACTTAACCCCCCTCCTCCCATATGAATGAAGGAAAAAAATGGAATAAAAACGGGCGTAGCAAGCTCTGTGAACTTTGTTTGAAACCCTCTGAAGCTTACCCTTCAAACACTGCCAAGGGCCTCCGAGGTGCTGCCTCTGGGGGGAATTCTGCATCCAGACTCTCGCATCTCTGTCCTGGCTCTCTGCTACACATCTTGTTAAAATCTCAGAGGAAACAGGAAGTGGCTGGTAAACCTCTCCAGCCTCAACTGCCTCTGGAAGGCACCTGTTTGACAAGTAAGTAGTGCTGCTGGGCACTGAGTTAGTGATGGAGGACTTCAGGAAGTCAATCAAGGGCAGAGCTTAGGTGGCACTGTTTGTTCCGTTCATTCGAACTTACACATAGGCATGGGTGATTTGGAGAAGGTAGTGGCGTCTGGCAAAAGTTTCAAAAATTCCAATTTATGTCATCCTTTTGAGTAACAATTGGAACAACTTAGGATCAAACTCTGATTGGGCTTTTTAAAAGCTTATTATTCTAAAGCTGAGTTTGTATAGTTTCCATATAAACATTTTTGTGAGCTCCTCCTACATCAAAAACGTGACTTTTTTTAAAAACCAGTCTCTGGATGACACATGGGTCAGCTTGATGCCATTCTCTTTCTGTCTCCATTTGCCTTTTTCCTTCCTTCCGAGGAAGTGTTCAACTAAGAGAAACATCCACAGCCACAGCGTATCTCAGGATGGAGAAAATAAACGGATCCGAAAATCCTCAGGAGATTCTCTTAGTGATTCATTCAGAAATGAGTTAGGAGAAGAAGGATTTGCTTATTTATATTTTTAACAATTGTTTTTGTTTTATTTAGTGTTGGTACATGCAGGCATGCACATGCCACAGCCCATTACTGGGCAATCTCCGGACTCTGTCCTCTACCATTGCTTCTGGAGACTGAGCTCACACCAGTGTCAGTGACAAGCCCTCTCACCTGCTGAGTCATCTTGCTTGTCTAGCATTATTTATTTATTGTTTCACTTGGGTATTTTTAATAAAAAGGTACAACATTGAAATTTGAAATAATGTTGATGTTTATAACTTTGTCTGCAGATATGTGCTGACTTCTATTTGCTTTAAGATAATTTGAAATACTGTTTGTGTCATGTTTTGTCATTCCCATAGTACTGAATATACATTCTTCCTTGATTTTCATAGTGCCTGTACAGAGTCCACATCATTACTCCCCATACATGTATGTCTCTGCTTTGCTAGCTGTGATGAAGTAGATGATGACTAACTGTATTCATTTAGCTAGTATGTTAACCAAGATTGTATGTGGGCATGTAATTTCATCTGACAACAGTATAAAGGAGGTGTTATTTGCAGTATCTATGATTTTGCAAGTGAGAATAACCCTCTTTTTAAATGGAGAAAACCATGACTCCAAAGCAGGTTGGATGGGCCTCTAGAATTTGTGTTCTGTCCATCCAAGGCCAGACATTGCTCTGGTCTTCATGGATTCTGTTCCCTGAGTGACTCTAACCTCTGTAGAACAAGCTCTTCCTAGTGGTATCTAAGGAGGCTTTGGACTGCTTGGGTGGTGCCATCCATCACTGGGGCTCTCCCTGCCTGAGGAGCTGGGTAGATACTTCACCTATTCTGCTCCCAAGGCTCCAAATTCCATGGTAGAGATGGAAAAGGAGTCAGTCAGTACGCACTCCAAAAGGGCAGACATCTATCTGCTGCCTATGCTCAGTCAGTTATTCTGACCCCACCCAGTACCTCCATTCAATTTATGATTCCACTGCTTTAGCGGGAGGCAGGGAACAGTTGTCCAGCTACTTCTTTGTGTCCTGCCGCCAGTTTCTTTGGCTTTGAAAATGAGGACTTTTGCCACTCGACTCCACATACATCTATGCCCCTCCCCCGACCTTAGACTTGTTGGCTTATGTCGTAATGGAAGGCAAGAGATATAGAGGAAAAATCAATGCCAGCCTCTGCTTATCATTTTAACAAAATAGAATTGGCTTCTGTCAATACCTGCTGTTCTTGGGCTAAATTATGGGACTAAAATACTTCAAATTGGAGAAAGTACATTACAAAGACTGTTTTATGAGTGACACTTTGGGGATTCTAACATTTTGAAAACATATTTGATCTCCTATTTCTTATCTCATCCACTAAAATTAGGGTTTAACCAAGCAGATGAGCTGATGGGGATTAGAAAGAAGCAAGGTTTCAAAGCCCAGACAAGAAAGCCATTTTACAATAATTATGACTATCTGCCACAGACTCTTGCCAGGGTTGTCAACTCTGGTCTTTGCTGAACGTTTCAACATGGCACCCAAGGGGAGCCTTCAAACCTGACAGCCATTTCCTATTTGTCGGGAACAAGGAGGAGGGGTCTGAGAGAAAATGAGGTCTTCCCCTTTCGGATGTAGAAATAAAGGGGTGGCTGGGAGACACAGCCCAGAACAGGCAATGTGAGACCCTAATGGGTCGAGACAGT
>JARWLC010000007.1:79285148-79295148 GCA_033318265.1 Phyllotis vaccarum | reverse complement strand
TCCATGAGAACTCAACTTTCTGTCCGGGCCAATTCCCTCCAGCAGCTGGTCTCTTTGGGTGGAGTCCCTTCCTGAAAAAAAAACAAAAACAAAAACAACAACAAAAAAAAACAACAAAAAAAAACTCTTGGTCTTACAGTCCTCTCAGTTTCACCCAGCACTGGAAAGCTCACCCCCTCCCCATTTTCAATTTCTCTGTTTGCACCAGGTCCAGGGTCCCACTTTAGAATTCCCCAACTTCGCTTTCTTGGTTTGATCGGCCCAGGCTAGTTCAGGAAGCTCAACCATTTTTGGTTGTCTAGAGCTGAACCTAGTAGCTGCCAGAGTTCAGAGGACCTGAGAACACTTTCCCTTCACAACAAGGCAGTCGGGCCATCATAAACACCCCTCCTTGAAGGCTTACTTAGGAAAACCATGATAATGTGATAGAGTGAAGACTCAGGTCAAGGTAGCTGGTGTAGTTGGCCAGCGTCTGAAAGCCCAGTTCGTGGGAGTTTGAGGAAGAAGCAGTCAAAGCCAGCTGAGACTACTCAGAATGACCCTGACTCCCCTAAGCTCAATAATTAACTGAAGACTTAGGATCAGACTTCCTAGAATCAATTGCTAGCTACACTAGCAGGGATGATTTAGGGTCAGGTCTCTCAAGGCCCTAAGGGGCCGGGCTCTGACTCCCTTAAACCAGTTGGTGCAAGTATGAAGAAATTCTCTTGAATACCGGAAGCAATTTACTTAACCTCAAAACTCCCAATCTCACAATTTAAAGCCCAATTCAGGTATTCACTGTGCTAATCAGCAAAGCCTCGAGTGTTGTTCAGAGATAAAGATACATCATCAAGACAGTTTGCCTCTGGAATGTGGATAAGAACGCAGCTTTTATTTTGTGTTTATTGACACAGAGTCTCCCTTTGTATCCCTGTCTGCTCTGGAACTGACTATATAAACCAAGCTGATTTGGAACTCACAAAGATCCACCTACCTTTGGGATTAAAGGCATGACCTCTGCCCCTTTAATCCCATGTGGGCAAGAGTTCAGTTTAACAAACACACACAACACTATAGACTGAGGCAGTTTGTAACACCCTATGAATTCCTAGGAACACAGGCCAATCCTTCCTGAAAATCCTGAACTCTGCTTCTGTCCTGTGATAGCCAGAGGCCCGAACAGTTTTCCAGGACTCTGCAAAACCAGCCAGGAGGCAAGATGGCATCCCCGCTCTTTGATCTCTTCAGATGATATGATGCATATTCCTTGCATACTGACAGTTCTCTCTCACACACAAAACTCACAAGTTCCCCTTATCCTTCTCAACTTCATGCCCATAGCAAGTGTTGGGCTCAGGGATACTGATCTGGTTTACTGACTGTTCTGTGTGAATGTGTTAGAGTTCGAAGGCACCAGGAAAAGGCACCAACCTCAATTTGAATTATAATTAGCCAAATATATTAATGCTGTTTGCAGAACCACAGTTTCTACTAAAACCAAAAATGTGTAACCCAGAGGAAGGAAGGGATTTTTCATTTTTCATTCTTTGTTTTTGTATTTTCTCTGTAGCCCTGGCTGTCCTTGAACTCACTTTGTAGAAGAACAGGTTGGCCTCAAACTCAGGGATCTGCCTGCCTCTGCCTCCCCAGTGCTGGGCTCAAAGGTGTGCGGTATTCCTTCCAACAAGAAGGGAGGATTTTTAAAGGTGAAAATCACAAGTTTTTTTTGTTCTGCCAAGATAAGATGGTGAAGGTGACCTTAAAATAGTCCTTGAGTATTTGCATAAGCAAGTTACAGAAGCCAAGTTTAGCAGTTAGTTGTGATAATAGGCTGATGGTCATGGCTGTACATTTCTGGGTGGGGGTCCATAAGTCAAGGGTTTCAGGAACCTATCTATCTTCCAGGAACTTGAGTCAGGTCAACTGCTATTAGGTACCATAGCACACAATGGAGTTTCTTAGCCATCACAGATTAGTGTGGCCCCAGAGAGAACGTGCAGTGGACACATACTTCTTGTTCTCAGCTTTGAAGGATCAGATGAAATTTAAACCCCCAATTAATATCCAGTCACAGACTAGAATTTGCCTTGTTTACTTTTTTGCCTTGATTGCCAAGGCTCTGTCAGCTAGTCAGTTAGTTAATTAATGATTACTGAACTTTTGAGTCAGGGTTTCTGTCATAGCCCAGGTTGGTCTTGGAACTTTCTGTGTAGCCCAAGCTGACCTTGAATACATGCCAAGATGGAGTTTAACACTTCTCCTCCCCTGGAGGTAGGTCCCTCTGGATCCACCCTTCTCTATCTCCTCCACATTGCCTCACAGTTTGCTAGCACTGCTTTTTCCTGCTTCCTTATCTTTATCTTATGCTCTTGTCTTTGATTCTTATTTTCATGATTCCAATGGTTTGCTCCCTTGCTTAAAGCCAATACAAAGATATCTGGGCATGAATATTTTTAAAATGTTATAAAGTTTTAGTGTAGGCTTCCTAATATGTGTTTACATACAGCCCAATGAGGAAAACATGAATGTTTTTCCTGTGGGCAATTAAAACAGAAAAAACAAAACACAGACTGCATTCATTCCACTTGAGGCTACATTGGCATCACTCTGCAATCAGACAAAGGAAAGATTGTGTGGCATTGGAGAAACATCTCTGTTCATAAATTCCATACCATCTGGAGACACACCAAGGCAAAGCTTAATGCAAACATTTTTTTTTCAAAAGAGACACATGATGGATGGAAAAAGTGTGCAGGAGTGAGCCCCAGTGCTGAAGAGTGGGGAGCCATGAGGAGTTACTCCATATGAAAGAGAGGAAATAGGTGCCAGTCCACTGAGAGTATTGGAGTGATATCTGGACTAAGGTAGAGCTGAGCAGTCACATATAAAGGACAAAATGTCCTTATGGTCTGCAAGCTTCAACTAAAACCACCACTGGTGCATTCATACTAATACAAGAGAAAAAACATCTAGGGTATCAGTGGGAAAGGACGTGGGAGGGTGGGAAGAAGAGAATGTGACAAGGCAAGGGGTGATGTACCCTCCCTGTGGAGCCCAGGAGATGAGAGAGTAATGATGAGGCCAATGAGAGTGCTACCCATGTGAAGACAACTCAGAGAAATTCAGTATTGTGAGCTTCTGGCTTTATGACCTTCATCACTGAGATGTATAACTTGGCAGTGTTTGTGTGATCCTTCAACGTTTAACAAGGACAGGGCTTTCCTTGGCGTTATCCCGGGTTAGAGAGATGGAGTCCCAGCATAGCCTGGCTCCAGACCTGCATTTCTCAACCTGTGTTGTGACCCCTTTGGGGTAGTTGATTGACCCTTTCACAGGGGTCATCTAAGACCATTAGAAATATCAGATATTTATATCATGACAAATAATAACAGCAGCAAAATTACAGTTATGAAATTATGAAACAGCAGAAATAAGGTTGGAGTCACCACAACTTGAGGAACTGCATTAAAAGTTTCAGCATTAAAAGGGCTGAGAACCATTGTTCTACAGGAACCAGACCCACTGGAGCTGCACAGATGACTATGGTCAAGGAGATGCTGAGAAGCACTAAGACCATTCAGTAATGATATTATTCCACAGCGGCTCTCAAATAAACACACTGAAGCTTGCATTAGTTATAAATGATCTGCCAATAGCCCAGGCTTGTTACTAGCTAACTATTACATTTAAATTAGCCCAGACTTTCAGTTATGCTTTGCCACATGGCTCATGCTTGTTATCTCATTTTCTACACAAACTTCTTGCTCAGTGGCTGGCTGGTGTCTCCAAGACTACCTTCCTCCTACCATTATCTTTTCTGCATCAGGCTGCCTCGCCCTATCTTTTCTTGCCCTGTTATCAGCCAATGGTTTTTGTTTGTTAACAATGAGCATAATCCATAGCAGAGCTTACTTACTGAGATGAATCAGAGTCTCTAGGAATGGAACACAAGCATCAATAAGTTTCAAAATTCCCTCAGTGATTCCAAAAGTGAGTCTATAATTACTGTGGGATGGTCTTTTCTGTATGCTGTGAATATGTGTTGTTCTTATTGATTGATTAAAAAAAAAGCTGTTTTGACCAATAGCCAGGCAGAATAAGGTTAGGTGGTATGTTCAAACTAAAGACAGAAAAGAAGAAGGGCAGAGTTGGAGCAGATGCTATGATCCACCCGAGAAGCAAGATGTAAAAGAACCATAAGCCACCAACCAAGTGGTAATACATAGATTTATAGAAAGGGGTTAATTTAAGATGTGAGAACTAACTAGTAACAGCTGCAGCCATAGACCGAACAGTTTGTAATTAATATTAAGCCTCTGAGTGATTATTTTAAAAGCAGCTTTGGGACTAGGCAGAACAGAAAAACTTGCATCTACACATAATCAAATCTACCATTCCATGTAAATAGTTTCCAAGTAATAGAGGAAATAAAAGTACCACTATTTGGAAAGAAAAATCTATCCTGCAATGAAATAACAGGAAATAATGTGCAAGTGGCTAATGATACTTGTTATCTGCTTATTCTGTATAGGTTAATTTTCTCCTAACAGTCTCCAGTGTTTTATAAGTGATAAAGCAGGTGCCCTATGAAGTTAAGAAAATTGTAAAGGTCAGATATAAGTTACAGGGCTGGGGTTTGAACTCAGGCTCTCTGACCTTACCTTCACCATAGGATCCTATATACCCAGGATTCAAGAGCATACTGATGATTTTAACTTTTCTGGCAATCGTATTCACAGAGGCCCACCTACTTTTGCCTCCCAAGTGCTGGGATTAAAGGCATGTGCCACCATGCCTAACTATTTGCTCTTTTTCTTTTCTGGACAGGATCTTACCAAGTAGGCAGTCCCACCAGGTACTTGCTATGTGACCTTGACTTCCCTCGACCTTGTCATCCTCCTGTCTCACTTCCCTCAGTGCTGGGATTATAGGCATAAGCCTGGCTTGTGGGCACTTTGAGATTGTCCCATTATCGATTATAGTGGTCTAGATCCCAGATTTCCCCACTTAATGCTTGATACAGCTTGCATTTTCCTCCAAAACGTATTTTGAAATTAAATCCCAATGCAGTCAAGTTGGGAAGTAAGTATAATGGGAAATGCTTGACTCCCAAGGGAGGGGACACTGAGTCACACAACTCTGAGGGGCCACAGAAGTGGGTTCTCTTTCTCTCACTTACTTTATTGCCACATGAAGAATAACAATTTTCATCTCTGAAAGATGCAGTATTCCAGGCTCCATTGTTGAAACCCATATGTGACCCTTACCAGAAACCAAACAAGCATGTATCTTGGTCTTGAACTACTACACATTTTTATTGTTTGTAAATTACCCAGATCGTTATATTATATTCTGTTATAGCAATGGCTAACAAATGTCAAACACCTTGCACAATTCCTTCTCTGTCCCTTCTGGGGCTGTTTTCTCATCTGGGAATTGGGCATAAATAGGCCTGCCTACCTCAGAGGCTGGCTAGGAAGACTAAACAAGCAATTTGCTGAATTCTAGATGTGGTGCGTAGCACAAAGCCACGGTTCAAGGAATGTCCATCTTCTTCCCCTTCTTTCCTATAAGGTTTTCACAAATCTCAGTTTTCTTGAGTATCTTCTGAAATACAGCTGTCCTTATGATTGACAGATGCCGTGACTGCAGCGATACATTCTGAGATGATGACACTTTCCTGTGTGATGGGAGGAGGCACAGATGTTAGGCTTCATTGAACAAAGAGTCCAACCCATGACACTTAGAAGGAAGGAAATCTGCATGAAGGAAACTAGGGAGTGACTCCGAAGCTACAGTGCCTAGCTGGCCCCCAGCAGCTGCACTGCACCAAAGGTCTGGGCTGAGGTGGGGCTTTCAGAACCTCAAGGTGCACTGAGTGACTCAGCAGTTGCTAATAAGAGAGGAGCCACAGCGTGTGACTCAGAGCAGTAGTACATTTGACTAAGATATGAGTTTTAGAGGGACGGAAAGGGGGCAGGAGCTCTTTTGCTGGGACAATGTGAAATTTGGGGTAAGCCTTTAGTAAGGCACTTTGCAAGTAGGCAGATACCATCCGAACAGATGCCCCAAGTCAGGATGACTAATGGCAGGTGTTTGAGGTAGCACACTGGGGAGACCTTGAGACATTGGGGAGAGCTAGTTTTTATATCCCTTCACTTCTAGAAAAATTTACAGAGGACCATAAAAGAAGATATATATACCTTAAAACAAACTGAGATAAATAACACAGAAAGAAGGGTCTATAGGGATGAAACCAGGCCAGAAAGCTGTGCTAAGGGGGGTTCATGAAACTGAGCCAAGAATAGATTCCTGGCAGATTTTATGTTAAGAAACACAACAAATGTCTATAATAGTTCTTTATTTCTTTCTCTCTCTCTTTTTTGAAACAGAGTTTCTTCGTGTAGCCCTGACTGTCCTAGAACTCCCTCTGTAGACCAGGCTGTTCTTGAACTCACAGAGATGCACCTGCCTCTGCTCCTGAGTGCTGGGATTAAACCTGGGATTAACCACCTCTGCCTGCTGTGGTACAGTACTTTTACAGGGCATTTAAAGTACTCCACGTGGCCATTTCTTAAAGTCTCTGTGAAGGTTAACCATCAGTGTTAACCTTCCTGGATTTCAAATCACCCAGGAGACATATTTGGGTATGTCTGTGAGTTTGTGTTCAGAGACATTTCCCGAGGAGGAAAGACCCACCCCTAATTCAAGAAGTATCAACCTCTGGACTAAGGCCCTGGACCGATTAAAAAGAAAAAAAAAAATGGAGAAAGCAGGCTGAGCTATGCATTTGTCTCTCTGCATCCCGACTGTAGACACACCTGCCCTATGGTGAAGGCCCCTCCAGGATTGTGTTACTTCAGACAGTGAAGCAAAACAAGCCCTTTCTAACCTAGGACAAGAACAGTCCCATTCCAGCAAGGGAAAGACTAAAACTGCAAAATTCTGTGGCCTACTTGCTGTAACTGCTGGGAATTTTGGCAAGGTATAAGCCCCCTTTAAAGGTAAAGATAGATTTGAAAGGATCTTTAATAACACCTGTCTTAGTTACTATACTATTGCTATGAAGAGACACCATGATCTGTTGTGGGATTCAGGTGTCAGCTGATAAGGTCAAAAGACACTTATACAGGGCACCGGGCCCCTGAAGGGGGCGGGGAAAGCCCATTGAAAAGGGGCTTCTGGAACACAAGACGCTCTCTTCCTGGTTCCTGGATGATTGGGGATAGGATCGACTCCACCGTCTGTCCATCACTCGTTCACCGTTCCAGACTCCAGTCCCTGTTCAGGTGCTACTGTAATCTGTTAACTGTACCGTGAGTTCTGATTTATATTTTAATAAATATCTATCTGGTACTGGTGCCTTCTAAGTAAACTCCGCCTACAATGATCAGTCAACTTATATATAAAATAACCATTTAGTTGGTGCATTGCTTACAGTTTCAGTGAGTCCATTATCACCACAGCAGGAAGCATGGCAGCAGGCAGGCAGGCAGCTAGGCAGGTTCTTGGAGCAGAAGTGAGAGCTCACATCTTATCCACAAGATGGAGGCATAGAGAGTGAACAAGGCCCAGCCTAGCTGGACTTTCTTAACCTCAAAGTCCACCCACAGTGACAAACCACACCACACAAGGCTAAACTCCCAGTCTTCCTAAACAGTCCAGCAACTATATATATAAAAAAAAATCGCTTTCACCTTCTAAGGTTTATTTTTAATTACTTATATGTGTGTGTGGGGGGGTACATGTGTGAGTACAGGTGACTGCAGAAACCAAAAGAGGGCATTAGATCCCCAAAGCTGGAGTGAGAAGCACTTTAAAAACTGAGACATCTCTCTAGTCTCAAATTCTAGATTTTGATAACAAAAAATTACACATCTTTTACAATAGTAAACAGAGAACCTGTTTTGAAGTTAGAAGAGGCAGAAATAGAAATTAAGAATGAAAACATTCCTAATTTTATCATATACTCTATTCTATTATATATATATTTTATATATATATTTTATATATATATGAAAGTTTTACCTGCACATATGCCTGTGTGTGCACCACGTGTGTCTGGTACCTGTGTAAGTCAGAAGAAGACATCAGGTGACCTGGAACTGGAGTTACAGGTTAATGAGAGCCATCATGTGGGTCCTGTGAAGTGAACTTGGGACTTCTCCAAGAGCAAAAAGTTCTCTTAACCACCGAGCCTCCCTCAGTTCCTAAATTTATTATTGTTATCATCATTATTAATGGCTTACTTCTCAAGGCTATAGAAAGCATTTTAATGGCCCCAATTTAGTAGTGACCAATGTGAGTGTATCCCAAGTTAGCAGTTTCACCATCAAAAGCCTGTGTTCCCAACCAGCACAGAAAGTTCAGCCCAAGAGAGTGGCATCCCTGAGAGGGATCAAATGTGTCCCCTCATCCTCAGGTGATATAGGGCTCACCACACACAATCACGAGCAAAGCTTGTTATTTGGAAAAGTGTAAGCTTTCATCTGTCGAGTAAGGCAAATTGAAACTCAAAAGAATAGCAGCAAACAATAATGGCAGTTGGGCCTTTGAGGGGACAGAACTCACCACAAGATCAGTCCCACTGGGAATCTTAAGGCGGGATAAGGCCCGGTCAGTGGAAATGGTCTCGGCAAATGTGAAAACAACTCCTGGCTAGATCTGTGACTCGACTTAACCCCAGTGGCTGTTATGAGTCACATAGCCAGTTCTCAGGAAGTACGGGCCAAAGAGATAGAGGTGGCAGGGACTAGAATGGCATACTTGGTACTCAAAGCCCTTTTATCATATGTGCCTCCTTCATGGGGGCTTGATAGACAGAAGGGGTGAACAGCTGACTGTGGGCCACAGAGGTGTAGGGAAATACCTGAGAAAACCTGCCATGCATACATACCCCGTTTGCTGCCACATTCCAGAGCTTGAGTCCCTGGATGTCACCAAGTCCTGGCTTTGCTTCTGACAGTCATGACCTGACACTTGGCCTGGAGTGCAGAGCTTGGGGGTTATAGAGCATAGTGCTTCTCACTCAGCACTTTCAGGAGAACACAGGGTCTTTGTGCCTTGATGATGTGGGAATGTCTTTCTGTATGCTGTGAATATCAATCTTTAAATATGGGAGCTGTTTTGGCCCATGACAGGCACCGTAGAAAAAGTAGGTGGGGAATCAGAATAGGTAGGAAAGGAAGAGCAGAGTCAGAGACAGTCCAAGCCAGCTGCCTAAGAAGAAATATGTAAGGAACACAGGTGAGCCACAGGCCACGTGGCAGACAGATTAATAGAAATGGGTTGAATTTAGATGAAAGAACCAGCTAGCAATGTGCCTGAGCCATAGACAAAAAGCATGAACTTAATATAAGTGTCTAAGTCATTTTTGGAGTAAAAGCAGAGGCGGGTGGCTAAGGGGTCTGGGGTGGCAGGTCTGTGGGTCTGGACCTCTGGCCGCCCGGGACCAGAAACCTTACTGTAACACCTTGATGTGCTGAGGCCACATGACATTTGATTCCGGCGAGTCACTCCACCTTCCAGAGACTCTTCTTAAAAATGGGACACCAGGGTTCACCCTCTTACCCATCTGAGAGATTTGTTTGTTTTGTCTTTAAATGTTAAGTGTCTCCTGTACTATCTTTAAAAATCAGACTAGCAGACCCAGGGTGAAGGGTAAAGGAGATGATGTTCAGATTCCAGCACCCATATGGAGGCTCACAACCATCCGTAACTCCAGTTATAGAGGATCCAGCACCTTCTGGCCTCTACAGGTACCGGGCATATAGTGCACACATTTATATTCACATAAAACACCCATTAACATAAAATAAAAATAAATAAATCTTTTTTTTAAGTATTTATAGCAACATGTGGTGGTGTCTGCCTTTAATCCAGCACTCAGGAGGCAGAGGCAGGCAGATTTATGTGAGTTCAAGACCAGCATGGTTTCCAAAATGAGTTCCATGACAGCAAGGGCTATTACACAAAGAAATTTTAAAGTGTTTGTGTACTTGAGTATGTGTCTGTTGTG